>JAJJWW010001190.1:0-343285 GCA_023531295.1 Papaver armeniacum | reverse complement strand
CGCACTAAATAGAACAATTTAGTCCAGACCTAGTTGACTAGGTACAGTTTAATCCAAAAATTGTGTAAAGACGCTGCTGACCTCCACACGTGTTTCATAAATCACACGTGCAGCGAGTGGAAACTGACACAATGAACGTGGTAGCGACACGTTAGCCTTAAATTAAAAACTTATTAAAACTGCGGCGTAACGGACAAATTCACTAACTGCACCATTTTGCTTTATCAGAAACTTCAGAAGAAAAAAATCAAAAAAAAAAATTCAGAAAATCTTTTGCAGACACCCTAGAAAATTTACAGACTAAAACCCTAAAACACATAGATGGTTGAAGTATTAGTAACATCATGGTGAAAGGAAATAAAGTAGTTTCAAAGAAGAATGCACCAACAGTTGAGGATGGAACATCATCCGAAGAAGAAAATCAATCAGTTGCAGTAGAAGAAAATCGTAAATCAACATCACCAACAACGAGATCAAAGTCAGCATCAAAAGATTCAACACCAATTTCATCCCCAACTCCATCAGTTGCAGCAGAAAAAATTCGAAAATCAACAGGACCAAAGACTAGATCTAAGAGAGGATTAGGAGATTCAACATCACCAGAAACTTCAAAAACTTCAAAAACTACAAAGCCTACATCACCAGTTAAGAAGAAATTAAAGACTACAAAGCCTTCAACATCAATTTCAGACTGCAAAACTTCAAAAACATCACCAGCTAAGAACAAATCAAAGTCTTCAAAGCCTTCAACATCTGTTCAAAGAAAAAGAGGTAACAATTCAAGTCCATTAATGTCTGTTTTTGAGCAATTTTTATGTTATTTGTTTCTGGTGTGTACAGATCTGTACACCAGCATGGTGTTGCAGTGATTCACAATCCATTAATGTCAGTTTTTGAGCAATTTTTGTGTTATTTGTTGATGGTGTGTACATACTAGTACACCAAAGATGGTGTTGCGATGATTCACAATCCATTAATGTCTTGTTTTTGAGCAATTTTTGTGTTATTTGTTCTTTGGTGTGTATAGATTTGTAAACCAAACATGTCATGTTATGTGAGTTTGTGAGTGGTTTTATGGTTAATGGCATGTTATATGTGTTATGGAGTTGTTTATTTCAGTTGTGTGTACAAATCTGCTACAAGCATTGTATTGCAGTGATTCAAGGCATGTTGTGATTGTTTTAAAGATTTTTTCCGTAGGAGTGTACGTGTTTTTACACCATCATGGTGTTATAGTGATATATGGCCTGTTGTATGGGAATTAGTGTTGCTCTTGTTATATTTATGTACCGGTGTCTTGGTTTGTACACCAGAATTTTTGTATGAGTATCGGGAAGTATGTATGTTTTGTAGCAATTTTTGTGAGAATTGTTGTACGTGTGTAAATCTTGGTACACCGAAGATGTTGTTGCAAATGCTTCGTGTCCAGTCCTGCCTGTTTTTGTAGCAATTTTTATGATATTTCTTAACGTGTGTGTAAATAATGGTACACCAAGCATGTTGTATGCTCATATACACCGTACATGTCTTGGTTTGTACACCAGCATTTTGCGTATGCTCTGTCTGTTTTTTCTCACTATCTGTAACAGTGTACTTGTTTGTACACCAGCATTTTTGTATGAGTATCATGTGCTATGCTTCTCTTTTCTTATTCTCATTCGTCAATTTTCGTAGATACAAACAAACCATATAGAGCAGGTTTTAATGCAATCTGGTGAGTTTGTGAACAAGCACTTTGAAAAGGATGGAGAAGTACGTAAAAAGAATCGTGACAAAGTCTGGTTCACAGAATTTCAGTTAGAGAAGCAAAAAGAGAGCCCTTTCTGGCCTGTAGTAGATGCCTTTATTAACAAGAAAGCTGAAAAGGAGGAGGAGGAAAACTCAGAAAAGAAAAAGGAGAAGAAGAGAGATGATGTTTGGTTCAAGAGTCCAGAATCAATCTTGAAGATTGTGCAAAATTTCCGTCATGATCATTCATAAAGAAATGTCTTTATGTTCAATACTGCCGAGGAGAAAAACTTTGTGGAAGTAGAGACTATGCCGAAGATTTGTTCTTCATTTTTGAATTAGAAATGGTGGGATCGAACTGATGAAGGAGAATGTGCCAAAACTAGAGCTGAGCAAACATACGGTCCACTAATAAACCGAATAAATCTGAAGCGGAAATCTAAGTTGGGGAAACTTGATGTGGAGAGTGAAATCTTGCGTATAATGAAGCTAAAATCAAAGTTGGATAAGGAGATTGAGAGAAATGCTGAGGACTTGGTAGTGTTGTTTGCGATGTATCCATGCATCACTTGTTTTTTACCACGACAAATGGAAGCGGGATTACGAAGAGCAAATTTGCTCCCTACTTTGAATCATTTGAAAGAATGAAGAAAACCAACTGGCCAGTGCATATACATAAATATTTAATGGATAGCATAAGGAAAAATGTTGGTGATCCACTTAAAGTTAATGGTTGTACGGTGTACTGTTGGTGAGTACACTTTGTTACGAGATAGTATGTGTACATTGTTTTACACAAGTATTAAGTTGTACCAATTTACATGCTTTTGTTCACTGTATTTGTTGGGTCCTAAGATTTCTAACTCTTTAACTTTTTGTCAATGCGGTATTGGTTTGTTTGAACATAACAACGACATGACGCCAAACAATGAACAAGGTTTCCCTAGATATCTAAGGTGGGTAATAAGTGACATCAAAGAATACAATAGAGAAAGATATTAATGAAGCCATGAAAAAGGTAACTTCATAACTTTCTTTATGATAGTGATTTCTTCCTATATGTGTACAACAATATACACCTTGAAAATGGTGAGAAAATGTTGTCATGTGCACAACAATATACACCTGTAACACAGGTGTAAAAAGATGTACACCTGTTATACATATTGACACTTTGGCATGTTTTCAGATGCAACCCGGATGGGTAAAAGCTTGGAGTAATGAACAGCAACAGATTACGGAAGAGTACGAAAGAGCGGGGAGAAAATAAACGAGATGTATTGAAAGAAAAGTTTGTACATAGCGAAACAACAAAGAGATGAAGCATTGGAAGAGCTTTCTGAGATGCAGCTTAAACATCAAAAGCTTGTTAGCTTCATTGAAGAAAAAGCCAAGATACTTTATTCAGCTAATATGAAGACTGTGGAAAAAGATCGGGATGTTGTTGATTTAATTGCTGAGACCTTGCAAGAAATCATTTTATTGAACAAAAAGTTACAAAGTGAGGAAGAGGATGATGAGGAGGAGGAGTTGGAGGTTGAGGAAGAGGATGATGATGAGGAGGAAGAGGTTGAGGAGAAACAGGAAAATGAGAAGAAGGAGGACGATGATGGTGGCAAAGGTGATAATAGTGATGACGATGACGATGACGATGACAATGATGGTGGCAAAGGTGGTGATATGCAGGGTGGTGTTGGCGAAGGTGGTGATATGCATGATCATGATGACCAAGGTGGCAAAGGTGGTGATATGCAGGGTGGTGCTGGCGAAGGTGGTGATATGCATGATCATGATGACCAAGGTGGCAAAGGTGGTGATATGCATGGTGGTGATGACGAGGGTGCCAATTACGAAAAGCGAAGGTATAAAATCACTCTTACTAAATGTGGCAGTCATTTGTTTTTATGTGTGTAGATAGTTGTACACCAGTATGTTATAACTCATACCTTTTCTCTAAACTTGCATCTTTTAGCTCCCCTTCATCAAAGACCAATAATGGAAATGAAGCAAAAGATATGGATGATGGAAGTGAATATGACAAAGGAGTTGAGTCTGAAATTGCTAACAAGACGAGGTATGGTATCAACATACTTGTATCATGTATGTTGTATGATGTACATACTTGTACACCACTGATGAAATTCAATCAAAATTATATTTTTCAGCGAGGCCTCTCACAAAGTCAAATGAAGAAGAGGATGGAACAAGGCTTGAAGTTGAGTCTGAAAATGCTAACAAACCGAGGTATAAAAAAATATTTTTTTGTTAGGCTCGCAGTTGTTTTCATTTTTATATGTTTACCAAGCTGTACACCTTAGTGATTTCTTCTGTATATGTGTGTGTACAAAGATGTACACTTTTGTAGAACCTAACAAAAATTTCATTTTTTTTATGTGTACCAAGCTGTACACCTTAGTGATTTCTTACGTGTACCAAGTTTGTACACCTTAGTAATTTCATTTTTGTTTTCATTTTTATATGTGTACCAAGCTGTACACCTTAGTGATTTCTTATGTATATGTGTGTGTACAAAGATGTACACTTCTGTAGAACCTAACAAAAATTTCATTTTTTTCAGCACTTCTCTGCCAGAGACATCTGCATATAAAGAAGACCAGGTTGCAACTCAAACAATTTGAAATTGATGAGGCTTCAATCATCGCAGTGAAGCCTTAGCTCACTGGACCCTAAAGGCATCTTTGCCAGGTTGAAGGAGATGTGCTTTTACTCACTCAAGGAGAAGATCAACTGGATGATCCTTATTCAACAATTGAGGAACTTCTAGACAACTTGTCTCGAAAGTGTCTTCATAAAGCTTGAAAAAGGTTGTTACGGAGAATGGCGTGTCGACGTGAAGGAAAATATGGCAAATCGTGATCAACGAATGTCCAAGCTTTCAATTGTTGAGCCAAGAAGATCCTAAAGAAGAGTCGTCCCGAGAGATCATTATCCAAAGAAGACATAAGAGAATTGATTATTCTTGAAGCGGTGCAATTCATCCAACAACATGGAGATGAATTTTTAGCGATCAAGAAGAGCAGAAGACACCACCAAAGAAAGACAAGAGGCGGGACGATGAAGGAAGCGAAATGTTGAAGACAAGAGTTGCTGGCGGGTGTCCAAGACACCACCAAAGAGAGTTGCAAAGAAAAAACTTGACGCCGATTTCATCGCGAGGGCAAAAACAGGACAAGTTAGGCCGAAAATGGATGTCAAAAGAGTTGAAAAGGGAAAGAGGATCCAACTTGAGGACGAAGAACAAACACTCTATCCCGCTCCCGAAAAAGAGAAAGGACAATGAGTATCATCCTTATCGCCCACTGCCAGATATCCGTCAATCACCACTTTACCATGCCATGGACACAGGACCTGGACAAGAAAAGGGTACGAAATTCTTCGATTATGCAAGCCCGACGTAAGTTCACAAAACAATACCTCGTACTATATGAATGATTGAATCTTATTGAAAAAAGCTTATGTGCACCACTATGTACACCATGTTAACATTTCCTTTATGATTATGCAGCTATGTAGCTTGGGAACTAACAAGGCTCCAAGATCCAACAGTCAAGGAAGATGTTATGATTGTGGGGAAAGTACTTTGTGAATTGATGTTCAACAAGTATTTGGATCAAGCGGTACTCAAGTTTTACATCCATCGACGTTGCAATGCAATGGTCGAGATGCAAATCCGTCATCCCGATGACCCGAGAAGTACATGAGATGTGAAATTATGAGTCCTACTCGCATGTGTAAGTTTCTCAAAAAACAAATAAAAAATGTCATATATAGATAATTTAATGATGTGTACATACTAGTACACATGATTGACATAGATATATACACCGGTATGCCTTTGTAGATTTATTTTTAGGAGTGGACATAGATATACACCAAGTATGCCATATGATTGACGAATGCTATATTAAGTGTTTGCATGAATGTTTGATTGATAGATTTTATATAGGTATGATTTAGGTGTACCTTATTTTCCAACAAATTATTGATTGCGGTACTATGTGAAGAACAACAACATCGGTGAGACACAAAGGCTTGTGGTAGATTTCATACGGGACATGCCTCGACGATTTGGAAGTTCTTCTAATCCCCCTCAATCACTCTACAATACAAAATGCGGTGGGGCTTCACCGGTCGCTTTTGAAGTTTGATTTCATAGGCGAGGAGTGGAAGTGGTACAACTCATTTGCACTCAAATGAGCACTACAAAAATGATGCACAACAACTGGCAAATGTGGTGCAGTTAGAACTCAACAAAAAGAGAGTGCTAAAGGGTGATGCGCCTATAGAACCGCATGAGATAAACATCATGCAGTGTCCTTCTCAAGGTACCAATCCAGATTGCTTGTTGTATACTTGCTACTTTATAAAACGAGGTATGAAGAAGAGAAAGAGTATGGAAAGAGATCAGCAGAGGGCCGAAAAAATCTGTCAGGATATGAGAGCGACATTGGTGGCAAAGATGCTGAAAAAAGTCGGATACTATGAACAGGTGTGGGATGTAGCAAGCGATGAAGCGCACAAGCAAATGGCGCCTGAGTATGGAAAAGAATCCATTGAGGAGGAAGAAGAGTTTATTTTCCTAATTCATTATCCAAGATCAATTTGTGAATTGCTTGCTTCTAAACATTTTCTATCTTTGCAGACAACAGAATCAAGTGTCCTTTTCAGATTTTCTTTGTTTATGACTATTCAAGACCTTGAATTAATATTTTTATTAGTTGGAAATTTGTTGGTTTGAAATCTTATTAGTTTTCAATATTGATGTTATTGATGTTACAAATTTATGACTTGTCACTACCATTTGAAATGTATATTTTAGGTTTTGAAATCTGAAGGTGTACTTGATTGTACACAGTGCGACGACATAAAGAAATCGTTCATAAGGTGTACATAAAGGTACACATGTTGAAAGATTTTCATACTTTATCAAAAGTATAAAAATGAAAGACATAAGTATATTACTAAAAAATTTATATCATGCGAATCGAAAAATTGAACATAACAAAAGTAATAAGTAATTACTAAACAAAATAGACTAGTAGCATCCATTGTACACCAAGGTGTACATAGTGGTACACATGTAAAAAGACAGAAATAAAAAATCGAAGTTCACGGAAGGTGTACGAGAATGGTACACATGTCCTGGCACTTATTATCCACGCCAAAGAAAATCGAAAAGACATTACCAGAAGTAAAGACCAAACACATAGAATCTTTTGAAAAAATGAAACATAGAAAAAGTCATCAAATCATGGGGCAGGTAGCTGTTTGTGGTGACCAAGTGTGAAGCACTTTGTGCACATCATTTTCCTCTTTTGCTTCTCATAAGGATGCCTGATTCGTTGTGTTCTTCGCCTACCTGGTGGAGGAACAGGAATAGGAACAATAACCCTATCACTAGGATCATAAGTCTGCGGCTTGTCATAATTGGGGATTGGCAAGATGATCTCCCGGTATGTCCCCGTTATACCACTCGGTGGTGAAGTATGGCTCAACAAAATCATAGATGTCTTCTCTAGTAGCTTGAATTGCAGCACAAGCATGTGCACAAGGAAAACCATTAACTCGCCACCTGTGACATGTACAAGTTTTCTGCAATAGATCTACAGAATGAGTCCGGGGAGACCTGACTTCATACAATCTTTCCATGGACTGAACAACGGTCCAAGTACGACCAATGTCGATGTTTTCCTTTAGTAAAGCCTCATATTCAGGAGTGAGCCTAGTGTTGAATGTTTCCAGACCTAGTATCCTTCTACTCGAGACATTTTGTCCATAACCTTCAAACCGACATGATAAAAACACAAACCATAAAATCAAACACATGTGTACAACAAAAAGGAATACAGATAAAACATGTGTACAACAATGTACACATCAAGGAAATCAATGTGTACAACAATGTACACACAGTTGGATACATGTATCTACAGATCAAAGCAAACACATGTATGCAAAACAATGTAGACATAGTTGCATAAATAAAAAACTAAACATAAAACTCACCGTATCGCATCGAGAAGAACAAATGCAGGCAACTTTTTAAAAGGAAGAACCCGGTTGTTGAAGGACTCAAAGAAGAGTTGAAGAGTGAGCACCATATCTGCATACGGGAAAACGCATTTGCCCATTTCTCCTTTGGAATAGTCCTGATATAGTTAGCAACATGCCCACTCAATTGCATGCATTGACTTCAAAGCTTCTTCAAAGTTTGTTTGGTGTGTAAGAGTACGCAGCTTTGTAAAACAAATCAAGAACGGGCTTCAATTCGCATCACCCGATCCAATGGGGAGATTGCATTTGATGTGATAAAAGCAATAGTTTGTGATGTGAATTAGGAAAATATTTTGGAATGCCCCTGCAAGAGTCCTTCTCCACGATCACTAAGGAAAACAATCGGACGATCATCGACCATCGACAATAGTTTTTGAAGATTCTCCGAAACCAAAACCAATTATCTTTGTTTTCGAGATCGTCTACAATGGCAAAAGCAAATGGGTAAAACTCATTGTTTCCGTTGATACATGTTGCAGCCATAAGAGTCCCCCTGTATCTACCAGTAAGAAAAGTAGCGTCCAAGTAAATCATGGGCCCGAGATACTTATAGCTATGCTTGCAAGCACCGTAACAAACAAATATCCTCTAAAATCTATTTGTTCCATTCTCAACTTCAAACTTCACATAGCTATCGGGATTAGTTTCCTCAATTGCTTTGACATACCAAGTAAAATCACTATACGACTTCTCATCATCGCCATACTTGTTCTTCAAATACGACTTCTTTCCCTCTACGGGCATGGTGATACTTAATATTGGACCCATAAGTTTTCTTGAAAAGTGATATGATCTGATTGGGTTTTAAGCTAGGATCACCCTGTAATTTGTCAGCGATCAAATGCTTGATTAACTTGGTTGTCACCGCAGGACTCTTCAACCTCAAACCAACACCACAACTACACAAAAATAAATAAAATGGAATAAGTAATGTGCACCACAATTCACACCTAATAAGATTTCAAAAACAACAATATGAACATAAACAAAAACCAAGCAAGAACATGTATTTTAAGAGTACAACAAGTACAGTGCACCACAATGTACACCTAAAACAAATCAACATAAAAACTACAAACTAATAAGGTACACCACAATGTACACCACAGGACTAAGGAGTGGGTGACTCGTGCAGTTTCATGTGTTGGTACTTCAAAGACTACACTCCAACATCAAATGGATACATTGTTGAAAAGTCGGTATGGACAAGAAGAGTACACCTAAAACAAATCAACATAAAAACTAACCGAGCAAGATCTAAGACTCGTAGCGAGTGCACCACATATACTTGTTACAAGTACCAACAAGATCTACATGTGTTGGTACTTGAAAGACTCTACTCGTAGCGTGTGTACCACAATGTACACCTAAAACAAATCAACATAAAAACTAACCAGCAAGTAAACTAACTATTTCAAAGCAATGTGGACTAGTATGAAAACCACTAACCCGTGAGCGTTAGAATCTTTCAAAGACGAACCGAGAAGTATCACCATTCACAGGCCCAAAATGAATCCTCCAAGCACAACCATCTTCTTCGCATTTTGCAGTAAAACGAGTCCTATCATTTTTAAGAATAATAGGCTTGTGACCAAGGTATTCATCAAGAGCAATCCTAACAAACTTTAACACCACCCACGAATTCTCTACCAATCTCGTCAAATATATAATTCCATTCATCGATAATAAGAGGCTTACCCTTGTCCGCATCATGATCTAACACCCTTACCATCTTAGGACTTTCGAGTTACACAAGCGGACTTAGAACAAGAAGCGGAACTCACTGCTGCAACCGGACTTAGAACCGAACTACCTCTTTGCTTCACTACTACCATACTTAGAACGAGAAGTATGATTCGAATTATTCCCACACGCAAATACACATCTTCGTTATCGATAAGAATCATGAAACCAATTAAGCTTTGAAGTTGTATATCACTTGTCACATAAACTACTTGAGCATTGTCCATATAACTGAAACATATACTCCCAAGAGACAAAGACCTCCAGTGCTTGCATGTTAAATGCTTCAATTCTTCTACGGTTATTTTAGTATTAACACGAAAAACATGAGAATGCTCACCATGATTCAAAACAAGCATTAATGAACTTGTCGGGCTTATTTGGAACCCCTACATATTACAAAAGAAATGATAATAAAACATCCGAAGCTTCAAAATTCATAAAACATAAAAAATAAACGGTGTACATGAAAGTACACATTTAAAAAATGCCAAAAACATCAACTAACGTTAAACCTAGATAAAAATACTCCATCAATTAAGCTCCGAATCTTAATGGAACAAAAAATAGAAGACTAGGATATAGTATCACCGTCGATTTCTTATCATGCATCATAAAACTAAAAAAATCAACATCAAGTAACAAAAATCGAATTTATCTAGTATTTACAAGAAATCATCATCATCAAGAGAATCAAAAAGCTAGTATATAACAAAATATCAACTCAAGATTATACAAATTGATATCATCAACTCATAAACTCGAAACTCGAAAAAACTAAAAATCGAAACAAAACACGAAAATTAGATGAAATACAACCAAAAGAAAACTAACCTCAAGTTGAATTACGCTCCATTAGAAATCAAAATCCAATCTAATCCTGGATCGATCTATCTCTCACTCTGTGGTTTCTTCAAACCTCGAGATTAAGAATTTTGGACTATAGAACAAACAAATCTCTCTCGAAACTCAAGTTAAAGTTCTTGGACTAAGAACGTATTCGAGTTGAAGTATGATGAAGAAACGATCAAAATCTCTCTCTGAAACTGTTAAATCGCCTCACAAATCATCTCTGAGCTGCATCCTGTTTTGAATTGAAGTTTCAGATCCAAAAGTTTCGATTTCAAAATCACAGTTTATATAGAAGGAATCGTTCGAGGTTAATTATGGTATATCCAAAACTCGGAAACTCGGGACTCGTACGCGGTTTTGGACTAAATCGTCCAAGTTTGGACTAAACTGTTTTGGGCGGGGTTTTTTTGGATTAAATTGTACTGGGCTTCAGATGGATGGACTAAAGCGTCCTAAGCTCAGTAACTTTGGGACTAAACGTCAATTTCTACTTTTTGGTTTGGTGTGCGCGGAGCTTCGGCCCGCCCCGTAACCATGCATTTTTGGTTTGGTGTAACCGAATTTATATATATGCACGTCTTTTACATAAAATACATAAAATAGTCGAATTCTATTTCCCTAAAGCTGAGGTGAAGTAATTTTGAAGTAAACCATCACATAAGAAGTAAATACGTGCGTGAAAATTGTGAGGCCAGACGACTTAGAATTGTGTAGAGCCGAAGTTACAATTTGGTTACAGTTGGTCATCAACATATATCTTGGATTTGTGTAAACAGTAACATAACCAAAATTATACGAAAGACTACAGCTCATATACTGAAATTAAGTACTACTTGAACATAAGCTGTGACACACAAATGGAACAAAGTAAAATGTGAAAAAGTATTAAGCACTAATCGAAATTATCAAGTCTAAAGCAATGAAAATCTCCTAACAGTCTCACAATGAAAAATTAGGAATCTAAAGCAAACATTAACTTAAAACTCCAAAGCACATCTCACCAAACTACCAATATCTATTAGAAATCAAACACATCTGACAAAAAAATCTCATCTTCAAATTATAAGTAAAGTAGATATTCTTGAACTTGGACTTACTTTTTTGGCAACTCTGTGGGTTTGACTCCCCATCTGGCTCTTAAGACCCATCTCTGAAACATGAAAAAAGAAGACACAACGGTATCTATATGAAAAATTAAGGCCCCAGAAAATCAATTGTAATAATTATAGCAAGCAAGTTTAAGCAACGAACATAATATAAGCCCCAAACCTTTCAACATTCTGAAAACAACATAACAGCATACAAAACACGTGAACTGTCTCCTCTAACTTTCCACCTGCATTGTAGTCGCCCCTTACATCCTCGAATGTGACTTCAATCAAAGGGGTTCCCCAGTTCAATATAACAATATATTGTCCCGGTTAATGTGTATCCGGAGCAATTAAAGTTACACAACTTTTTATATTCAGAACTTATGAAAAGCAAATTCTTAGGGAAGTTATAGAATAATCCGGGGAGACGAACCTTGGAGCTGCAGCAATTCTTGAAAGATCGGACTTGCAAAGCCCCTGCATTTATAATGCTTCTTATGGCAGATAGCTTGGAACTCTATGATAAATCACTTCCAAGCAACAATGGTAAATCACTATGTACAATTCATCACCACAGTAAGAGAAAACAAAAACAATTATAGAGCTTCAGTTAGAAAATAAGTAGAAAATATTACCCCTGTCCCTGGTTGTAGAAGGAGTCAGCTTTCTCACATCCCATAGTTTCTACTGGTGCATCTTCTAGAACTTACTCTTACTTTGCAGGTGCTTCACCTATTTACCAAAAAAATTCCCAAGTCAAACTCTTAAATGGTGAAACCAAGCCATAATAGCACTATAGGCTCCCTATTTGCAAACGTTTTATTAGTACCCCATGGTAAATAACACCTTTGTCAAAACCTATGGCATGTGTACTTGAATGGTAATGAATACATATATGTAAATCTATCAGAATTTCTTAACTACAGAAAAAGGATATCAGTCCAGCTAACGGTATAAATATTTTTTCTTTGCAAAATAAAAATTATTGAACTAATCGTGAATTCAGGCAAACTCAAACTCAATTAAAAACCAAAATCCCATGAATGCAAAGAAAAACTCAATTGGAAATCAAAATCCCATGAAACAAAAGAAAAATTCTCATCGCAACCCAACTCCAGATTAAACGAATGTATATATCCACGACAAAAACTCTAAAATCTCCAAGTACCTGACATGCTGTTGTGAGTCTTACATAAAAGCTAATTACTTATATTACATAAAGATATGAATCCACATGATCAACTGTACATTCACAATATATGGTTGAATGTTGATCAAATATTGGAAAATAGTGAGAATTAATAGCGTATTCTATGAATTTTTTTAATGCATAATACCATAATGTTGTACGTTCTGTTCCCAACATCAAAATTAGACACACACAAAAATAGAAGATCCAAAGCAAACCCTAATAAAATCATCCAAATCTTGGGTTATAGCTTCAGAAACCAATCAGAACAATAACCAAAACGCATCAAAATCTGAAGGTACAATTTCAAAATTAGGATATTTAATGGAATTACCTTAAATCTCAAGAGACAATTAAACGTAACTGAAACTAACAACTTCAGTTTTGGTGTTGTTGATGCCCTCGCAATTTCAGAACCCAATCAAACAGTAACCGCACCACATCAAAATCTTGAGGTTCAATTTTAAAATTAGATGCACCCTAAAACAGAAATTCCCGATTACAGCACAGCATCGAAACCAAAACAGCCCCAGATTTGTTGTTGTTAACTGCCGTCTTCATCCCCCTCAACATGAACCCATTCTGCAATTGATCTTCGTCTTCGAACTCCACCAGCGATACCATTAATTTTCTTGCTCTTCTAGCTGGTTTTTGCAGCCGCTTTGTCACTGAAAACAAACCAAAATCATCACGATCCTGCATCATCACCAATTAAAATTGCAGATAGACTGATTACTTAATGTGAAACCATTACAATGAAAGAGCGTGAATCAAAATTTCAAGAATTAGCTTCGGTTAATGAAATAGCTGGTCGGGCGAAAGATTATGCAGTGATGTAACGGTGAGGCACTGCAAGCTTTAGGTTTAGTTTCTGACGGATGTTTTGTCCACCTAGCTGGCGTTACCAACGTCCAATTAAGTTTTCCGTGTAAACCAAGTGTAATCAATATATTAAATCTAATACTTCTACTGAAGTGTTGTACACTTCCTTTTTGTTTAACGGTGTTACAAATGGTCCGTTAAAAATTTGGTGTAAACAGAGTGTTACTGGAATTTTAATGTTTCGACCAATAGAGTCTTGTCAAGTGTCCTCACCATAACTTCTGCATTAGAGAAGCCCTATTTCGACCAATAGGAAAAAAGAGTTTCATCACAGTTCAATATGAGAGCTTATTTTGTCAAGGCCTTTAAGGAGGAAGATAAAGTAAACGCATGTACATAAATGCTATAATTAAGAGTTTATCTTACACAATAGATTTTGAAAGTAGTTGTTTTGTGAAAATTTTGAATGATATGACTTCATACTCTATTTTTCACAAAAAAAAAAAAAATGGTTACTGCATGTTGTTCAAAGAAAACATGAAAATAATGAGGACGTGGAAGCATATGAATCAGTTCCAATAGGAAATAAAGGTGATTTTTATTCTCCGACATGATTAAAGGACTTCCGATTCATGTTTGTTAGTTTTGTGTCTGCAATTTGGCTCTTTTGTACACTGTATTCCAGGATTTTATAGATGGTACTGTTGATATCTTGGAGTATGACCCTTTGTATCGTATTCATCCCATTGCAAAAAAGTCACGCCATAGACTTTACGACTCTTTAAGGTGCGAAAATAATTTTATTTCTTCAGAAAATCTGAGCTAACCCAAATATATTACACTTTTTGTATACCATGGAGACCAGCAAGATGACTGATAGACGCATTTATGTGTCTAATTTGTCCTCAATGTTTCGTATTGTTAGTACTCGTTTTTGTCCTTATTATGGTATTTTGTGTGTTCGTAGGTATTTTTGGGAAATAAATATTTTTGGAAAAATCGGCTTGAAAAATTATGCGGAGCACCCCGGAGGACATTTGCTATGCGGACTCTCACTTTGGTTAAGGGGCACCTCAATTACTAAGGGGCACCCACAAGATATTCGCACCCAAGCAGCTGGATAAGGGGTAACCTCATCTCCTTCGTTTGAAAATAAATTTGGCGGGAGAAATATTCTGCCACCTGCGTAATTGCTGAATCGAGTTTGGGAATATTTTGTGGGGATTCTTTCATGGCTTTGGACTTGTATGGGTCTGTTATGACAAATCAGGGCTGTTAACCCGGTTGGTTTGAAGAAAAAAAAGAAGTTTCCTCGGTGTTTCAATGAAACAGGGAGACGTGAAATATTCACGGTGGTTATTACTCCTTCACGAGTTTTCTCTATGCCGCGCGTGTCCGAGAAGGTTTAAGTCACCCGGCAAGTAAGTTCACGATATGGGAGCGTGTTAACCAGCTACAAACACGTGAAGAAGTAAAACAGAGTAAGAAATCTCGGTTATTTCCGTTTAGTAAAGAGAAGATATTCTCGCATTAAACCGAGATTATTTGAAGGATGTCGAGTATAAATAGCCCGTTGAGGTAGCAGGGGAGAGGACGGAGAGTTTGGGAGCATTACAGAGCTTAGAAAGTCGAGTTGCAGAATCACCATTTCTGTTGCTGCTGAAGAACACGAAGAACATAAGACGCACGAAGGACCGTCGTTTTCGTTACAGTGAAAACGACACATCTGAGGGTCGTAGTTCAGGAGACAGTCTTAAAACTACAAACAACAACAACACTTTACATTTATCGTTCTTCTGAATAAATCCGTTTGTAACAATTATAATCATTACAAATCAGGCTTTTCATCTTTTCTCCCTTGTTCATCATTTGTAAACCATTTTTGAGCATTAATAATGATTTTTGAGCGTGTTTCCAACATGATGATGAGCTAATTCTCCGACAACCAAGGCAATGAGGAAGCTATTTACGCATGAATAAGTGGTAACCATTTTATTTTCTCTAATTTATAATTTATAATTCACTCAATCGTTGCTTTTGCAGAGTTTTAAATTGTATGCATAATTTTCGTCATTAGTTGTGATTCAATTAGATAGGTTATACTTTGTTTAGATAATCTATGCTTAGGGGATACAACTAATTTTTGGGAATTTTCCTGATTATTTGTGGATTAAGAAATAAGGACTTAAAAAGATAATTAGAGTTTTGTGTTATTCACCATAAATTATTCATGTGTAATAGTGGAATCAGTGTCTTGGTTATTTTCTCATATCTTGAATCAATTTTGTGTTAAGTTTTCCTTATTTTTAAGTTTTATAAGTCTAAAATATTTTGCTTTCACAAGTCTCAACGAACCTTTTTACTACAACATTATTGAGATCACATCAATTTTTGGCGCCGCGTGTTAACCAGCTACAAACACGTGAAGAAGTAAAACAGAGTAAGAAATCTCGGTTATTTCCGTTTAGTAAAGAGAAGATATTCTCGCATTAAACCGAGATTATTTGAAGGATGTCGAGTATAAATAGTCTGTTGAGGTAGCAGGGGAGAGGACGGAGAGTTTGGGGAGATTACAGAGCATCACAGAGGCGAAAATTTGATCACCAGAGAAACCTGTTGCTGCTGTTGCCATTGAAGAACACGAAGAACATTAGACGCACAGTGACAGTCGTTTTTGCTACAGTGATAACGACTCACTGTTGAGGGTCGCAGTTCGTAGGACAGTCTTAAAGCAACAGAAACAGTGACAGGAAGCTTTTATCGTTCTTTGTAACAGCTCGGTTTGTAACACTTATAACTGTTACAAACCCGGTTTTTATTATATTTCTCCCATTTTCATCATTTGTAAACCCTTTGAGCAATAATAATGATTTTTGAGCGTGTTTCCAACATGATGAGCTAGAACCCATCACTGGGACGACGGAGGAAGCTGTTTTGCACCCATGTGGTAATTCTATTTAATTCCTTTATTACTATTTGCACTATTATAATTGATTTATGATTTTTCTTGATTATTTGTGAATTCGTTAGATGTGGCATGCTTAGTCTTAGGTACTTTAGATGTGTCATGCTTGTGAATTACATATATTTCTTTATAAAATCTACCTTGGCAAAGAATTAGAGTCGATGTTTGTTATTTTATGAGCTTTAATTGTCCGGAATTAATAGATGAACCACATGAATGTGAGAATTGGTGGAATCCCGAGTCCCAGTAACTCTCTTCATCTTGTGACATAAATTGTATATTTTCTCTATTTCTATTATTTTTCTTTATTAAATCCTAAAATCAATTTCAACAAGTCCGAGTGAACGACAACTCTACTTACCACTATAAAAAAACGATCAATTTTTGGCGCCGCCGACGCGGACTTGTGTATAGATTTATTTTTAGGTTTGTATTTTTATTATTTTTGTTCCTTTTTACGCGTTTTGGTATTCTCTGTTTGCTTTCAGACTTGGTGCAGAGCTTATGAAAAAGAGAAAGTGCTGAAAAGAAAAGCAAAGCCAAAATTGGAAAGAAAAGAGAGATCCGAACGGAGTGAAGAAGAAAATTTTGTATATATTGTTATTATTTTATTTTTATTTTTATTTTAGAAAATGTAATTAGGTAATTATTTTTGTAATTTTTTTGGACTTTTTAATTTTTGGACTTTTGGACATTATTATTTTTAAAACCCTAAGGAAGGGTTAGTTTAAATATAAACTGCACAGGGAAGGACGACAGTTACGATACTATCTCGGCCCCTCGGGTTCGTACACTGACATATGAGTCAGTGGCCCGAGTCGACTTCAACGGTTCATCCCCGTCCGGGAACAGGAGGTAAGAATTCTAAACACCCGCGAATCCCCAATCAACGGGTTTCCTGGATGATTTTGTATGCATATATATTGAGGTCTTGAATACGGCTGCTTTAAATTCCTAGTAAAGGGCAAGGACCGGCCATATAAGATAAGGGTTCGGATTTCATCACCGTTCTCTTCTTGCCCGCCTTAGGATAACGATACCAAACGCGAACCTAAGCTTAAAATACTGACTAGAACGAGACCGATAGGGTAACGAGCTTAATAGGAAAGTCATTCGAAAAATATTGGTTACTTTTCAAGCATACTTCGAAGTTCATGATGGTTTCTGTAATTGAATGCGTGACTGCACCGCCTTGTAATGCGGTGAGGCCTTGGGTATCAAAGCTCCACGCAGCTTCCCTCGCCTCTATTCAACTTACTTAAACTCGTATTGATTCTATAGGGGTCTGCTTAAATTGTAATGAATTCTCTTTCGAAGGATTAGAAGCTGGTCTAGAAACAATCTAAGTGGAGCCATCATGCTTTTTGTTTGCTAGAAATCAGTAGGTTTGTTGTGGTCGAGTCAGCCTTGTTTGTGCTTGTGTAGAATTCCCTTGCAGTTAGGATGTCAAACTGGTATTATAATAGCTATCACAATGAATATGAATATCCAACTGAACAATATGGACAACACTCTTTTTATGACCAGAGTATGAATAGTGGTTGGGAACGCCAACCTTTTGAAGATTATGGCTCATACCATGGTGAGCCCAATTACTATTCACATGAATACCGGTCATACGAGCAAAATTCCTATAATTCCTCTTCTCTAGATGAAGCACGTAAGATACTTGAGTCAACGTGTAAGTTAACCGAGTCAACACGTGAGTTTGCTTTGAGACAACACGTAGGTTAGTTAGAGACGGAAGAAAGAATTGCTCGAATTACTCTTGATTTCCAATACATTCTTTCCAATATCACCCGTGAAAATGAGGACAATTTTTATAATCAGGATGACGAGGTTAAAATTGGTAACACTACTTGTTTAGATGAGGTTCAACCATTTTCATGTTATTATAATGATGATGAGGATAGTGTTGATGAAGAATTTGAAATAAATAGGCATAGTGATCAGGAATTTGTTACCCCAATTGAGCTTTATAACGATAATATTATTTCTAGTTCAAATCCAAATAATTTTAAAAATTATTCACCTATTCAAAAGGACGAGGATTTGACTAGAGATACCCCCGTTTTAGACGATGTAGTATTTCCTTATGATTACGAAGCCGATAATAGTTTAGAGGAGCGGGTTTATCCTGAGAATATTGTTTTCGAGTCTAGCGATTTAGAAACATTAGTCTTAGACAAAGAAAATGAACTCGTAGAGATGAGTGAGGATGTACCTGACTTAGAAGAATCAATTGACCATTTTCAGGAATCAGATGACCTTGAAATTAGGGAAGTTGTGACTAGTCTTTTAGAGACACTGAAAACTCTAAGTTTGGGGGTGATTATCATTCTCCATGTGCCTTAACTCTTACAAAGGTCCCTAACTTGGGACTTGACATATGTGCCTCAACCATTCTAAAAGATTATCTTCATACACTTTTTCCTGAACCTAGTTGTGTCCATAAAGAAGTTCAGTTGTTAGAAACCCATCCTCTGGTTGATGTGGTTAACCCAAGCTATGATACCACGATTGAATTTGTTTTCCCACCAAAAACCTTCCTTCCAATTGTGGGAACTTATAAGTTTCAGATGTGTCAATTATTAAGTTTTGAGACTAAACCTAATTACTTAAGGAGATTAGGGTCGACACATTTGCTTAAGAATGACCACTATTGTGGTCAACTGTGTGAGTCAAGTCTGATTGACTTAGAGGATCCCCAGTTATTCAGGTTATTGTTATGTGCTTCTAAGTTCTTAATTGAGTATTTCCAGACTCTAGAACCTGATCTTCAGGATACTGCCTTTGAGGAAATTCAACTGATGAAAACTTTTTATTTAGACCCTTTTATAGAGCCTGAACCTGAACCACAACTAGATGTAGTTGTCTTAAACAAAACAATATATAAGGATGTATTGGATATCTTCCTGGTCTGTGGCAGTTTCCTCTTCTTGTGGTTAGCACTTTTTGATCCAGACGACCCGCAGTTATTTCGGATGTTGCTATATGATTCTTCGAGGTGACTAATCCTTTCCAATGTCTGTCTGAAACTTTAAACTTAGCACTTCTTGGGAGGTAACCATGCTCTTGCAACACGGTAATATCTTTCCTTACTCTTTTCTTCAAGTGGTAACAGTTTCTCATTGTTCATGCTTTTAATTTCATCTTTAGAACATTGAGGACAATGTTAGATTTAAGTTTGGGGGTATGGGAGAAACTTTTTAGTTGCAGTATTAATAAATAAACTCCAGAGCCTAGAAATTTATGTTTATTAAGGTCGGCACTAACCAATCTAAGTGGATGGAAACATTTTGGTTGTAGGAGTTGAGGAACCAATCTGATTAGATGGAAACATCTAGAAGAGTCTATTCATAAAAGGACAGAGCTCAGGTGT
The DNA here is from genome assembly GCA_023531295.1 of Papaver armeniacum. Classification (NCBI taxonomy): domain Eukaryota; kingdom Viridiplantae; phylum Streptophyta; class Magnoliopsida; order Ranunculales; family Papaveraceae; genus Papaver; species Papaver armeniacum. Next base: position 323,438 of record JAJJWW010001190.1, on the reverse strand, counting down.
TAGAAAAGAAAACATGGTAGTTTCGCCATATCCTCGTGATGGAAACATCGAAAGAATCCTGATCACTTCTCTTTCTTTTTCTTTTTACCATTGTTAGGGTGAAATAGAGTGACTGAGATACCAAAAAAAAAAAAAAAGACCAGACCACTAGACCAACCGGAATAAATACAATAAAGTCGACCATTGGTACCCTTGTATATGCCAGCTGAGTTGACCTAGAGTTAGGATTATCGACCACTGGTTCCCTTGTATATACCAGTGTATTGATATTAGTCCAGACCGGTATCTCAGTCCATTAGGATAGGTTCACCTTAGTCAACATCATCTACGTTTTTTTTCTCTACATCCATCTTCTTAATCTATCCATGTGATTGGTTGACTCCGGTTTATGATGTCCAGAAACTATCTGAGTAGAGCTCTGTCACTTTATATGAATTTTAGTATGCTTGAGTGCAAACTCGTGTACAACAGTTGGAATTTCGCATCAGGGTACTTCCTCTTGTAGTCAATAAGTATGCCAACCAAGGAGATTCTTTAGTGCCTTCCAAGGTTCTGCCTAGATAAATAGGGTATGGAGTAATGGTTTTGTGGGTACACCTCTGGTAAACCCTCCCGAGATTAACTCGGTCACTGGGGACACCTAGTGAGTTAGAATTTTATTTTTTTATTAGTTTTTGCTCGAGGACTAGCAAATAATAAGTTTGGGGGTATTTGATAGACGCATTTATGTGTCTAATTTGTCCTCAATGTTTCGTATTGTTAGTACTCGTTTTTGTCCTTATTATGGTATTTTGTGTGTTTGTAGGTATTTTTGGGAAATAAACATTTTTGGAAAAATCGGCTCGAAAAATTATGCGGAGCACCCCGGAGGACATTTGATATGCGGACTCTCACTTTGGTTAAGGGGAACCTCAATTACTAAGGGGCATCCACAAGATATTCGCACCCAAGCAGCTGGATAAGGGGTAACCTCATCTCCTTCGTTTGAAAATAAATTTGGCGGGAGAAATATTCTGTCACCTGCGTAATTGCTGAATCGAGTTTGGGAAGATTTTGTGGGGATTCTTTCATGGCTTTGGACTTGTATGGGTCTGTTATGACAAATCAGGGCTGTTAACCCGGTTGGTTTGAAGAAAAAAAAGAAGTTTCCTCGGTGTTTCAATGAAACAGGGAGACGTGAAATATTCACGGTGGTTATTACTCCTTCACGAGTTTTTCTCTATGCCGCGCGTGTCTGGAGAAGGTTTAAGTCACCTGGCAAGTAAGTTCACGATATGGGAGCGTGTTAACCAGCTACAAACACGTGAAGAAGTAAAACAGAGTAAGAAATCTCGGTTATTTCCGTTTAGTAAAGAGAAGATATTCTCGCATTAAACCGAGATTATTTGAAGGATGTCGAGTATAAATAGTCTGTTGAGGTAGCAGGGGAGAGACGGAGAGTTTGGGAGTATTACAGAGCTTAGAAAGTCGAGTTGCAGAATCACCATTTCTGCTGCTGCTAAAGAACACGAAGAACATAAGACGCACGAAGGACCATCGTTTTCGTTACAGTGACAACGACACATCTGAGGGTCGTAGTTCAGGAGACAGTCTTAAAACTACAGCAACAGCAACACTTTACATTTATCGTTCTTCAGAATGATCCGTTTGTAACAATTATAATCATACAAATCGGGCTTTTCATCTTTTCTCCCTTGTTCATCATTTGTAAACCATTTTTGAGCATTAATAATGATTTTTGAGCGTGTTTCCAACATGATGATGAGCCAATTCTCCGACAACGAAGGCAATGAGGAAGCTATTTACGCATGAATAAGTGGTAACCATTTTATTTTCTCTAATTTATAATTTATAATTCACTCAATCACTGCTTTTGCAGAGTTTTAAATTGTTTGCATAATTTTCGTCATTAGTTGTGATTCACTTAGATAGGTTATACTTTGTTTAGATAATCTATGCTTAGGGGATACAATTAATTTTTGGGAATTTGCCTGATTATTTGTGGATTAAGAAATAAGGACTTAAAAAGATAATTAGAGTTTTGTGTTATTCACCATAAATTATTCATGTGTAATAGTGGAATCAGTGTCTTGGTTATTTTCTCATATCTTGAATCAATTTTGTGTTAAGTTTTCCTTATTTTTAAGTTTTATAAGTCTAAAATCTTTTGCTTTCACAAGTCTCAATGAACCTTTTTACTACAACATTATTGAGATCACATCAATGACCCCATTGAGAATCATGCAGATATATTATATGTTAGTTTGTGTGTCAATTGTTCTGTCTTAACTAGTTGAGGTTAGAGTTTAGAAAACCAATACTCTGTTAGTTCGAGTCCTTGAAGTATCGTTAGTATAAGGAAAAAAAATTATATATTCGAGCTAAACTCTTACAATTTTAATATTTAAATAAGAAATAATTCTCTTACTGTCATCCCCACTTTAGTAATTCTATTATTTTACATTCATTGTCGTAACGTTTGGTTTATAGGTTTGTCATTTAGTTTTGCCAAAGATTGATTAGAGTTTGAAATAAAATTTTGACTTTGATAGCTCACTGACCACATTTCAGTACCATAGTTAATCAGGATTCAGAACCATCTTTGCCTACTAGAGGAATTAACGGCGGAATCATCATAAAAGTAACTACTTAATACAGTTGGTCGCTGCAACATTCATTTCCTAACCTTTTTAAATTGGAAATATGTCCCGTTTCCACTAATCTGTTTGGGGATCTATCCCATGACGAAAAATATTAAGGGATCCTAGTGAGAGAAAAAAACCGTTAAATCCTTGGTACCCACATGTATGGAATCACACGTTTGTTTAAGTTACAATTTGGCCCCCGATATGTAAACGAGTTTAGTTCTTCTCTGAACCATGTTCATCATCATTCCAGCAGCCATGGAAAGAAACTAATCACTAGGTGTTCATCTTACCAGGAAAAATCAGTTTTATTTAGAACTTTACTTTGTGAAAAATCTAATCTTACATGATTCATTAGTACCAATCCATCGATATCATAAGAAATTAGCCATTCAAATATGCAATATTCTTGAACTGAATCAGTAATTCAAAGAACTACCATATCTTTAGTAATTCAAAGCATAGGATCGACGGTGGTGTTTGATGTTTCAGAGAGGATCCATAGATTTCTTTTTCTTTCTAGGATGGATTTAACGCCTCCTTTATCTTTCTAGGATAGATCCCTTAATATTTTCCGTCATAGGATAGATTCCCAAACAGATTAGTGAAAAGGGGATATATTCCCAATTTTCCCCCTCTTTTTTTGTTGGGTCGATAAATATATCGAAAAGTAGAGTTACCAACATTTCACTGTTTATCATGTTTTAAGTTTAAATTACTGAAAGGTTCCTTCTAATACTCATTGTAGAGGAAAAGTCAGAAGTACAAAGGAGAAAAGAGCTCAAAGTTGTCTTAGCTAGAGAGTATGTTTTATATAGGTTACTCTCCTCATTTCGGGGCACCAGTTCCTGCTCATTTAGTCCAATTTTTTTTCCTCGAAATTTTTGTTGTTGTGAATTTCTAATATGTGATACAAAATGATGCATGTTGTAGGTTCATGCAGCAGCTGGTAGCACAAGAAGCATGGATTGGGCTTCAATGGTCACTAACATGTATATAACAGTTAGGGTCGGCGTCGTGGATATCGAGTCATAATGGTAGATGAAATGGTTGGTGAGGTTGAAGAATCATGGTTCTCTTCTGCTGTATCTGAATTAGATTAAGTGTTGCACCTTACGCTTAGTGTCTCTCTTCTATTGGTTAAACAATCATATTTTCTGAGTCTTCGGATTCTCAACATGTAGAAATTTCAATTACAACGGATGCGCTCATAGTTGTCTTAGATTTCACCTTATTTATACATTAATTGAATCACATTGTGTGCTTCATTTCATTCGATAATCAATAGACAAAGATGGCACATATAAGTGTTTTGATATAAGTGATGAGCAAGGTCTATATATGTACTAGGATTAGTAAATTTTTTAATATTTTTCTATCCTATCGATCCAAGCACACAAAATTGGTTGTTTTAAAATGAAATCGCACTGTTTGTACTTTCAATTGATGAGCACTCGCTTGTCCGTGCGTACTTTGTTTCGCATGTTGTTTCTACTGTTCTACCACCAACCCAAACTAAGCAACAATATCGAACACGAAGGTGGCAGAATCATTTACAATGAACCATAAGTGTTTGCTTTTATGTTGATATTGTAGATTTGTGCACCTGTGTTTATCCAACATTGGCATTATCTAGGTGCACCATCACTCTCTGCTAAAAAAAAATGGCTGTCGTTGCCAAATTATTCTAATGTCTTCCTGGCAATGAATTTTGTTAAGGCACCTAATCTTCAAGAATAGAGTTTGGAGTTTGATGAATTGACAATCATAATAAGAAAGTCAAGCATCACGAACTTTTTATGAAGTGAGAAATCATTTGCAGACTTAACAATTACTAAATTCCAGGAATACCTCTCTTAAGATTGGAAGCAAAGATTTAAGGTACCTTTAAAAATACTAAGACATCATCTCGCAGCAAAGATGAGTCAATCTAGTTAATTTGTTGTCTTAGATTTCACCTTATTTATACATTAATTGAATCACATTGTGTGCTTCATTTCATTCGATAATCAATAGACAAAGATGGCACATATAAGTGTTTTGATATAAGTGATGAGCAAGGTCTATATATGTACTAGGATTAGTAAATTTTTTAATATTTTTCTGATCTACTGTTTGTACAGGTCCGTGCGTACTTTGTTTCGCATGTTGTTTCTACTGTTCTACCACCAACCCAAACTAAGCAACAATATCGAACACGAAGGTGGCAGAATCATTTAGCGAGTGTTTGCTTTTATGTTGATATTGTAGATTTGTGCACCTGTGTTTATCCAACATTGGCATTATCTAGGTGCACCTCTGCTAAAAAAATGGCTGTCGTTGCCAACTAACTTCCTGGCAATGAATTTTGTTAAGGCACCTAATCTTCAAGAATAGAGTTTGGAGTTTGATGAATTGCTTAGCAAGCATCACGAACTTTTTGTGAGAAATCAGTTTGGGGGTACTTGGAAAGAAGGAGCAAACTAGCAATCGAATCAGTGTCACATCACTTGCAAATTTGGACTCACATTATATTCGAGTAATATTTACTTACGCTGATTAAATTGGTAGGCTTAGTGCTTAGACATCCATCTGTAGTTGTTACAACAATTTAAATGAATTGGATTATTTTTGTTGAAACATAACTTATGTAACGATTGTTAAATAGGCATAAGTAAGAAAGAGCATATAAAAAAAGTCAATCTTAATATACTTGCAAATTTGGACTCAATATTATATTTTGGTCGAAGCAAATCTAACCTCTTTTTTTTTTCTCTGACCTATTTAAAATAAATCAAAAGAATATGCATATTTTTAATCAACAATTAATAGTTTTTTGAATCATCGACTATTTGATTAAATTTTTGTTGGGAAAGAAAAAAGACAAAAAAGACAAAAAAGGAAAACATTGAAGACAAAGAAGATAGGCTTAGTGCTTAGACATCCATCTGTAGTTGTTACAACAATTTAAATGAATTGGATTATTTTTGTTGAAACATAACTTATGTAACGATTGTTAAATAGGCATAAGTAAGAAGCGATATATAAAAACCAATCCTAATATACTTGCTAATTAGAAAGTGGTCTTCGACCTAGCAATAAGAGACCCTACAATTTATTATTTTGGTCCTAGTGAAGCAAATCTAACCTTTTTTTTTTTTTTTTTTGAATCCTATGCAGCATAGAGTTTTTAATCAACAATTAATAGTTTTTTGAATCATCGACTATTTGAAGATAATGAAATGGTTTTGTTGGGAAAGAAAAAAAGACAAAAAAAGACAAAAAAGAAGACAAAGAAGATCTTGTATGATTTATTTAAGAAAAATAAAGAAGTGTCAGAATTATAAAATTAGTCTTTTTTATTAATTAAGTTTAATAGATTTTTCTTTTTTTTAAATAAGATATTTCATTACGCAAACTAAGACTCCAAGGGAGCCTGAGATACAAAAGAAGTAGAGCTATCTAATATCAATCCACAAGCGGATTTTTTGATATTAGATTTATCTACTGAGAGTTGATGTTGCATACAATAAGGAGGAATGTTTTCCCACAAAACAGTTGAATTTAAAGTCCTAACAAATTTTGCTTAAGTGTCTGCCACCATGTTTCCTAGTCTTGGAATGAAATAAAAAACCAAAAAGTTGTTACATAAATAAACTAGTCTGTTTGCTTCATCTAAGTAAGCTTTAGAGCGCCAAGAGATGTCAGATTTCTTTCCTTGAAGGTACTTGTAGATGGGGAAAAACGATTTGCTATTTTTTTAGGGAAGTGAAGAGATGACGGTTCGAGCGAGACTCCTCAACCGAGCAAATGGATTACACTACAAAAATAATCATCTTTAGCCACGATAAGAAACCGTGGGTATAATTCAAAAATCCGTGGCAAGAGATATATTGCCACGGCCTTCCATCCGTAACTAATAGTCCCGTGGATAATAGTTTTTGCCACGTTGGTAGCCACGGTTTTCCTATCGTGTCTATTGGTGCTATTTCAACTGCCACGAATTATTTCGTGGCTAATTAATATAGTAGATTCACACATTTGTGTTTATTAGCCACGGAAATAAACCACACGTGGCTGGTTCAACTATTTTTTTATGCTTCTGTTTAACAAAAGGCCATCCAAGTTATTTGATTTTTGCTTCTTATTTCACAGTTTCAAATAGTCATGAAAAACAAATTTATTTACACAAGTGATTCCAACAACATTATCCATTCCTTCAACAAATATTACAAGGTTGGTAATTGATTACATTCAAACATCGCAAAGAAGAGCTAAACGAAATATAATTTCAAGTCTAATCTTGAGTTTCCAACTAACAATTTAATTGAATACTAAAAATTAAAATTAAATTTAAAAATAATAAACAGGGGATGATGTGACATTCATTCACTTCCAATGTGAATCAACAATTGTATCTCCATTCCGGCCTTCAAACATATCATTTAGTGAACCTAGAGCATAAATAGGTACGGTTACACATCAATGGAAACTTAATACACAACAAAATAAAAAAAAATTGATCTTTTAGCTAGAAGCATTAACCTACCCAGTGATTAACATGCCAAGTTAAATCGAAAGCAACTAGTCCACCTTGTAACAAATTAAAACAAAAGGTTTTACTGTAAAACATATTCAGTTTCATCAAATTCCATCCTGCAACTCTTAAGGAAGATTTACCTGTGTTGAAAAAAGAAAAATCGAGAACTATGAATGCCAGCACCACTCTTTTTATAGCTACCACATGTTTCAATGATGGTGGTGGTTACTCTAATGAGCTTTCAGTTTCATGGAACAATCAGAATGCAAGTTCAATTACAAGGCAGGAAAAGGCACTTACAAGAACAATGTGACAAAACTGTCAACTCAATCAAAAAGGGTGTGCCAGCGACAAAACTTGCATAATACGTTAAAAAGGTAGCATCCATAAAAAATAAGTAATAGACACAATACCATAGACATTTGCTATGTGCAGTTAATTCCGGAAAGAGAACTATTGCGCGCAGACGCCCAACCCCTTCATCTCATCCTACAATAAGAAACCAACTCGGTTTAAACATCCAAATGGGATAGCAAATAAGTCAATCTGGAAATTAAGCTTAGACCATAAGAGAAACATAAAAGACACAAATTCCACCACAAGCACTTATAAACCATATATGAAGAGTACTAGAAGACTTAAAGATCTACAGTTACACCAATCAAAGAACTTTAATGATACTTTGTTATATGTGTACAACAACAAAATCACAATGTTTACCATTACCATAATCGAAGTTATCTAATGTTAAAGCAAGTTCTTTAATTACACAATTCAAAGTTTGGTAAATGGAACTCAAAATGTAGGATATTTGCACCAGGAAATCAAAGGAACAAGTGATTTATTTCCAGCCGAGATAAAAATCAAGGGACTTAAATCCCACAACTACCACTTAACTTATTTGATAAGTGCAACCAATGCATTCAGAAATGACCATTGGCACGAAAACAAGTGTCTCTAACACTCTAAGTTTAATATATGAAATTGGCTAGATTGAAAAATTACCATATAAGAACTTCATCATTTCCAACTTCGAAGAGATCATTAGTCAATGAATGTAAAGGAATTTCTTTAGAAGATAACTGTTGATATGAGCAACATATGCTGACTTTCCAGATTCATTAAGTGTATGTAATAACGTCGTCGTCCGTAGCAGCCTAGAGAAATGAAGATGATCCCTTTGCACCACCACCACCCGTTCTAGCATTTGTATGGGCTAGCATATTCATATACACCTGCCACTGAAGACAATATATTTTAATTTATAGGCTCAAACCAATTTTAAAAGAAAAAGAAAATTCATGTAATTCACAAATTAAAACAAAGTCTAATCTGTTGGAACCTTAATAATACTCTAATACAAAGAAAATGTATAATTATAGTATAATAAATTTATCATCATCATTGAATTTAAATGATTATGAATAACACCAGTAATTACAATTTTTTAACTAAATTCAAAGTCTGTGTTTGATATAAAATGAACATTTATGACAATCGTGCCAGGAAATCGAAGGAACGAGTATAAAAATTTCTTACCAGTTTGGTGGAAATACAACCCAAGCTAAAAATCTATCAACTAGAAAAAATGAGCAACACCACCACCATTGCAAATTCAAAATTTTCAGTTTGAAATTATTCTAATTGTATGATTTCCATACCTGGAAATCAAACAAACAAGCAAAGAAAATTCTTACCAGTTTGGGGAACGTACAATCTAACCGAAAATCAGTGAACCTCTGTTGAGAAGATAAAAGTCAATCCAATCCTTATTTTAAAATTAACTTCAGTTACCATGAAAGACTAAACTACAAGTACAGATAGTAATAATTCTCACACTATACAAGCAACAACCTAGAACCAATCTCTACCCGTCTCTCTAAATTGAAGTTAACAGTTATCTTAAAATACCGAAGACAATCTCCAGTACATGGTACCAAATAAACATATAGCCATAAAAGTTATTTTAAGGCTGAATTCAAAACGAAATTCTAAGTTTGGATTTATTATAAACTCAATATGAAGGATAATTGGGCCGTGGCTAATAATTGATATTTTTGTAGTGTTAACCTCACACAGATGCACTGCACGGGAGTGCTTTGAGTTCGAGAGATCAATCTGTAGGACTCCGGCCTAAACCAAATCAATGGTCGTTCCAGAGTCAATTTGGTCACAAAGAGGGAGATGGGTTGATTTGTAGGAGGGAAGCTGAGAATTGTGGGATGATCAAGGATTGTGGATGTGTTGAAGGTTTCTGCAAATGTGTGTAAATAAGTTTGATCGAGAGAACTTGTATGTAGACGATTGTCGATATATCAATCATCAATTCAGAATTTATTTATATTGTCAGAATAGTAAACACCTTTATCCTAGTAAGTGTAACTGTTTCTTGAGTGAAAGAGTGGGAAAGTGGGAGATCGTGGTGAAATCAGTTCCATGTCGTGCGGAGACTTGGTTGATCGTCTACCTACTACTTTGCTAACTTCCTCAAACGCTTGCACGACTTACTCATGTTTCTCATCGTGGATGAACACACGTGTTGTAGGCCACCAGACCAAAACCCTAACCGATATCCCCTATGTGACGTGATTGATGTCTCACGAACGTGGAGTCTGCAAAGCAGACGTGTATTTGATTAGTCAGCCGTTGACTTATTAGACAGTGAGTCTAAGTTTTGTTGAATCGAGCATGAGTGACGAATGCTCAGTGATTCATGGATTGAACATGTTAGACGTGTTCTTAGATATTGCTCGTCTGAGCAAATATTGTAAATTCGAGCAACTGAGCAAGTATTGCTCGATTCGACGAATTACTGAATATTGATAGTTGGATCAATAATCGAGCAACTGAGCAAGTATTGCTCAATTCGACGAATTACTGAATATTGATAGTTGGATCAATATTCAAGCAACTGAGCAAGTATTGCTCAATTAGACGAATTACTGAATATTGATAGTTGGATCAATATTCGAGCAACTGAGCAAGTATTGCTCAATTCGACGAATTACTGAATATCGATAAATTATTGAATATTGATAGTTGGATCAATATTCGAGCAACTGAGCAAGTATTGCTCAATTTTATAAATTACTGAATATTGATAAATTACTGATATTGATAGTTGGATCAATATTCGAGTAACTGAGCAAATATTGCTCAATTCGACAAATTATTTATTGGTAACATGACCCAATAAAATATTAATTAAAATATTGGTAGACTACCAAATATTATATAATTAATCCAGATGTTGATTGCTGGGTCAACATAAATTTATTAGTGTTTGAACTTGCTCAGAATGATGATTTGTGGAGCGTTTGTTCGAACCCTAATTTTTAATCAATTGTTCGTCAATTGATGAATTGCTGAAAATAGGTCACTGAGTGAAGGAGGGACCGACCACATGGGATGATGTACGACCATGTGATGCCCAATTGCTCGAATGAGCGCGCACCAGAGTTCTTTGTCGACTGGTTGGTGAAAGAATGATCAAATGTTGGTGTTGATCATTTATTAGAATAGTGCTCGTGTGAGCATTAGGTGATAAAACCTAATTACGGGGAAGTGAGGGACCGGCCAAGGGAGTATAGAACCGACCCTTAGTGATGTGGGACGAGCTAATGGTAGTTTGAGCAAATTCCAAGTTGGTTGGAAAAATTTTGAACCCAATATGAGCAATTGAGCAAATTAGGTCAAAATTATAAGAATGTGTGGGACCAGCTCCTTGCAAGCCTTAAGGCCGGCCTTGGTCGGTCAAGAAAACATGAACGTGTCACCATAATGTCTGTGTCTCAGTCCTGAGAGTTTTGGTATTTTCTGGTGTGCGTTTGAGCAATATCTTGGATTTTCTGAAGAGTTTGATCTTTGACTGAAATTCTTGATTTTGCTCGAATGAGCAAGTAGGACTTTGCTCGTTCGATCTATATTTTGAGAATATTAAAATAATAATATTTTAATATTTTTTGTGAATAGCCTAGTCGGTCATGTGACCATTTGACTTTTTGGCTCTTTCATGGTTTGAGCAATATTTGAGAAAATATGAAGAAACCATGATTTTTGCTCAAACAGAGGAGTTTCATGAGATGAGGGAAATAATAATTATGAAAAACAAGGGATTGCAAGGTGTGGGACCGGCCAAAGCTAGGGCATGGCCATCCGGCTAGGTAGCCCGATCCCGCAACACCTTTCCCTATTTTATTATTCTTCATGAAACCGTGAAAATATGGAGAAACCGTGAGTTTTGCTCAAACAAGGAAAGTTGCTCGAATGAAGGAGTTTTCATGAGTTCATGAAAATAAGAAAATAAGAAAATTAAAGGGAAGAGGCGCGGGGGACCGGCCACGGCGGCATGACCGGCCAGCCGGTGGGCCCGGTCCCCTAGGCGCCTCTTTTATTATTTTTAATATTATTTTCTCTCTCCTATTTTGTGTAGGATTCCTCGTTTGTCCATATTTCTGATTGCTTGTTTGCGCATTTGGGTTCTCGTTCGTGCATCATTGTTGAGTACACTTGCACCATTTTATTGGGGCTTACTCGGTGATAGTCCAGATGCCCGATTGTTGAGTAATTATTACTAATTCATGACATTCAACGGAGAATGATTCATCAAATTGAGTGATAATTAAAAATTGTGCATCTATTACTAATCCATGAAACCCAGTCAGGGAATTCAGGGAACGGAGTAATGAGATAAATTGGTTATCTATTACTAATCCATGGAATCAGCCGGGGATCAGCCATGGAACGGAGTAATGAGATAAAATAGATTATTTTCTAGGAATTCAGTGGCGAATGTCACGGTTGAAAAGACGAGGGTACCCAAATATACCTCAATATAAAACTTTTCCACCTATAAGTCCTTTCTCCGAAAATGATTGTCTATGGACTGAGTCGAGACAATACAACTAATCGGTTCACACTTCGTGTGATCGTCTATGGATACGAGATCGAGACAATACAACAACGAAATATGTTTACTTGATAAAAGGTTCGGACTTAACCAAAGACAATAGGATTACTATCAAGTAAATAGGAATAAACGTTTGTGTAATTTACTTTAAATTATAATAACAACAATTATAATTGCGAAAAATAAAAGTAAATGACACGACAAGATTTTGTTAACGAGGAAACCACAAATGCAGAAAAACCCCAGGACCTTGTCCATAATTGAATACTCTCAGGATTAAGCTGCTATACAAAATCAAACCAACTTCGTATAGTTGATACCAAGCAACTAAACCTATAGTTCACCTAGTTTCGTTTGTATTCCCACGCCTCCAATTTTTAATAAGTCACGTACTTGGAACAATTCATTTGGTTCGTATTCCAAACAGTAAAGGAACAACAAATTTGTTTGGTATCAACTCTTTTCAACCAAGTGATGTGAGTTCGAAAAAAGGCTCTTCCGTTTATCGCAATATAAACTCCTTTGTCAGGTCCTTAGATCTATCTTATCAACAACTACCAAAGTAATTGTTAAGATTTTGCAATCAATACTTTTAATCACAAAGAAACGTATTGATGCTGATCTACACAACTAATCAATCCAATCTATCACAAGGATAAACCGATTATAGTTGGATCCTCTTTAACCGAAACAAATATTGTGCACACCAAAGATTATGAACCAAAATCAGAAATCTTCTTCGTCTTCAAATCTTCTTAGATCTTCAATAAACACCTGCACACAATCAACTTGAATCTCTTGGGATCAATCACGCACAGAACAGAGTCTGTTAACAATGGATTATCACAAGACGTCTTTAGATCTACAAACAGTCTAAAGATCCCCGTCGAAACTTCGATCTAGTTTGAGTGAATCTTATATCAGAAGAGAAGATTCTCAAGCATAAACAAACTAGGTGCAATCAAAGTTCAACAACCGTTAATCAATCAAATTAATCGAAAACTAATAATAAATCGCAATTATCTAGTTTCCCACCAACGGTACTCATTGAGCTTCCCAATCCCAAAGAAGTATTTAAACCGAGCGGCCGTAAGAGATTTCGCCTAATTAGGTTACTTTCCTCTCCGAATAGGCGGCTCCACTAGTAACAACACAACTAGGTAGTTTTGCTGGCTCTGAGGATTAGTTTGCTAGAAATGCAAACTTTGATATTTATAGACAAGGAAGTTTGGACACCAAGGAATTTCCAAAACCGAAAATATTCTCAAGATATGCAGTATATTCCAGATTCGGTTTCCATAATTCCTGGAAATTCTTTGTCCAAACATTGACCGAAAATCTCTTAGAAAATCTCCAATTATTAAATGCATATTACTAATTTTCATTTTCCAAAAATAAAATTAAAAACCTTAATTAAAAGATTCTCAACTTATTTTTCGATCTGGGATTTTTTCCTTTAGCTATTAAGGAATATCTTTAAACAATTAAAGATAAGCGTTACTGCACATGTTCAAAGAATGTCGACATCATTACTTTGTAAGTTCTCTTTCATACTTACAATCTTGAAACCGATTTTCCACACTTCCAAACAAGTTTGGAATTGGTTCATCTGACTTTCAAGAACTATGTGATTGATTAAGAACACTCAAGCACCAATCATGGGTTTCACAGTTCTGCCAAAACAAGTTTCGGTGGTACCTCCATGTGAGTACTTGATTAGTCACACTAGCTTTCCAAAAATTCGGTTGACTAGGTACTAGGATCGGTTCCCCACATATATATGGTATCTAACTTGTATTTGTTGCACATGTCCATAGGATAGGTTCCCAATGTCTAAAAACGTGTTGCACATGTTCATAGGATCGGTTCCCAACATCTAGAAACTTGTTGCACCTCATACAAGGATCGATTCCCCTCTTGTGATAGGTTGCACCTATTCATATGATCGGTTTCCCTTTGCGTAGAGTTGGTCATACCAATAACACTAAATCGATCATACCATCTCAGGTGATTACTTAAGATCGGTTTCACTAATAAAATTTATACCAATACAAAAGTCAGGTCTTTATGAATAGTTTTACCAAGAATATAAACAAGTCATGAGCGGTTATACTAATCACACATATTGGTAGTTCAAAAGATATGCAATGAATAACAATACCAATAAGCCTGGCGATTTCCCTTTCGATTCATAAAACCAGTTTATGAATTTACTTCCTTTAAATGAATGTAAAACATTGTTTCCTAGGATGAAATCTTCACCTCATACCCATACATAATCACAATAGCATTCTGTTTGTGGGTGAAACGGTTTCTGCTGTTTTTTGGTAATTTCGTGTGTGTGTGGATGAGAAACGAGTCTGGACCCTAAACAATGTACTGCACGGGAGTACTTTTGATTTGAGAGATCAATCTGTACAATCCTAGCCTAAACCAAGAATTGGCCGTTCCAGGCTTGCTTCGGTCACAAAGTGAAGGAGAAGGGTTGGTCTTAGGGAGGGAAGCGAAGAAAGTGTTGAGACCAGAATAGTTGATTCTGGAAGTGTGGGTGTTTTGTGACTTGTATCAGAAAGTTGAACTGGCTAGCTGAATGAAAATCTATCAGATGATTTCTGGATGTGGTATTGTTCTCCTGACCAAAACTTGTCCTTTGGTGGAAAATAGGCGAGACATATTTATACAAGTCGCAACAAAACGTACCCTAGTCTCTTAGGAAGTGGAAACGATTGAGTGGTGGAAGAACGGAGTAACGGGTAACGCCTGGAATTTATGTTTCCATAATGAAGGATACGTTTACACCAATACTTCTTGTCATTACTAACCGCCCCGCTTTATGACATTTTCTGTAACGGGCTTATTGCACGCCGCACGCTGTAAACCGCCATACCAATACCCTGATGAGTATCCCCCAGTTTGTGACATGTTTTGATGTCTCGAGCGTTTTCGTGGAAAACATGTACAGTCGAACCTCGATAAATGAATGCTCTCGGGACCAAGAAAAAATATTCGTTTAGCGGGGTTATTTATTTATCGATAAATGAATATTTTATTCATTTATCGATAAACGAACATTTAGAAAATATTTTCTTAATTAAGAAGTTAAATTGTATAGGAGAAAATGTACAAGTATACCTAGGAAATATCGATCAAATTTGTTATCAATAATTCAATTAACATTCATTTTCTTTGAATTAACTGGTGTCATTTCTAATTTACGTTAGAGAAATGTGATGGACGTCGAACATCTTATGAACAATCCTAACGAGAATGATGCAGTTATGGAGTCTCCAACAGATAAAGAAATTATTGAGTCAGTGATGGACGTCCAACATCTTTTGAACTATCCTAACGAGAATGATGCAGTTATGGAGTCTCCAACAGACGAAGAAATTATTCAGTCAGTAATGAATAATGAGAATGATCCTGAACCAAATGATAGTAGCGTCGTACCAAATGTGTCATCTAAAGATGTTTTTCAAGCAATGGTCACTATAAAAAATTACTTGATACAACACGAGCAAAATATACCAGAAATTGTGCAAGCATTGCATAAAATAAGGATACGGTGCATTTTGGTTTGGGTGGAAGAAAAAGACAATCAACCATAGATGAATTTTTTTGAGTTCATTTCTACATATATGTTTATGTAAAGTTTTCCGATTGTGTATTTTGGTTTATTTTTATATATAATCAAGTGATTATTCGTTTATATTTCTATAGGGCCTTTAAGGATCCAATTTTTTTTATTCATTAATGCATTAAGCGAGGTTATTCATTTATCACCTTGGCCCAAGTAGGGACCAGAGAAAATTATTCATTTGGCGAGGTTATTCATTCATCGAACATTCGATTATCGAGGTTCGACTGTAGCACTTTGCTAAGTGTGGCAAGTTTAAAATTGAGAGGCTTGCCATACGTAAATAGCATATGTGATTCTAGGCTCGTTTTGGCTAGCCTCCTAAAACTTGTCATGAGCTAAACAGCTCGGTGGCGAATTTCGATGGCTGAGATTACATCTCATGAGGAAGAGTGGCCATTGATTATGCCGCATCTTGTTGTATAGCGAAGTTGCGCCATTGGCGTAGTAGCGCCTGGTGGAGCCATGGAATAACGGCATGCTAGTGGCATGGTGGCATGCCAGTAGACGTGGCATAGCGACATGCTAGTAGCCGTGGCATATCGGCATGCTAGTAGCTATGGCATGGTGGCATGCCAGTGGCCGTGGCATAGCGACATGCTAGTGGCCATGGCATAGCGGCATGGTGGCATGCCAGTGGCCGTGGCATAGCAACATGCTAGTAGCTGTGGCATGGTGGCATGCCAGTGGTCATGGACTAGCGACATGCTAGTAGCTGTGGCATGGTGGCATGCCAGTGGACGTGGCATAGCGACATGCTAGTAGGTGTGGCATGGTGGCATGCCAGTGGTCGTGGCATAACGACATGCTAGTAGCTGTGGCATGGTGGCATGCTAGTGGTCGTGGCATCGCGACATGCTAGTAGCTATGGCATGGTGGCATGCCAGTGGTCGTGGCCTAGTGACATGCTAGTAGTTGTGGCATGGTGGCATGCCAATAGCTGTGGCATGGTGGCATGCCAGTGGTTGTGGTGTTGTAGCATGGCCAAAGTTTAAGATTTGGCTCCGTGACTAAAGTTAAGGCTTGGCGGCATGGCCAAGGCTAGGGGTTGGTGGCGTGGCCAAGTCTAGGGCTTGGCGGCATGGCCAAGGTTAGGGCTTGGCGCCGTGGACATGGCTAGGGCTTGGCGGCATGGCCAAGGTCAGGGCTTGGCGCCGTGGCCAATTTAGGGTTTGATGCCGCGGCCAAAGTTTAGGGTTTGGCGGCATGGTCGCTCAAAAAGTTGTCACAAGCCTGTTAGTTTGATCGCGAACTTGGATGGCTGAGATTGCATCTCAGGAGGAAAGGTAGCCGTCGATCATGGCTACCTTTAATTGGCAGTGGCGCCTTTAACTTGCGCTAGCGGCATCACGGCATGAATCGTGCATGCCTTCGGCGCGGTTGTGCGCGTAGCCATAACCACTGAAATTTTGGCACGTTGGTGTGGAAATCTTGCCTAAATTTGGGTTTATCTTGTCGAAATCCTAATTAGCCTATATGGTACGTCGCATGGGGTGAGTGGCCATGTTTGGCGCATATGGCATGTGCATCCTGCATATGTGCCTGGTATGTTCGTTTGGCATGTTTGGCATGCTGCTTGGCATGCTGGTGCGTTTTTGGGAAGCCAATTGGCTTTGCGGCCATCTGGCGCGGTTTCCTTCTCTTCAACACTGTGGCGAGTTTAAAGTAACCTGGTTTGGTTAATGTAAGAGGGCCGGCCAGGCATGGGCGTGGCTACATTTCTGTGTGAGTGTGGCGGATTTAAAGCGACCTGATTGGTCGATGGGAAGTGGGGCTAGCAAGCTAGGGCGTGGCCACACTTCCAGTGCACTGTGGCGGATTTAATCGCCTAGTTTGGATAAGCATAGTTTTTCGACCAATGGGGTCTAGTGTACTGCGTGGGGCACGAAACCTTAATTTTGCAAATTAGTCGGGTTTATGAGCTTTTTGTGAGTTATCACAATAATTGGATGGATTTAGTATGCTGCCACAAATATCCTTATCTACAGAATGCAGTGTGCTTTCCGTCTGAGCATTTCGTGCGATGGCCTTAACTTTGGTACTTGGAGGTTCATGCTACTCCGCTGCGAGTGAACATAAATCCGTCATGCCATACCGATATTAAGGGTTCTTCCAGGGAACATAGCACAGGAAAGTACTCAGTGAGTCTTGTATTGGCGAGGTGCCGAAATTTACAGAGTCATTGGGATGGTTGCTACATTCGCCAATATGGATAAATTTCATGTAAATATATCGAATGGCTCAATAAATATGCCGGTGGAGAGGTTAGCACTCACGGCACCGTTTTCTTGCAGAGTGACGTCAGAGGCAAGGTTTTACGATTTTAACCCTAAGCTAAAAACCACCATCAACATTAAGTCCCCTGCTTAGCACGTAACAGTGGCATTATTTCGGGGTAAGCATGAGATGATGAAAGACAAGAGTAAAATCGAAAGAGCAAGACGTGAAGAGATTGCCAAGGAAATTCAACTAACCTTTGGTGGAAGGCATGAGGAATCCGTGATCCTTGTGTTGGCGGCTTTTGCATAAATTCGTTTTGGCCATGGGATATTGGCACCAGTACGGCATCTTTGGCTACTGGTTAAGGAATGGTTCATGGCGTTGCTGGCTAGGGCATTAGCTAGGACGCGTTTGGAGTTGGCTTGGGATGCAGATGGCACTTTTCAGGAGAGGAAAAGTTGGCGCTGAGATGGACGCAGGTGCATCGGCTATCGATCAGAGAGGCTAGCACTGGGAGGATGCAAGTTGTTGGTGCTGGCTAGGGCGCGGAGCCGTTGGCGCTGCTGGCTTGGCTTGGTCGTGACGCTGCTGGCTTGGCTTGGCTTGGCTTGGCCGTGGAGCCGTTGGAGCTGCTGTCTTGGCCGTGGAGCGGTGAAGATGGAGCTATGGAGCGTCGACTTGGGACGCGGACTGATGGCGCTAGCTTGGCTGCGGCATGTTGGCGCCATGGAGCTTTGCCAGCGCGGGTCCGGCTGTCTCTTTCAGTGTATAACCCAAATAGGAAACCTTCCTCCATTCAAACCCCTAAAAGTGTTGTGCCTATAAAAGGTGCTACCCGTCCTCTTAATCTCGTAGCATCGATTTTGTTCTCACATCTTGGAGCTAGCGGCAAAGCAGTAGCAACACAGCGGGCGAGCTTATTTCAGGTATGTATTCCAGCGTTCCTTCTTTGTTCTTCTGTTTTGGTGTAAACCCTAGCCATAGGCGAGACTTCTACAAAATATTTTTGATATGAATAACTCCTCTTCGCGCCAACAATATTATATTAGGGTTAGCTATAACGTGAATAGAATTGAAACCAATTAACATGCTAGGTAATTGTTTGAGCGCGGACAACTATATTCACTCCTTCCATAGAACCTAGTTATTAGGGTTTCCTTTGTTCATGAGTGCAATTCCCGCGGCAAGGCATGATTTGGCCGGGAGCATGGCTCCCGTGGTGTTGAATGGTTTCGGCCAAGGACATTTTTATTTTCTTTTTCGCGGCAGCACACATATCCCTTCAAGCAAGCATCAGTCCTCATTCTTTGACTGTGAGTACCATGACATGCGGCCAAGGAAAACTTCTTCATAGGAAATTCGTTGTTGGCTCTTGATTATTGTACCCAGATCCTGACACGACCATATGTAGGTGGAATGAAATGACCATCTCTTTAGAGAGTATAGCCATCTTGTTGAACCTTCCCATAACAGGGAATCTTGATATCACGTTGTCCGACGATGAAGAAGAAATGCGTGACACTCTTGTCGAGAAGTCAAAAGGATTCGATCGGAAGGATTACGAGACGAAGTGCTTCTATAGTTGGTGGGTGTCTGAGTGGTTCCCTGATGAGCCGGAGTCGGATCTAGTGCTGGATGATACACTCCATGTTGCTGTATTTTTAGCTCTGTGGCTGTCCAGAGATATTTTCGATGACGACTCTGGTAAGAAGGAGATAAGACAGGATCTCATTAAATTTGCCATCAAATTGGCGAAAGGCGTCATTCTTCCTATTGGTGGCTTGTTTCTTGGTTCTTTGTACACCCATTTGGATCATCTGGTCGCGGATATGTACGCTTCAAATGGTTATATGAAAGTGGACTCGTATGTTCACGTCGCTTTTCTCCAAACATGGTTGTGGGAGCATTTCGCAAAATATGCTACCAAACCGTCGGCTTCACTTCTTGAGTCTTGCGGCGGCTCCAGAATACTGCGCTGGTTGAATAAGCGCCCAAAATATGAATCAAAGCTCATCGACTTTCTTGACAATGCATATGCCGTTAGCTTTCGTCCTTGGGCTCCAGTCCACGCGTCCATAGTTCAGCCGAACACTTTCGCCGCTGCTCCGAACTTGACTTTGCTTTCTGCTGGAGAGAATATGAGCGTTGGAGAGGTTGTATTTATGCGAAGTTGTATCCCCGGACACGTGCCATCTTTCTTCCGGGCGTCTTTTAAGGCAGTCCCTTATAATATTGACAGGGCGGCTCGGCATATAGGTTTTGACCAAGGGGTCCCATTTACTCGCCAGCCGGTTGCTCCGGAAGAATTGTTGCAAGCTGTCCTTGATGCCTTTGTTCTCGCGTCAGGTAAAAGTCTTCCTTTCTTTCTCTCAGAACGAAGACCAGTGACAACCTCCGGGTACAACATGTTCTGGCAGGATGAGTTTCTTGCCATCCATGGATTTGTGAATGACGTGGTGGAAAATTCTCGTGGCAAGCCTTCCCCTACGACTTTAGCGGAACATCCATTGTTGAGGGAGCCTTCTAATGCTAAGCAAAAATCACATAGCTCGGATGTGGATAGTCCCCAGAAGAAGGAGCGAAGGTCTAAGAACCGTGCGTGTGGTTTTCAGTCGGATTCGACGGCTCTTGTGACTTTTTGTTCTTCCAATATGCGAGTATGTATGATTTTCTTCCTGATTTGGTCGTCTTGCATAAATATTCTGAATTGTTGCCACTGAACATCTCTTCCCTTTTGATTCAGGGTCTCAACAAGATAAACGCCTTTACCAGACTTGCAAGTGGCCAAAAGGTGATGCCTTCTGAAGAAAAGTCTGGCGATACTGAGCCTCTCAGCAGTGAAGAGAAAAATGAAGAAGAAGAAAACTCAGAGTCTGACGGTAATGGAGAAAGTTCTTTAGAGCGGGGCAACGAGTCCTTTTCCAATCCCAGTGGGACCACAGATGAGTCGGTGAGCCTCCTTTCCTCTTGGACTATTTACTTATACCGAATAAATATTCAATTGGTGGTATTTACAGGAGGAGGCCGCTTCTGAAAGTAATTTTGAGATGGAGATTCACGACAATGAAGATGTAACAGTGTCTCCAATCATGGAAACCGTAACCGCTGGTAATATGGAGATGGAGGTTGATCATCATAAAGATGTTATTATGTCTCCCATGGCAGAAAATGATGTCGTGACGACGGGCGTGATTGCTTCCAAAGAATCTTTGCTAGTCGCACATCCAGCCGCATGTGTCGTTTTTGATCCTCCATTCGAGGCTCCTTTCGAAGGTCATGTGTTGGTTGGAGGATTCAATGTGCCCGTGAAGTATGCGGAGCTATATACCAAGATATGGAAGAGGTATTGACACATCTGCACGACCAGGAAGGTTGATAGTCGCTTTGCATTGGTTAAGTGCGTGGAGGAAACTTTATCTTCAATTCATGACATGTGTGGCGTGACTGGGCACACAGTTTCTGGAGATGTAGTTAAAAGCTGGGAATTCCATCGGGATATGTGTGTAAACTTTGAGTTTAGTGCCTCCTGGTTCTGTGATGGAATTTCCGAGATCCAAAGGCTGCAGGCTGAAGCGGTTCATGGCCCTTCCGCGGACTTGATTAATCAACAAGAGGCAGAAGTCGAGAAGTTGTCCCAGAAGTTGAAGCTGAAGCAGGCGGCTCTTCAAAGCATGAAGGGAGCTTTCTCCAAGAAGAACGAGCCTTTGCTAGGCGATTTTCCTTGAATGTTTTTATTTTTCTGAACTTCCTTTGCTTAGGTTTTTTTTTTTTTGAAAGGCAAACGAAACGCCTGGTTTATGGTTCGATATTTTTGGATTGATAGATAATTGTCACCTATGAGGGTTTTGGATTATTCTTTGGAATGAATTTTAGAATAATATCATTTTGATCATGACTGTTAGTAGCATGAATATTCCAGGAGAGTCATGGAACCGTGAATGTTGTATGACGGTAGAAAGTATGGGATGAAATTTTTGGGGGTAACATGGCTATCGGTTTTTATTATCAACGTGAAAACTTGAAGTAGTAGATTATGTACTTTGTCTAACAAGACTTACTCGCTTTTAGGGTCTCCCAACAAAATGGATCTTCCGGGCGTAAGTCTGAGTTTTATGGGCGACGTCGTTGTGACTGTGAGAAGTCCCCAGTTATTCCTCATCGTGTAATAACTGACCACCAAGCCATTGACCCCACGCGGATCGTTTGCTTCTACCATCCTAATGTCCGGGTTGAAGAATGAAATTTTGAATTGGAAACTGATATTGTAACCGAGAGATTAATCTCCCACTGTGGTCACCAATTGTTTGTGGGTGAAAACGGTTTCTGCTATTTTTTGGTAATTTCGTGTGTGTGGATGAGAAACGAGTCTAAACCCTAAACAATGTACTGCACGGGAGTACTTTTGATTCGAGAGATCAATCTGTATAATCCTGGCCTAAACCAAGAAATGGTCGTTCCAGGCTTGCTTCGGTCACAAAGTGAAGGAGAAGGGTTGGTCTTAGGGAGGGAAGCGAAGAAAGAGTTGAGACCAGAATAGTTGATTCTGGAAGTGTGGGTGTTTTGTGACTTGTATCGAAAAGTTGAACCGCTAGTCAATGAAAAGCTATCAGATGATTTCTGGATGTGGTATTGTTCTCCTGGCCAAAACTTGTCCTTTGGTGGAAAATAGGTGAGACCTATTTATACAAGTCGTAACATAACGTACCTTGGTATATTAGGAAGTGGAAACGATTGAGTGATGGAAGAAGGGAGTAACGGGTAACGCCTGGAATTTATGTTTCCATAATGAAGGATACATATACACCATTACTTCTTGCCATTACTAACCGCCCCGCTTTATGACACTTTATGTAATGGGCGTATTGCACGCCGCACGCTGTAAACCGCCAGACCAATTCCCGATGAGTATCCCCCAGTTTGTGACATGTTTTGATGTCTCGAGTGTTTTCGTGGAAAACATGTAGCACTTTGCTACGTGTGGCAAGTTTAAAATTGAGAGGATTGCCGTAGGTAAATAGCATATATGATGCTAGGCTCGTTTTGGCTAGTCGCCTAAAACTTGTCACGAGCTGAACGGCTCGGTGGCGAATTTCGATGGCTGAGATTACATTTCATGAGGAAGAGTGGCCAATGATTATGGCCGCATCTTATTGTATAGCGAAGTGGCGCCATTGGCATAGTAGCGCCTGGTGGAGCCATGGCATAACGACATGCTATTGGCACGCCAATGGCGTAGCCGCGGCATAGCGGCATGCTAGTAACTGTGGCATGGTGGCATGCCAGTGGCCGTGGCATAGCGACATGCTAGTAGCCGTGGCATAGCGGCATGCTAGTAGATGTGGCATGGTGGCATGCCAGTGGCCGTGGCATAGCGACATGCTAGTGGCCGTGGCATAGCGGCATGGTGGCATGCCAGTGGCCATGGCATAGCGGCATGGTGGAAGTTGTGGCATGGTGGCATGCCAGTGGCCGTGGGCTAGCGACATGCTAGTAGCCGTGGCATGGTGGCATGCCAGTGGCCGTAGCATAGCGACATGCTAGTAGCTGTGGCATGGTGGCATGCCAGTGGCTGTGGCCTAGCGGCATGCTAGTAGCTGTAGCATGGTGGCATGCCAATGGCCGTGGTGTTGTAGCATGGCCAAAGTTTAAGATTTGGCTCCGTGACTAAATTTAAGGCTTGGCGCTATGGCCAAGGCTAGGGCTTGGCGGCATGGCCAGGGTCAGGGTTTGATGCCGCGGCCAAAGTTTAGGGTTTGGCGGCATGGTCGCTCAAAACGTTGCCACAAGCCTGTTAGTTTGGTGGCGAACTTGGATGGCTGAGATTGCATCTCAGGAGGAAAGGTAGTCGTCGATCATGGCTACCTTTTATTGGCAGTGGCGCCTTTAACTTGCGCTAGCGGCATTGCGGCATGCCTTCAGCGCGGTTGCACGCGTAGCCATAGCTACTGAAATTTTGGCACGTTGGTGTGGAAATCTTGCCTAAATTAGGGTTTAGCTTGTCGAAACCCTAATTAGCCTATATGGCACGTCGCATGGGGTGAGTGGCCATGTTTTGCGCGTTTGGCATGTGCATCTGGCATGTGTGCCTGGTATGTGCGTTTGGCATGTTTGGCATGCTGGTGCGTTTTTTGGGAAGCCAATTGGCTTTGCGGCCATCTGGCGCGGTTTCCTTCTCTTCAACACTGTGGCGAGTTTAAAGTAACCTGGTTTGGTTAATGTAAGAGGGCCGGCCAGGCATGGGCATGGCTACACTTCTGTGTGAGTGTGGCGGATTTAAAGCGACCTGATTGGTCGATGGGAAGTGGGGCCGGCAAGCTAGGGCGTGGCCACACTTCCAGTGCGCTGTGGCGGATTTAATCGCCTAGTTTGGCTAAGCATAGTTTTTCGACCAATGGGGTCTAGTGTACGCTGCACATGGGCACGAAACCCTAATTTTGCAAATTAGTCGGGTTTATGAGCTTTTTGTGAGTTATCACAATAATTGGCTGGATTTTGTATGCTGCCACAAAAATCCTTATCTACAGAATGCAGTGTGCTTTCCGTCTGAGCATTTCGTGCGATGGCCTTAACTTTGGTACTTGGAGGTTCATGCTACTCCGCTGCGAGTGAACATAAATCCGTCATGCCATACCGATATTAAGGGTTCTGCCGGGGAACATAGCACAGGAAAGTACTCAGCGAGTCTTGTATTGGCGAGGTGCCGAAATTTACAGAGTGTTTGGGATGGTTGCTACATTCGCCAGTCTGGATAAATTTCATGTAAATATATCGAATGACTCAATAAATATGCCGGTGGAGAGGTTAGCACTCACGACACCGTTTTCTTGCAGAGTGACGTCAGATGCAAGGTTTTACGATTTTAACCCTAAGCTAGAAACCACCATCAACACATTCATACGATTATGTCGATGTCTTATATACAAAGTTTAATTGTTAAACAATAAACCTCGTATTGTATTCCTTAATACTACGTCTAACTAGAGTATAATCATTCATGCTTCGCAGTTATGTTTTCAATATGCACGACTTGAAAGATACGTTAGGGAATGAAACAGTTCAAGTCAAATATCACTAACCTCAAGTGGAAGTATGATGTTGCTTCTTCACTTCTTCAAGTCTTCGTAATACTTGTAATGTTTCATATCCTAATACTTTCAAGCTAACCTATACGAAGTTGACTCTAGTACATAATCAAGCGACTCTTTTATGAGTTTTGATTCACTAAAATATGACAACCAAACTTGACATACCAACGCTTGGTGGGTTCAATCGAGCTATGCTCTAACAACGGTAGAATTAATCTATTGTAGAATCGAGATATGAGATAGTTGAAGCATCATACTCGTTCTGAAGAGTGCATATTCAGGGAACAATGTGCAGCGTTTTTGACGTCCTGATGGCGTTTAGCTCCCTCAACAAACAATTATGTAGGAGAGCCGCCTGAATCTATACACAGTCTCTCTACATAGTCAGGGAACATCGAGTGTCATCGACGTCCTGAAGGCGTTAAGCCCTCTCAACAAACAATTATGTATGAGGATCGCCCAATCGTTCTTCTATGTAGAGGTGAGTCTCTCTATGTAGTCAAGGAACAACGAGTATCGCTGACGTCCTGAAGGCGTTAAGCCCTCTCAACAAATAATTATGTAGGAGGACCGCCCAATCATGTTATTCTACATAGAGGGTTATCATGATGAAATGTGTGATCATAGCATCGAACGCTCGAATTTAGCTAGTGGGTTCAGGCCTTTGTGTAACCAAAACGAGAAACACACTCATCATGGCTCAAAGTCCATTAGAGAGGAACTCCAAAAATCGTCGCTGAAAATCAGATTGTGGTCGAATTCATGGGAGCTCGTGGTCAAAGTCAAGTTCACGGATTGTAAAATATGAATCGCACCAAGGTGGTGCTTTACCAATTCCATTCCCACCATGCGTTCTACGATAACACTATGCATACTCTCTTGCATCTTCATCCACTCGTTCAACCACAAAGCACCCAAACTCGTTCAAACATCACCAACACTACCCGATGCATTCCCAGCACGACTTTCACTATCATGATTTTACGATTTCTACCTTTTCTTCGGGGCTCATACATTCTCGAAAATCCACCATCAACATTTATCATTCAACACAAGTTCCCTTGATTAGTGAGGGACGTCTTCAATAACCATTGTCATGTTCCGCAGGGTTTTAGCTCACGATCAAGCATTAGATGGTGATTTTTTCCAAATTCATTACCACTACTCAACCCCCTATCACTTGCACAGCTCCACAATCCACCATTTCCATCAGGCTCAGGTCTTCTTGCCTCAGTCTTGTACTCAAGCTCCCTGTAGCTCAAATCCACCACAGCTTTTCCATCTCACCCATTGAGATAATGCCAACACTGTTGAACCACCCCGTCGACTCCATGTCTTGTTCAAATGCCTGAGACCGCAATTGCTCCCCAAATCTCACCATAACACCACCGGTATTTTCATTATCTCGAGCAACACAACAAGATATCCACTCGATTTGCTCAACAATGGTGTCACCAAACCCTAATTTGTAATCCTAAATATCTTCAACTCTCAATATTAAAACCAAATCGAACCCCATCTTCAGCAATATAACTCGCCTCCAACTGCAACTTCACCCTCTTCTTAATTCCATCACGTGACCCATCTCAATTCACTTGAAAAACCTAAATCGAGCTCATGATCGACACTAACCCTCATAGCAGCACCATCAATCAACCCCGCCTTCTCTTCAAATCAACAGAATCGAATCATCCTCTCTCAATCGATCTTTCAGGTTGAAAATGATGAGATAATAATGAGAAATTTATTTTCATCATCTCCACTTGGGCAAAGTGGCTAAAGGGGTACTCAAATAACTATAAGCACCCACACTTCGCTAAAGGCCACCCGAATTACTTTGGCTCTGCTCCAGGTAACCGACAGCCCACCCTCTTCCGCTCCCTTGCCGTTTCGGCCGCTCCACATATAGGCCCGTGAGATTTACAATTTAGCCCTTTGGCCCAGGATAATTTCTTCTTCTTTTTCCTCCGTGCGACTCCATTGCACCCGATAACTCAAAAGGATACATAATTCACGAAAATAGCAAAGAAAGCATAAACTCTATATAGTAAATACTGATGTATTCTGCACCTATCGCATTCCCCCACACTTAGACTTTGCTTGTCCTCGAGTTTAAACCACTAAGTCCTAGTGGACTATATTTCAAACTCCGTCTATTCGTGACAAATCAATGAACGAATCCAAATTGACTACAAGGAGGAGGTACCTTGCAAATTCAATTCAATTATTAGTAAATAAACTCTAATTAGATAGTTGAACAAGCCACAATACTCGAAACTAACAAACCACAATCACAATGCAATATTCACAAGTGTTCGATTTCCCATATCTGTCTCAAGGTCATTTGAACCTAATCCTATTGATTGAGGCTACTTTAGTGCTGAATGCTACATCAACTCACCGCATATATACAAGGGAACAAGTGACTTTATTCAACACAATAATAAATATATATATTTTTTTTTTTTTAATATTGATCAAACCGGGATCCAATTTTTCGCATCATGATTAGATCTTTTGGATCCAAGCGCATGCTTCTTGTCAGCAAGTCATGATAGTTGCCTTGGATCCCCGCATTCCACGTAGGCGAAATATTTCACACATAATGACCAAAGCACTTAGAGAACAATAGATAAATATGGAAAAATAAAAATAATGTGATATGGTGATATTCCGAGATATGGTAACAACTATCATGGTAATTGTGATTTCGAGCTATGTTCGTCCCTTTTAGTTAATTGGTTCCTCAACTCCCGCATTCAAAATGGTTCCATCCACTAATGGTGTCATCCTAAAGGCACAAGTTTCTAGATTTCTAGAGTTCAAAAGCACAATTTTTCTTGGTTTTTTTTCTGATTTTTTTTTTTTTTTTTTTTTTTTTTAAGAGAAAATTAAAACATATAAATGCTCCCCCACTTAAACTTTACATTGTCCTCAATGTAAAATTGAATTTGGGAAATTCCGCAAATAATATAAAAATAAAAGCAAATACATAAAAGTAAAAAGATAAGGATAAAGATACAAACCTATGGGTTGCCTCCCACTTAGCGCTTTGTTTTAAAGTCGACGGCCCGACGCATTCTTGTTTGCTAAGACTCTCCGAGGGGAGTACACAAGGTTAACTCCTTCCACGATTTCCGATAAGTTCTCATAATATGGTTTCAACCGTTCATTCACTTTAAGTTCATTACCCGTCTAAACTACTTTCCACCGCACCATGAGAAAACACATTAGTCACAATAAAAGGTCCAATCCAACGTGACCTTAATTTACCAAATAATTGCAAGCGAGAATTAAACAAAAGCACTTTTTCTCGTATGCAAAATTGTTTCTTAGAAATCATATTATCATGAAAAGCTTTCGTTTTCCTTGTAAATTCGTGAGGCATCATTACGTCTCCTCCAACTCTTGAAGTTGTAACTTTCTTCTTTCCAGCCCCATCCAACTCCATGTTGCATTGCTTAATAGCCCAAAACGCCTTATGCTCAATTTCCACGGGTAAGTGACAAGGTTTACCATAAACAAGCCTAAAAGGAGACATCCCAATAGGTGTTTTATATGCGGTTCTATACGCCCACAAAGCATTATGCTCCAATCCTTCCTCGTGGGATTCACCGCTTTTCAAGAATTGATTTCACCTCTCGGTTGGAAACTTCGGCTTGTCCATTTGTTTGCGGATGGTAGGGAGTTGCAATCCTATGCGACACATTGTACTTTCTTAACAAGCTTTAAAGAACTGTTTTTTTGAAGTGTGAGCCTCCATCGCTAATTATAGCCCTTGAATTCCAAACCTGCAAATATATTAGCTTGCACAAAATCAAACAACTTTAGAATCATTAGTTGGGAGCACCCATTTCGAAACATAATCCACAAAGAAGCAAAATATAATAATTCCCATTAGAATTGACAAAAGGGCCCATAAAATCAATTCCCCATACATCAAAGACTTCCACAAATTGAATAATAGTTTGCGGCATTTGATTTCGAGCACCTAGGGCACACCTATCACATGTGATACAAAATGCATGTGCATCCTTAAACAAAGTTGTTCTAATACCTTGAGAGCGGTTCTCTTACTCCAAAATGCACATGCATTTGAGTGGCAAAAAGACAAGATAGAGTTAAATTCAATTTCGGGAACACACCTACGTATTACTTGGTCACTACAATGCTATAAGTATGGATCATCCCATATGTATTGATTTCTAACTTCTTAAGGACGAGACAAGTTCTTGGGATTTGTTTAGACACTAAGTAATTAACAATATCAGCGTACCATGGTTCTCCAAAGGCAATGGAGAATAGTTGCTCATCCTCTTTCCAACGGGATAGTCTCCTTGTCCAGCAAGTCGGCTCAATCGTTCTTCTTCTATGTAGAGGTGAGTCTCTCTATGTAGTCAAGGAACAACGAGTATCGCCGACGTCCTGAAGGCGTTAAGCCCTCTCAACAAATAATTATGTAGGAGGACCGCCCAATCATGTTATTCTACATAGAGGGCATGATGAAATGTGTAGCATCGAACGCTCAGCTAGTGGGAGGCCTTTCGAGAAACACACTCATCATGGCTCTGAGAGGAACTCGATCAGAGCTCGTGAAACGGTTCACGGATTGTAAAATATGAATCGTCACATGCGTTCCTGAAGCCGGGTCAGAAACATGCAGTATCATGATTTTACGATTTCTACCTTTGTCGAAAATCCACCATCAACATTAAGTCCCTTGATTAGTGAGGGACAGTCATGTTCCGCAGTAAGCATTAGATGGTGATTTTTCAGTCGACGAGATAAGCAGTTGAACTCGGTCGTACAAAGGTATTTTCCGAACCCTCGATTTGCTCCAATGGTGTCATGTACGAGCAAATGCTCAGGTAAGGACCTTGATAGTATGATAGAGCGTCGTCCCGTGAGCACGGAGAGATGAGGCACTGCTGATTTGGACGATCGAGCATCCTATTTTGGTCGGTTTAACGTTCGCGGGCCCGAGCCCAAAAAAGGAAATCCATGTTTTATTAGGTATTGGAAATAAATTTGCTATAAAAGGGAAGAGACCCAAAAAAAATCTTTTTTAACGAAGATTGACCGACCACCTCCCTCTCTTCACCACTTTCACGTGAGCAGTAGGAGAAGGAGAATTTTCGCCGGAAACAACCGTCGCCGGCGTCACCGATCATCGTCCGACCAAATTCCGGCTGGCGCTGACCAGGTAAGTTCGAAACTTTTTTTTTTTTTTTTTTTGTTCAAAAATAAAATTCCATGGGTATACATGCATGTGTAGATTTTATGAGAAGTTGTTTTAGCAAATATACGCCTGTTTGTTCGTTAGTTTAAGAAACGGGCAATAATCCCTAATATGAAAGAGATACATAAATTCTTGAATAGACATGGTTTAGTTGTAGTAGAGAAAATTTTGTTTATGAGGTTTCATGAAAATCAAAATCTTCACAAAAGTAGAAAAAGGGTCTTCGTTTCATAGATAAATGCTCATATGAGCAAAAGGAACCTTTTTTTTTTACAACTCACTTAAAAATGATTTTTTTTTTTTTTTTTTTTTTTTTGCAAATTTTCGTGAGTTAGAATTTTTTAAAAATTGAGTTTGAGTAATTGTTGAAAACGAACAATGTTTCCATGAATTCGTGATTTTACAGTGTTGATCGCTGTCGTATGCGTCAAAAATAATTTCACTTTCCTAAAGTATATGATAAGAAAGAGTTCGTTTCCAGAGAGGCAATTATAGTTATTATGTATTCAATTTCTTACAGTAACCAATTGAGGGGATTTCTGATTTTAAGCAAACAATAGAAGTAAATAAAAAGCAAAGTAATTGGATAAAGTATTCAATGAGAGAAAGATATTGGTCAAGGAATTCATCTTCAATCTTAAACATGTGCTTGCATATATGATTAGAATTACAATTAATCTCTTTTATTATCAAAAGCCTAGAGAATCAAGAGAGCAAGATAATCTATTAATTTCCTAAGTTCATCAACACACACATTAGAGCTGCGTATGTGAATTCTACCTAAAGAATAACCTAATGCCTTGCGCTAATTAAGTTCAATTCCTAAGAGCATTAAGTTTCAGAAATAGGCTAATCAATGCGATTTTCATACATTGCGCATAACAATTCGGACAATGGTCAAACTCTACATATGATTACGAGAGTGTATCACTACAAACCGTAAACATATTATGCTACTTGTATTCAGGGTTATCGCTCGATGAAAAACCCTAAAATAGCTATGGACAAGGATGCAAGTTCAATTAATTGTCCACTTAACAAACCAAACATCTAAGTCCTATCACAATACATCAATCACGTGATTATTAAAACAGTAGAGATGTGAGCGATAATCAAGAGAGAAAACTAATACATAACACAAGCACAAGTTGTAGAAATAGGACTACATCCTTAACCAATAATATTAAATTAGCTACTCATAGCTATGGAGTTCATCACAAAAATATGAATTGAATAAAGAAGAAGATGAACAAAACCAAACCCTGTTAGCGTAAACAAAAGCGGCTCTCTCCAAGTTCCAAGAATAAAACGTGATATCCAAAATTGTAGAAGTCTTCCTTTTATAGCTCTCTTGTTCCAAAATTAGGTCAAGTCTTCAAAGTTTCCAATAGATACAAATCCACCAAGACCATATGTGAGAAAAACCCATGTAGAAAATATGCCCCAAAAACTGTCACCGGAAAACTGGTATTATGGCCGGAAATTGGCCGGAGAAGTGACCGGAAGAGAGCTCAGGTGACCGACAAAGTCCGCCCGGTCACCGGTCAACGAGTCGGCTCGGTCGGGTCAACTGATTGAACTCGGTCAAAGACACAGAGTCAGATGACTCAACTCAGTGATCTCATCAGGTGAGTCAGGATCATGAGTCAGAACTGAGTCAGCTGTTCCGGTGATCTAACTGGGCTGACTTGTCAGGCCATTACACAGGCCAGAGTTGTGTTGCACCAAGATGGCACTGCACAACTTCAATTCCAGCCCTTTCTCAGTCTCAAGCCAGTCTCACCATGTTTAGCAATACTATCAATCCCATTTTTTTTCTAAGCATCCAGTCCACATCAATCTCGACATGTATCACCACTTAGATGTTGCCATCACCAGCTCTAATTCATGTCTGCATCTTCTAAATCCCGTTGACTCCACTGAACATCACAGACCACCATCCTGCTCAGCAGCAACACAAGCACTACTGCACCTGCAATCGTTTCCATCTGCATTTGAGCCCTCATCTCAGACCAACCAAAACCACAGCCACCATTTGTTTCAGTTCCTCTTACCATTACATCTACATGTACCTAAGCATCATACATATCCCATTAATCACAGGTACAACATCTCCTTTCCTTGCTTAGCCAAGTGCAGTCACAGCAAAACAAACCATCCTTCTTTTAAGCCTTGCAGTCTTCATCTAAACCTTGAGTCTAACTTCCCAGCTCTTCATTTCAACAACAGCCCCCTGAAGAAAAAATATCATTCCATGCAACTCATTCTTATTGCCTTCAGCCCATGACCAGTCTACCAACGCCATTCTCATTTCAGCTACTTCGCAATCTTCCATGGCCTCACTGCACACAACCAGCTTCATCTGCAGTTCAGTTCACTGCATCAACACCTTAACTCGCAGTTCCAGTTCAACCCAGCATTCACAAAACCTGACTTGAACTCAGCTGCAATCAACCTGTAGGAACCCATTTCAATAGCTTGAACTGAGACATCCTAAGCATTCGTCTAATTCTGCTCAATCATCCACCACTGTCATTGCACTCAGATCAATAATATTTGCCATTCATAAACCATCTTCAAGCTCTCATACATTCTTCGCTTCAATTCGACTGCAACACTACATAGCTGCAGCAACACACATCACAGCTCCAAGCATTCCCTGTGTAAGTCACCACCACATTCAAACCACACTCCATCCGTAGCTTCTACAATTCAATCAAACCATTCTATCTCAGGTAGGCCACCTGTTCATCTGCTGCTCAGCTCTTGAGTTTACTACAACAATCACCCTTTGTACTATCACTGCAATCCTAGCATACATCTAAGCTTCATTCTTCACAGCAAACACATAATTGCACTGCACTGCTCCATTCGATCCTGAACGTTTCAGCTCCATATTCTCAAAGCAAGAGCACCAGCCATGGCTAGCTAATTAACAGCATCACCTGCTCATTCAATCACAATACCCCAGCCATAGCAGAAAACCCATCAACTTTTTTTCCTTTTTGAACCATCTCCATTAACTGAGTTCTTTCAAAACTACAACAACAGCTCAATCCACCAAACCCTAACATCCTTCTCAGATTCAATTAGCATAAACAGACTCCCATCGATCTGTTCTTTACTGACTTCTAATCAACACACCGTCTGTTTATTCTCATGTTTTCCTCATTCAGTCTCTTCTCAAATCAACCACCAGTTACAGAAACCCAATAATTCCATCATCAATTTCTTGTATCTCAGTCTAAAATTCCTAATTCACCATTGTTTCAATACACAGATCCCCTTTTTTCTCTGCAACCCTAGTTTCCAATTCAAATTTTTCCGAATCTTCTACAAACACAGCTTCATTAACCCTCGACGATCATCCATAGCAAACCCACTTATAATTCGTCCCAGATTCGACCCCTAATCTCTGAATCAGTATCTCCAACAAACCTTAGCTTCAGAAATCAGTTCTTTCTTCATTTCTTCTAACGATCATCTCCACCAGACTCACGAGATCTCATCTTTCTTCCTCTGCAAATCAGCAACAACAACCAACTCGATCCACCAACAGCATCGCCTCCATTTCCTCTTGTTTTCAGGTGAGATGTATTAATGAAAGAGGAAAGAAAAACTTGAGTTGTCTGAGAAACAACTCGGCTTAATTGAATCTAACAATATGGATCGGATATTGGCACTCGTTTAGATGAATACGGGCAGCCACATGTGAATATCCTAGCTTTGTAACACTGTTGTGTACATGCCTTTGCTCTTTTCGCTCCGCCCAGGATGATTTCTTCTTCTTTCACTCTAAAAGACTCCATTACACCTAATAACTCAAAAGTAAACATAAGATACACAATTTACAAGAAAAGTAGCAAAGAAAGCATAAACAATAGATATAAATATAGGTGTTTTACAACACCTATCAGATTCCCCCACACTTAAATTTTGCTAGTCCTCGAGCAAATCAAACAAAACAATTCAAAAAGATACATACAACTCTGTGTCGTCGAGGCTACGGTCACACTTAGCATGTATAACAAGCCTTTGAACCCCTAGGTGTCCCTAGTGGACGAGTTATAGTCTCGTGAGGGTTTACTAGAGATATACCCACAAAATCTAATTTACCAACTTACTAGTTCTCCGAAATGATAGCATCCAACGCGCTAAGAAGTCATAGAGATTCTGCACACTAGTCATAAGAAGTTAGACACATATATGAACACAATCTCATCCTTAAAAGTTGAGAGAGAAATAACCACCCTTCTCGAAAGAAATTCGGGTTTGGAGTGATCAAAAGTCTCGACTCTGCCTCACAAGAAAGGGTTTTATGAAAGTTGCTCTCAATAATAAACAGTTTTATTATGGGTCACACATGTGTCCAGGTAGGAATGAAGAGAAAATCCTGCGACACGTTGAATGGTAAGAAGGAAAAACCCTCCGAATCGTTTTGAAAACCCACATCTTTTATCATTTTTGAAAACCCATTTTTCTGACGATCTCTAAGAAAGGAAATCAACCATTTAACGAAGGTGGGAATATGCTTAATTACCTCGTTATCCGTTCGATGTGCAGCTAGCACCACTCTCACAGCATCCATAGAAACGTCTTCGGTCTTTAATCAGTGTCTTCATCTTCGTCTTCGGTCTTCAACTCTTGATGATAACTCTTGAACTTCATAGAATCTTGACAATGTAACTCTTTTCCTCTAACTCCTTATTGCTTGAAACTTCATTGTAGATATTCCTTCTTCCATTGGCTTTATTGAAAGAATACAAAACTAAAAACGAACTATACAAACCCAAAATATGATACAATGAATTTTTCTTGTCTCTCTTTTTTTTTTTTTTATGAGACAAGAAAAATAAAACAAATATAAAATGAAAACAAAACAATAAAACTAGTAATGAACCTAAAGAAATTTTCTCTTGTTTTTATTTTATTTTTTTAGACAAGAGAAAATAAAATACAAATAAAACAAAATAAAATAAAAATGTAAGTACAAAGGCCATGGTGTAAGTACTTTACCGCTTTATTCTTCACAACTTGTATGTCTTGATATCATAAACTTCTCGAACTCTCATCCTTGATAATCTTCGCTCTTGTACAATAGTCTTCAACTTGTTAAAATTCTGCTCCTTGTCTTGTTGCTTTACTTGAATCTGAAATCTGCTCATTTCTGTACCGTTGCTTGTAAACCTTGAACGTCTTCAACTTTCCTTCGAATTCGTGATGATCCTATTGTTGATGATGATGGTGTTTCTATGGACTTGTTGGTGTAGAGAGAGATAAAGTGGATGGTGCTAACTGCGAACAAGATTACAAGTGGTATGTAAGTTAGCAATTCGATGTCACCATCATGATTGATAAAATAGCACTCAAGAGATCAAAATAGTGCTTCTATTGGTGGGAGGTTGGGTAGCTCACCGTTCTACCCGGAATTAACGTACGGTGACACACACTCTAAAAGCACATATTTATACAGGTACAAAGAAGTAAAGGTCGGTGCCTCTCATGATGTAACATGGGTAGTGTCCACTATAGGGGACCACTACTCTAATACCGAATTCAGTCTGCACCTTATTTTCCACTGGCATGGTTAAATCCAACTTTAACTCTCATACAAGTAAGAAACCCGATCATGTTCTCTGTCATCTCTAAGTTCAGTCACTCTTATGAGATTCTCGATGTAATCTTAGCGACATGTATACTATGTGACTTTAAACTAACCACAAGTTGGAGTTTTTCATTCACTATTTTACACAAAAGTTGAAAATTTAGGAAAAATTTACAATGCAAATGCTTAACCACTCCCCCACACTTAAACTTTACATTGTCCTCAATGTAAATTGAATCATCCAAAGAAAGTCAAGGTGGGAAATCTTAACTGAAAAGTGACAAAAAATCAGAAAAAGTAAAAACATGACAAGAAAATAAAATAAAAGATAAGAGATACAAAACCTATGGGTTGCCTCCCATTTAGCGCTTGGTTTAAAGTCGTCAGCCCGACTATATCCTTGTTTTCTATGACTCCTCCAGAGGGAGCACTTCCACAAGGTTAACTCCTTCCACGACATCCGAAGAGAAGTTCTCATAATATGGTTTCAACCGGTGCCCATTCACTTTAAGTTCATTTCCTGTAGCTAAAATACGAATTTCAACTGCACCATGAGAAAACACATTAGTCACAATAAAAGGTCCAATCCAACGCGACCTTAATTTACCCGGAAATAATTGCAAGCGAGAATTAAACAAAAGCACTTTCTGCCTAATGCAAAATTGTTTCTTTGTAATCATATTATCATGAAATGCCTTCGTCTTTTCCTTGTAAATTCGTGAGCTTTCAAATGCATCATTGGGAATCTCTTCTAACTCTTGAAGTTGCAACTTCCTTTGCCTTCCAGCACCATCCAACTCCATATTGCATTGCTTAATAGCCCAAAACGCTTTATGCTCAATTTCCACGGGTAAGTGACAAGGTTTACCGTAAACAAGCCTAAAGGGAGACATCCCAATAGGTGTTTTGTATGCGGTTCTATAAGCCCACAAAGCATCATTGAGTCGCATACTCCAATCTTTCCTTGTTGGATTCACCGTCTTCTCAAGAATGGATTTCACCTCTCGGTTGGACACCTCGGCTTGTCCATTTGTTTGTGGATGGTAAGGTGTTGCAATCCTATGCGACACATTGTACTTCCTTAACAAGGTTTGCAAGAACCTATTTTTGAAATGTGAACCTCCATCGCTAATTATAGCCCTTGGAATGCCAAACCTTGCAAATATATTAGCTTGCACAAAATCTGAAACAACTTTAGAATCATTAGTTGGGGTGGCCTTATCTTCCACCCATTTCGAGACATAATCCACAGCAAGCAAGATATAATAATTCCCACTAGAATTGACAAAAGGGCCCATAAAATCAATTCCCCATACATCAAAAACCTCAACAAATTGAATAATAGTTTGTGGCATTTGATTTAGAGCACCTACATTGCCTGTTCTTTGGCACCTATCACATGGGGTACAAAATGCATGTGCATCCTTAAACAAAGTTGGCTAAAAGAAACCACATTCTAGTACTTTGAGAGCGGTTCTCTTGCTCCAAAAGTGTCCTCCACAAGCATATGAGTGGCAAAAAGACAAGATAGAATTACTTGCTTCAATATTTCCATAAGTATGGATCATCCCATATGTATTGGTTTCCTAACTTCTTAAGTTTGTCCCTCTCAGCACGAGACGAGTTCTTTGGGATTTGTTTAGAAACTAAGTAATTAACAATATCGGCGTACCATGGTTCTCCAAAGGCAATTGAGAATAATTGCTCATCCGGGAAACTTTCACGCAACGGAATAGTTTCCTTGTCCACAGCAAGACGGCTCAATTGATCCGCAACGGTGTTCTCAATTCCTTTCTTTTCTTTTATCTCAATATCAAACTCTTGCAAGAGTAAAATCCATCGTATGAGCCTCAGTTTCGCCTCTTTCTTTGTAAGCAAGTACTTAAGCGCTGCATGATCAGAAAAGATAACAACTTTTGTACCAATTAGATAAGAGCGAAACTTTTCTAAAGCAAAAACAATGGCTAACAACTCTTTTTCAGTGGTTGTGTAGTTTTGTTGGGCCTCATTTAACGTTCTAGAAGCATAATAAATGGCATGATGTATCTTCCCCACACGCTGCCCAAGCACCGCACCAACCGCATAATCACTTGCATCACACATGAGCTCAAAAGGCTTGCTCTAATCCGGTGGTTTAATGATAGGGTCTGAAATCAAAATCTCTTTCAAATGATTGAATACCGCCACACACTTTTCATCAAAGTTAAAAACCACATCTTTTTGCAATAAGTTACAAAGTGGTGATGCTATCTTGGAAAATTCCTTGATGAATCTACGATAAAAACCTGCATGACCAAGAAAAGAGCGTATCTCCCTCACCGTAGTGGGAGGGGTTAAAGTACGAATAAGGTCTATCTTAGATTTATCGACTTCCAAGCCTTTAGAAGATATTATATGGCCTAAAACTATGCCATGAGTTACCATGAAATGGCACTTCTCCCAATTTAGCACAAGATTTGTTTCAACACATCGTTCAAGGATTAGTGACAAATTGTTCAAGCAAAGGTCAAATGAATCACCGAAGACACTAAAATCGTCCATGAACACTTCGATTATGTTTTCAACATATTCTGAGAAGATACTTACCATACACCTTTGGAAGGTATCTGGAGCATTGCACAAGCCAAAAGGCATCCTTCTATAAGCAAAAGTACCGAATGGACAAGTGAAAGTGGTTTTCTCTTGGTCCTCCGGAGCTATCACAATCTGATTGTAACCTGAATAGCCATCAAGGAAACAATAGTAAGAGTGTCCAGCTAAACGTTCAAGCATTTGATCAATAAATGGTAAAGGAAAGTGATATTTTCTAATAGTGGCATTCAATTTTCTATAATCAATACAAACCCTCCAACCGGTTTGCACACGAGTTGGGACAAGTTCGTTCTTATCATTTTCCACCACCGTCACACCTGATTTCTTTGGTACCACTTGTACCGGGCTTACCCACTTGCTATCGGATATGGGGTAGATAACACCCACGTCCAAAAGCTTGAGTATCTCCTTTTTCACAACTTCCATCATGGGAGGGTTCAAATGACGTTGCGCTTCCCTTGTAGGCTTTGCATCGTCCTCCACACGGATCTTGTGCATACAAACGGCAGGGCTTATACCCTTGATATCGGCAATTGTCCATCCTATGGCCGT
Organism: Papaver armeniacum; assembly: GCA_023531295.1. Classification (NCBI taxonomy): domain Eukaryota; kingdom Viridiplantae; phylum Streptophyta; class Magnoliopsida; order Ranunculales; family Papaveraceae; genus Papaver; species Papaver armeniacum. Next base: position 284,435 of record JAJJWW010001190.1, on the reverse strand, counting down.
CTTGTACGTCCTTAGCACCCTTAGAAGTTTTTTCTCCTGTAATTTACTAAGCTCGTTAGAAACAATCACAGGTAACTCTTCATTGTCACCCAAGTACAAGTACTTTAAGTGACTTGGAAGAGGTTTCAATTCTAAACTTGGAGATTTAACAATAGATGGCACAAGTTTTTCATCACTGTGAGGTAAAGAAGCATATGAAATATTCTTAATTGCTGATTTTTCCGGTAATGAGTCAAGAGAACCAATGGTTTCTTTAATCTCATCACCATACTCAAAACCATCATCAATGGGTGTAGTGAGCACGGTTTCCAAAGTATCAACACCATTCAACTCAAACATTTGTTGCGCCAATGTGTCCATCACATCAATGGAGAAACAAGAGTGGACATCACTAGGATATCTCATCGTCTCGAAAATGTTGAAACGTATTATTTCTCCATCGAACTCCATAGTTAGCGTTCCCTTTTCCACATCAATAATGGTTTTCGCCGTTTTCATGAAAGGACGCCCAAGTAGCAATGGAAGATATGAGTCCGGTGAACCTTCATCCATCTCTAACACGCAAAAGTCAGCTGGAAAGACTAATTGATTAACCTGCACAAGGACATCCTCAACAATACCCATTGGGTAGACATTAGAGCGATCGACTAATTGCAACGCAATTCCATCCTTTTTAAGAGGACCAAGATCGAGTGAGTTATACATAGATGCAGTCATAACATTAACGGATGCACCTAAGTCCAACATAGCTTTGTTAAATGTGGTGTTACCAATTGTGACGGGAATGTCAAAGCTACCGGGATCCGTGCACTTAAGTGGGAGTTTGTGTTGTAAGATTGCCGAAGCATTCTCCCCCACACCAAGTACTTCATTACCTTTGAGCCTTTGTTTATTGGTACACAAATCCTTCAACACCTTTGCATAGTTTGGAACTTGCTTGATTGTATATATGAGTGGTATGTTCACATGGATCTTCTTAAGAATGTCTAAAATCTCCTTTTCTAGTTCCGCCTTCTTGGAATTTGCAAATCTGCGAGGGAAAGGTAAAGGAGGAACATAAGTAGAAATCGGAGTTTTAGAGTTAGAAATAGGTACCTCTGAAGTTTGGGGAGAATCCTCATTTTTCTCCTCCAAAATAGGTTCCTTTGGAACTTCCTCTTTGCCCGAATCAGTAACTTCGGGTTGCACAAGTTGTGTACCACTTCTCAACGTAATTGCATTGACACCCTCTTTTGGGTTGATAGGTTGAGAAGGGAGTTTCCCACCATTTTGTGCCTTCAATTGATTCAACTCAATAGACATATAACCAACTTGAGTTTGCAAATCCTTAACCGTACTCTCCGTTCTTTGCATAAAAGATTTCAGCAACTCTTCCATATTGGACCCCATATTTTGAGGTTGTTGTTGTTGTTGTTGTTGATGAAATTGTTGTCTTGGATGGAATTGTTGTTGTTGAGGTTGAAATCCACTCGGATAGTTGAAGGTAGGTTGTTGAACCGCTCCTTGCTTGTTGGCATAGCTAAAATTGGGGTGATCTCTCCATCCCGGATTGTAAGTGTTAGAGTAGGGATCATACCGTCTTTGTTGATTTGGAAAGACCGCATTAGCTTGCTCGTATTCATAAGCTTGAGAGGAACTTGGTAGCACCGTGGCTGCAACTTGTTGCATCATTGCGGTCATGTTACCCATTTGTTGACGAAGTTCCTCGACCTCGCTCACTTCATTTACTTTCCTAAGAAGCACATCCGAACCACGACTCAAGAACTGTTGGGAGTTTGCTGCCATGTTTTCAATCAATTCTCTAGCTTGTGCCACCGTCTTTCTCACTAGTTCACCACCACCCGCAGCGTCAAGAAGATTCCTATCACTTGATTAGAGTCCTTCATAGAAGTATTGGATGATCATAGCGTCACTGAATTGGTGGTGAGGGCAGCTTGCCACCAATCTCTTGTATCATTCCCAACATTCATATAAGGATTCTCCCACATTTTGCTTCATCCCACAAATCTCCTTTCGAATTTGAGTAGCCTTTGATGCAGGAAAATATCTCTCAAAAAAGAGTTTCTTCAACCTATTCCATGTCGTGACACTTCCGGAAGGCAAATAGTACAACCAATCCTTAGCACTATCCATCAAAGAGAAACGAAAAACTTTCAACATTGCACCATCCGCCTCAATATCCGCTGGAAGCATGGCCATGACAATGGTGTGGAAGTCCATAAGATGCTTGTTTGGGTCTTCATTCACCATGCCATGGAACTTTGGTAATTCTCTAAGCAACCCCGGCTTGATCTCAAAAGTAGAGTTTGTTTGAATACACCCATGTTGTGTATCAAGCCTATGAGAAGCCAAGTCCTTGAGTGAACGATTTGCATCACCCATTGCTTCTTCTTTTTCTTCAAAAGGTGGTTCTTGTTCACCCGGAACCTCTTGTTCTAAAACTTCTTCTTCTTGCTGGAATGTCTCTTCTTCTACTTCCAACTCTTGTTCTTTCGTTGTGTCTTGACTTGGTTGGAGTATTGTGCCTCTTCGAGTAGCTATCCCGCACCTTGGATAATTCCAATCTTTAGAAGCCAGGGATTAGGTACCTGAAAACAATTCTCGCAAACAAGTGAGAAACAAGACAAGAAAACAAAAAGTAAAGATAAAAGCAGAAATTATAAAAAGAAACTAAAAACTTAATAACTAGCCGTATGCCTCCCCGGCAACGGCGCCAAAATTTGATCGTTGTCGTATGCGTCAAAAATAATTTCACTTTCCTAAAGTATATGATAAGAAGGAGTTCGTTTCCACAGAGAGGAAATTGTAGTTATTATGTATTCAATTTCTTAAAGTAACCAATTGAGGGGATTTCTGATTTTAAGCAAACAATAAAAGTAAATAAAAAGCAAAGTAATTGGAGAAAGTATTCAATGAGAGAAAGATATTGGTCAAGGAATTCATCTTCAATCTTAAACATGTGCTTGCATATATGATTAGAATTACAATTTAATCTCTTTTATTATCAAAAGCCTAGAGAATCAAGAGAGCAAGATAATCGATTAATTTCATAAGTTCATCAACACACACATTAGAGCTGCGTATGTGAATTCTACCTAAAGAATAACCTAACTCCTTGCACTAATTAAGTTCAATTCCTAGGAGCATTAAGTTTCAGAAATAGGCTAATCAATGCAATTGTCATACATTGCGCATAACAATTCGGACAATGGTCAAACTCTACATATGATTACGAGAGTGTATCACTACAAATCGTAAACATATTATGCTACTTGTATTCAGGGTTATCGCTCAATGAAAAACCTTAAAATAGCTATGGACAAGGATGCAAGTTCAATTAATTGTCCACTTAACAAACCAAACATCTAAGTACTATCACAATACATCAATCATGTAATTATTAAAACAGTAGAGATGTGAGCGATAATCAAGAGAGAAAACTAATACATAACACAAGCACAAGTTGTAGAAATAGGACTACATCCTTAACCAATAATATTAAATTAGCTACTCATAGCTATGGAGTTCATCACAAAAATATGAATTGAATAAAGAAGAAGATGAACAAAAGCAAATCCTAGTAGCGTAAACAAAAGCGGCTCTCTCCAAGTTCCAAGAATAAAACGTGATATCCAAAATTGTAGAAGTCTTCCTTTTATAGCTCTCTTGTTCCAAAATTAGGTCAAGTCTTCAAAGAGTCCAATAGATACAAATCCACCAAGCCCACATGTGAGAAAAACCCATGTAGAAAATATGCCCCAAAAACTGTCGCCGGAAAACTGGTATTATGGCCGGAAATTAGCCGTAGAAGTGACCGGAAGAGAGCTCAGGTGACCGGCAAAGTCCGCCCGGTCACCGGTCAACGAGTCAGCTCGGTCGGGTCAAATGATTGAACTCGGTCAAAGACACATAGTCAGATGACTCAACTCAGTGATGTCATCAGGTGAGTCATGATCATGAGTCAGAACCGAGTCAGCTGTTCCGGTGAGCTAACTGGGCTGACTTTTCAGGCCATTGCACAGGCCAGAGCTGTGTTGTACCAAGATGGCACTGCACAACTTCAATTCCAGCCCTTGCTCAGTCTCAAGCCAGTCTCACTATGTTTAGAAACACTATCAATCCCATTTTTTTTTCTAAGCATCCAGTCCACATCAATCTCGACCTGTATCACCACTTAGATGTTGCCATCACCAGCTCTAATTCATGTCTGCATCTTCTAAATCCCGTCGACTCCACTGAACATCACAGACCACCATCCTGCTCAGCAGCAACACAAGCACTACTGCACCTGCAATCATTTCCATCTGCATTTGAGCCCTCATCTCAGACCAACCAAAACCACAGCCACCATTTGTTTCAGTTCCTCTTACCATTACATCTACCTGTACCTAAGCATCAGACATATCCCATTAATCACAGGTACAACATCTCCTTTCCTTGCTTATCCAAGTGCAGTCACAGCAAAACAAACCATCCTTCTTTTAAGCCTTGCAGTCTTCATCTAAACCTTGAGTCTAACTTCCCATCTCTTCATTTCAACAACAGCCCCCTGCAGCAAAAATATCATTCCCTACAACTCATTCTTATTACCTTCAGCCCATGACCAGTCTACCAACGCCATTCTTATTTCAGCTACTTCGCAATCTTCCATGGCCTCACTGCACACAACCAGCTTCATCTGCAGTTCAGTTCACTGCATCAACACCTTAACTCGCAGTTCCAATTCAACCCAGCATTCACAAAACTTGACTTCAACTCAGCTGCAATCAACCTGTAGGAACCCATTTCAACAACTTGAACTGAGACATCCTAAGCATTCGTCTAATTCTTCTCAATCATCCACCACTGTCATTGCACTCAGATCAACAATATTTGCCATTCATAAATCATCTTCAAGCTCTCATATATTCTTCGCTTCAATTCGACTGCAATACTACATAGCTGCAGCAACACACATCACAGCTCCAAGCATTCCCTGTGTAAGTCACCACCACATTCAAACCACACTCCATCCGTAGCTTCTACAATTCAATCAAACCATTCTATCTCAGGTAGGCCACCTGTTCATCTGCTTCTCAGCTCTTGAGTTTACTGCAACAATCACCATTTGTACCATCACTGCAATACTAGCATACATCTAAGCTTCATTCTTCACATCAAACACATAATTGCACTGCACTGCTCCATTCAATCCTGAACATTTCAGCTCCATATTCTCAAAGCAAGAGCACCAGTCATGGCTAGCTAATTAACATCATCACCTGCTCATTCAATCACAATACCCTAGCCATAGCAGAAAACCCTTCAACTTTTCTTCCTTTTTGAACCATCTCCATTAACTGAGTTCTTTCAAAACTACAACAACAACTCAATCCACCAAACCCTAACATCCTTCTCAGATTCAATTAGCATAAACAGACTCCCATTGATCTGTTCTTTACTGACTTCTAATCAACACACCGTCTGTTTATTCTCATGTTTTCCTCATTCAGTCTCTTCTCAAATCAACCACCAGTTACAGAAACCCAATAATTCCATCATCAATTTCTTGTATCTCAGTCTAAAATTCCTAATTCACCATTGTTTCAATACACAGATCCCCTTTTTTCCTCTGCAACCCTAGTTTCCAATTTATATTTCTCCGAATCTGCTACAAACACAGCTTCATTAACCCTCGACGATCATCCGTAGCAAACCCACTTATAATTCGTCCCAGATTCGACCCCTAATCTCTGAATCAGTATCTCCAACAAACCATAGCTTCAGAAATCAGTTCTTTCTTCATTTCTTCTAACGATCATCTCCACCAGACTCACGAGATCTCATCTTTCTTCCTCTGCAAATCAACAACAACAACCAACTCGATCCACCAACAGCATCGCCTCCATTTCCTCTTGTTTTCAGGTGAGATGTATTAATGAAAGAGGAAAGAAAAACTTGAGTTGTCTGTGAAACAACTCGGCTTAATTGAATCTAACAGTACGGATCGGATATTGGCACTCGTTTAGATGAATACGGGCAGCCACATGTGAATATCCCAGCTTTGTAACACTGTTGTGTACATGCCGTTGCTCTTTTCGCTCCGCCCAGGATGATTTATTATTCTTTCACTCTAAAAGACTCCATTGCACCTAATAACTCAAAAGTAAACATAAGATACACAATTTACAAGAAAAGCAGCAAAGAAAGCATAAACAATAGATATAAATATAGGTATTTTACAACACCTATCAAGTGTGTACACACGGTAGAAACCAGTGATTGTTCACGTGGTGAGATTATGTAAATTGCTCACACGACGAAAATTATGAGAATTATTCAAAGTTTCGTGAAAAGCCAAGTGTTGACTTTAAATAACGGATGTTGCTCGTCCTGCAGGTTTGAAGGAGCGAGCAAGATTTTCGAAGATTTACGTTATTATCACTACATCTAGTGAAACCGTAAATAGGTAAGAGTTAAGAATTACCATTTTGTTGCAATTTGACATTGGCATATCCATGACTCTTATGTTTCTGGCTCTAGATAATGGTGACTTCCAGCAGTGACCATTCTTCTAGCTCTTCTGAGGAGGATTCTGAGATTTCTAGGCCAGAAATGAAGATTTCTGCAGCGGAGGCATGTGCCAAGATGGATCGATCACTGAAGGATGCTAAGGATATAATAAACAGCATGCCTCTCGATCGTCTGAAAGCTGTTCGTGATAGAATTTTAAAGAGAGAAGTCGAGGATGCAAAATTATCCACTTATTAGCAAAAAAGACGTCGACTTCAGCAAAAGAGGCTAGCCGCTGAGGATGAAACTCGATCTCGTGCCGGTGGTGTAGCCTCGGATTCAGATGCCGAGGAAATTGAACCTGCTTGGGAGCCTATTAGACGCAAAGTTAAGCCACACTCGCCTAGTATAAGGGTTGAGCGGTTGGCTAGAACTGATTTCAAAGATGAATGTGAAGAAGATGACTACTTGGACACGATGTACAACGACCATGAAGATGATGAAGAAGTTCTTGATTCTCAAAATAGCTCTGAAGAGGAGTCCGGTGGAGATTCTACAGAAGATGACGATTGCAGAGATATCGACGAGTCTGACACATCTGAATCCGATGATTAAGCTTGCTTGCAAATCTTTCTTGCAAATCTTTCTGAGACCATTTGTTTTCGTTGAAGTAGATATCACTCTGATTATTTAAGTAATTTGACTGTAGAGACGTTGGATTAGAAATTAATTTTCGAATAATAATCCCTTATTTCCTCTTTTTGCCTAATCCTTCTCACACTTTAAATGTGAAAATTAACCACAGTCTTCTGAAGTATGACTGCACGAGCAAATTAAGGAATCATGATTTGCACAGAGCATCAATTTTCGTCAAAATATTGATTGCGCTTAGTTGAACCGTCAGTCCCCAGTCCCTAGTATTGTCGCTCTTCTTCCACATCATCAACGCAATCTAGTTTGAGATCTAGAGTTTCAGTAGAAATCGCAACTGATTTGACCAGAAGATAAGCATCCACCGTCTTGTGTTTTGACTTTCAAAACTTAGGGTTTTCTATTTATATAGCACATATCCTTCCGTTCTTGTATATTATCAGAAGAAGTTTTTGATCACGATCATACCTCTTATCATCATGTCTGGTAGCAGTGCTTCTTCTCGAAATGAATCTCTGGCAAGCATGGGGTTGGGACGTCCATCTCGGTGAGTTATACGCTTTACTCTTATTTTCATGTAGCCAGAACATTTAACCAAATAAAACGATTTATTGCAGGGCAATCAGGGGAATCAACTTTCTTCTTCCTCTTACAGTTTAAGGCATAAGCGGACTGTTAAGGCTCCCGCTCGTTATAGGTCTGCTCGTGTTGAAGCTGGAACATCCGTGAGTTCCTGACTAAAAATTCCCTCAATCAAGCACCTATCAGATTTTACTGAAATTGAATATTTCGTCATCGCAGGTTGATGTTCATGTTGTTGTCGAGGCTAGGAAGAGAAAGAATGGAAAGTCTGTGGTTGCAGCTGATGGTGATGGCGAAAACCGTGCTGACGAGAACTCAAACAACTCTGTAGATGCTGATTCCAGGGTTTCTGTTCGTGAGTACCCAGCGGCTGGACTCCTATTCAATACTCCCATGGTCAATGTTTGCCCGGACAATCAACTCGTTGGCGGATTCATCGTCCCTAAGTGTCACGTATCCCTTTACACTAGAATTTGGAGGAAGTATGGACACATTACTACCACTGAAGTGTGAAGAGGTTTTTTACCAACCTTATTGACCATGGTTGCTGGATTATTGCCCATTATTGATGAGATGAACAAGATAAACCTGCGATATGTCAAAAATGAAAAGTTACACAGATGGGATGATATGATATCGAACTGTGAGGTTTTGCATTTCAATATAAGCTGTCTTCATCGTCGACTCGAGATCATCAAGGTTGATGGAGCAGCTGCAGCTGCAAATATGATTTCTGTTACATCTACCATCATAAAAGAGGAAAAGGCATTTGCTCTGGAGTCGGAAAGAGTCGAGAAAGCTGTTCAGGACTTGAGAGTGAAGAATGAAAACTTTCAGACGAGGCTTGACATGGATTTCAGTAAGAACTACTTGTTGTTGGATGGTTTACTCTGAGTAAGCGTTTGAGAGAGACTTTTTTTTTATATAGGTTTGAAACGTGCTATTGAATAAAGTAGGATAATTGGAGAATTTTGTGAGATTCATGAAATATATTTTGAATTTCGAACGAATGAGCATATTGCATACTCTTTAGAGGAATAGAAATTACATTTTTAAATTTAACATATAATGGTCTACTGACCGTTCAAGCGTAATATGCCTTGAGCCACTTGCCGTTGATGATATTTCCTTCCACCCCTCCATTAACAGCTAAGATTTTGTAGTATCCGCTGGATAATGCCTTGATGATTACATAAGGCCCTCCCCATTTCGATAATGCCTTGATGATTACAAATAAGTTGCCTTGGAAATCCTTTTTTTGTAGGTTTCCACATATTTTTCTACTTTGGCCCTTCTTGAATCGAGCATGTCCAATTCAGCAATTCTTGAATTAGACACTTCAGCTTCATCCCACTGCACTCCACTGGCCGTTGCGATTCTTGCATTCTCAAATGGGAGAATAGCATCGGCGGTTCCCACGAGGAGCAAGAGATTCTAGTTGTAAAAATTGTCACAAAAGGGGGATATATAAAGCAAAAGAAAATAAACAAAGCAATTAAAAGTAAAGTTGAAATAAATAAGAGAGACAAGACCAAGGAATCCTTCTTCGTTACGAAACAATGAATCAAGTTATGAACTTGGGAGCTAGATGTAATTTAAATAAATGCATTAAGATTTATGAACTTATTAGGTCAATATTAGTAGTTGGACTCTTAGATCAAGGTCTACTTGCTAACGTTGTTTCCACACACAATGTCTACTTATGTAAAAAATCAAGAAACGATTACTTATCTCCTAACTTTCACTAGCTTTAGATTAAACCGACAAATCAATTTAGTTGGCCACCCAAACAATCTATCAATCAATCATGAATGTCATTAAGATCATTCCTATTAGTAAAAACAAACGATAATTATGTGAAAAACTTCAAGATAGAATTGAAAACAAAAACTTAAATCATATTAAGAACTTTCATCCTCAATCAATAATAAAATTAGCTACTCATGTTAAGGAGTTCACACAAAGAATAAAGAAGAGAAAAGTGTTGTGTGTGTAGAGATGTGTGTACAAGATGTAGAAAACTTCTCTATTTATAGGCAAAATCTTCTCTTTCCAAGTTTGAGCAACTCTCCTACTCCGTCGGTGGAATATTCGACGGAATGAGGAATGTTCAACGGTCAAGGGAAAGGAATGAGTCGAGGTCTTACCATTTTGTTGTATGCCTTGGCAAACCACAAGACCTGTCAAATCCTTTGTTTGTAGGTTTCCACATATTTTTCTACTTTGGCCCTTCTTGAATCGATCGGCCACCTTGTCCACCACCACCTTGTCTCGACTTCATATGTTCAATTCATCCCATTTCCAACAAACCCATTTCAGAACCCATTTTCTTCCTCCAAACAACGAACCACCTTCATCTCCAACACCCACTTCCACCGGTTGATCTCGTTCAATTCTCCATCTTCATTCGGTTTTCGGGAATCTCCATGATCTCAGGTCTTGTCGATTTCCTTGATTTGATATATAATCAATAACTGATCTCTCCCTTAATCTTCATCTCCTCAACCTTTCGAACAGCAAATAGACGAGAGAATACGGTTGAAGAATCCTCATTTAGTTTTAGGATAAGGCTCTTTGATATTGACGGTCACCCCGCGATAGGCCCATAACCATTAATGAGCCATAGTGTTCGCGACTATTTCTCATTCCACTCCAAAGTAGCTATAAAACTCAAAACAAGCGTAAAATACATAATTTACAAGAAAAATAGCAAAGAAAGCATAAACAATAGATAGTAAATTAGGATGTATTCTACACCCTATCAAGTCCCAATTGAGCTTCTTGGTGCGGTGCTAAGAATAAAGCCATGATCAAGGTTTTGTTGGTGCTCTCCGCTTAGGGCTGTCAATGGGTACCCAAATACCCGGACTCGGACCGGAACCGGGTGAATTGGGTCCGACTCTGGGTCCCAAAACTGGACCCATTAGTGAATTTTGGTCCTAACCGGGTAGACCCGAATATACCCGATAGTAAACGGTTCCATCCGGGTCCTACCCGTCGGGTACCCGCGGGTAGTCGGGTATTGTAAATCCTAGTTTTCTAAGGGCTAATTTCGTCATGTAAATAGATATATATAAAGTTAACGACCACAGACAAACCTAAATTACCTAATCTAAACTTGTCGTAGCTATCACTTCTGATCATCTCTTCCAAGCTACACTCAAGATTGGAGTTTTCATTCTCTCCATCTGCGTGAATATCTCTTGTCTTGATATGATTTTCATCTTTTAATGTGTTACAAATCATGTTTAAGGATGGGTTGTGCAAATTTAAATTGGTTAGATTTTGTAATTCTTCTCTGTAAAGTATTCTCTGATATATAAATGGGTTGTTTAATTTATAATTATCATGTTTAAGGATGGGTTGTTTGCTATAAATTTATTCTCTGTCTTCATGGTATATAGATGTATATCTTTGATTTCTTAATCAATTGGAGGATGTGGACTGATTATATAATAAAAATATTTGTTTAATTTTTGAAATTGTTTGTGATTATTTACTTATTGATTAATTATCTTCTACTCATGCTCGATTGGTACTTCATCTGAACTAATGATAGATCTTGATGACGATGGTGAAGGTGTTGTGTTCGATCTATTGTGGGATAGAGGTGGTTCTATTGGTCACGACTCATGGATGACGACGACGGTTGTTTATAAGCCGGGAAGATAAAGGGTTGGGATTTAATTAATTCTATAGGAACTGTTGCATCTCCTTTGCTATCAAAATCCCAACGGTTGTGTTGTTCCCTGGTTTCTCACTACTTACATAATGAAGAACCACCATCACGGCTTCACGAGATTCACATTGCATGAACGAGCTAAATGGGAAATCAAGGGGCTTCCAGGTTGGCCGAGATGGGAGATTAAGCTCTGCCGTGAATTGAGATTTGTAACAATGTATTCTTTGTACACCAATTGGATTTCTATCGCCATTGATGTGTAACAAGACTGAAGTTTAAATACCCGGAACCGGTGGGTACCCGGCTGTTTGACAGGGTCCGGTTCTAGGTCAACTATTTTAGTAATCGGACCCGGAACCGGGAAAAATAATATGGTCCAGTTCTGGGTAGTATGTTACCCGGGAGGACCCGAACCAATTGACAGCCCTATCTCCGCTTGTCCGTTTCCTTGGGGATAGTACGGTGTGGAGAAAAATTGTTTGATACCATATTCCTCGAGCAATTCTGCAACATGTTTGTTAGCGAAAGGAGTTCCATTATCTGTGATGATATGCTTAGGAACGCCGAACCTACACATGATGTATTCTATAATGAAAGCTGCAATCGTGACTCCAGTGGTGCTTCGAAGAGGAATAACTTCAACCCATTTGGTGAAATACTATGTTGTTGTGATGATGTATTCATGCTACTTCGAAGACGCTGGATTGATTTTTCCGATAATATCCAGTCCCCGGATGTAGAAGGGCCATGGACTGCTCACAGAATATAATGGGAGACAAGGAGTGTGAATGAGGTTACCATGAACTTGGCATTGATGACATCTCCGAACATAGGCAGCTGCATCGTCTTTCATGTTCGGCCAATAATATCATGATTTGGAGAAATAATTTCTTTTTTCCTTGGTGTTCACCTTCATGCATCTCTTTCAAGATTGTGGGAATTTCATGTCCTTCCAAGCATCTCAGAAGGTTCCCACCAAAGCTTTTGCGATACAAAATCCCTTCCAGGTAGACAAAGCGTTTGGCTCTCTGGGTGAGTTTGATCGCCCCTTTCTTCTTCGATGGTAGATCGTTGTCAAGAAAATATTTTATGTAAGGTTCTCTCCAGTCCCCAGTGTGATGGATTGTTAGAACCTCCAAATGATAAGGTTGCGTCTGACAATTGGGACATGAACCTTGTAACATTCTCGACTGAGCCTCCATGGAGGGCCAATAGTACCCGAGCCTTTGAAGCCTTCTGTAAAGTGTGATCACCAGGGTTTGTCCGCATATTTCCTCATGTATGCGTTTGAGTTGCTCGCTCGCTTCCTCGTATCCAAGGCATCGTGACAAGGATCCATCAGGATTACGATAGTATAATGCTCCATGCAACAGAAAAAAGTTTTTTAACTCCTTGAGGCTAATTTTCCCTTTTGTAAGAGAACTGCTCAATTCATGAATGGTGGGTGCCCGCCAGTCGCTCGATTGAGCATCTTCAACTTGAGTAAGCCAGGTAGATGATACTGAACGTCTTTGCACAGTGATGGATTTATCTGACCCTTCAAACTGCAGTTTGGATGCAAGAGTCGCTAGGCAGTCAGCGTGTCTGTTGTTGGTACGGCCAGTATAAACAATTGTTGCATCAGAAAAATGAGATAATAGTCGTTGCGCTTCGGCCCTGAATGGAGCGAGTGTTATTTCTTTGAGAGAGTACACTCCATTCATTTGATTGACCAACAATTTGAGTCTTCTCTTCTCCAGGTGCATCGCTTCTGCTTGCTTGGCCAAAGATAACCCTAGGAGGAAAGCTTCATATTCTGCCGAATTGTTGGTGCAGTGGAAATCCAGCTTGAATGAATGTGAGAATACTTCACCGGATGGAGATACTAGTACAATGCCTGTACCGCCAGTATCATTGCTCGGAGTGGCGGATCCATCAAAGTACAATAGCCATGTTTCTTCCTGAATGATTGAGATCTTTGGAAACTCACCCAGCACTTCTTCATGTAGCATTGTGATGTCCTCTCCAGGAAAAGCAACAAGTAAGTCTGCAACTGCTTGCCCTTTGATTGCTTTAGGTGGGACACATGCTATGTCAAACTCTGACATCTGAAGTAGCCATTTTGTTGGTCTCCCAATCAGTGCAGGTTTCGACAGTAAGAATTTTATGGGATTAGCTTTGGCCACCAACATGATGTGATTTTCAATTGAGTTGTAGTAAAAAGTTCGTTGAGACTTGTGAAAGCAATAGATTTTAGACTTATAAAACTTAAAAACAAATAAAACTTAATTCAAAATTTAATTTCAAGATATTAGAAATAACCAAGACATTGATTCCACTATTACGCATGAATGAATGATGGTAAATAATCCAAAACTCTAATTATCTTTTAAGTCCCTTATTTTCTTAATTCACAAATAATCATACAAATCCTCAAATATTAATTGTATTCCCTAAACATAGATTATCAATTGACTAAACAAAGTATAACCTATCAAATTGAATCACAAGTAATTAAGAAAATTATGCAAACAAATTAAAACTCTACAAAAGCAGTGATTGAGTGAATTATAAATTATAAATTAGAGAAAATAAAATGTTTACCAATTATTCATGCATAAATAGCTTCCTCATTGCCTTGGTTGTGGGAGAATTAGCTCATCATCATGTTGGAAACACGCTCAAAAGTTGATTTCATTGCTCAAAGTGTTTACAAAGATGAAATATAGTGAAAATGGTTAAAACCGGGTGTTTGCAACGCTTATAATTGTTGCAAAACACTGGTACAGAGAATGATAAAGTGGTAGTGTCACTGTCACTGTCACTGTAGTAATGCGACCCACAATGTTTTGTCGTTGTCACTGTAGCATTAACGACTGCCTCTGGTGGTCTTTTGTTCTTGGTGTTCTTCACAGCAGCAGAAAATGGCAGTTCTCTGCAACTCGATTTTTTCGGCTCTGTAGTGTTCTAAACTGCTCCCAATCACTCCCCCCGCTTCTGATAGGGTGTAGAATGCATCCTATTTACTATCTATTGTTTATGCTTTCTTTGCTATTTTCTTGTAAATTATGTATTTTACGCCTGTTTTAAGTTTTGTAGCTACTTTGGAGTTACACGGAGGAAAGGAAGAAGAAATTACTCAATTTGAGCAAAAAGGGCAAAATTGTCATTTCATGGGCGAACACTATTTGGAGCTGAGCCAAGGTTAAGGGGCAACTCTCTTTTGGAGGAGTAATAAACATATACTAGCCGAGGTTAAGGGACATCCAAAATTAGTTATCCCTTATCGAGGTGACCGGGTGTTGGATAACAAACCCAATTTATAAACCTAAACCTAAATTCAGATATTCATCTTCTCAATCATTTTTGCACCTGAGAGAGAAAAGTTAAAAGCAATGGCTGCCGTTTTTTTTTTGGATCGAACCATTCCGAGAAATTCAAGGATCGAGACGGGAAATGGGTTTCGATCTGATTGTTGCAGTCAACATTTGGTGCGATCCAGAGGAGGAGAAATAGAGGCTGCGTATTATCTGAGAGAGATCGAACTCAGGGAAACAGAGATGAAGTAGAAATTAGGGTTCGTGAAATTGAGAGAAAGATGGAGAAACTAATTGGCAGAGTGGGTTAGGGTTCCTGATGAGATTCGATGGAGGTTGAAGATGAAGTAAAATTGTGAGATGATTCTGCTCTTGGAAGCTGCAAATTTGAGATGATGGAAGAATGGGTTCGATTTTCTAAGTGTGTTGTTGGTGGCCGCCGGTTAAAATCGAGAGCAAAGAAGAAATTGAAACCAAGAACGATCGGGAGATGAGTTCAAGATCGAGAGAAAGCAGCTTAGAAGAGATGGATTTATGGTTTATCTGGGTTTGCTGTGAATCTCAGAGAACTGAAATTGAGTTAAGGGATTTGTGGCTATTCGATGGAAAGGAAATGGTCTGTTGAAGCTCGGTGAATTTGGGTTTGATTGATTCATGGCTGTGAACGAATAGGGAGTTACAGATGGAATTTTACAGGGAAGCTACACCAGAATGAATGGGTTTGCCGAGAAGAATTGGGAATGAGAAATTGATACAGAAAGAAGCTGATGATGAACAGATGTATGAAGTGAAGCTGTTGAACTAAATTAGATGTATGTTAGGATACAGGTTGTGCAGGAATTGAAGACAGATCGGCTGAAATTGGCACGAGAAATGCCCGTAAAACGAGAGAAACTCGTCAATTTTCCTCCCACGATTCAACTCGTTTTCAGATGACCGATCCAGAAACGATTCAACCCAGCCCAGTCAGACCAGTTAGCCGAGTAAGATGCTGACTCGGTGGCTGAGTCACTCATCTGCCTTGACCGTTGACTGACGGTTTGACCCTTTTGACCATTAGTCCTAACGGTGGACTGACGGAATATTCCGTCGAATATACCTGTGACGGCGAAGAATTCAGGTGATCGGCGGCGACTATTCCGGTCGGATTCCGGACATAATACCAGTGTTCCGGCGACCAAAATTACAGATTTTTGTGTGGATTCCTCTCATAGGTGTGAAGACTTGGACTTGGAATTGGATAGAGAATTTGGCTCAAATTTGGAAAGAGAAGATGGAAGATGAGAAAGACTTGAATTTGGAAATTGAATTATTATGGGATGAGGATTCTATTCCTTGGAAGATTTGGAGAATATTGAAGCCTATAAATAGAGAAGTTTTCTACATCTTTTACACACCTCTCTACACACACAACACTTGTGTTTTTGCTTGCTTTTCAAAATTCTTCTTTTTAATTATTTGTGTGAACTTTAAAATTCTCCTTTTAATTATTATTTGTGTGAATTTCAAAAACATGAGTAGCTAATTTTATTATTGATTGAGGATGAATTCCTAGTTCTTAATACATGATTTGAGTTTTGTTTCAATTCTATCTTGAAGTTTTTCACATGATTATCGTTTGTTTTTACTAATAGGAATGTTTATTCATTCATGATTGATTGATAGATTGTTTAGAGTGCACGCTAAATTGATTTGTTAATTCAACCTAAAGCTAGTGAAAGTTAGGGGATAAGTAATCGTTTCTTGACTCTTTACATAAGTAGCAAACACGAGACCTTGCGGAGGGATTCCGTGGAGCAATTGTGTGTGAAAACAACGTTAGCAAGTAGACCTTGATCTAAGAGTCTAACTACTAATATTGACTTAATAAGTTCATAAATCTTAATGCGTTTATTTAAATTACATCAAGAGTGATCTACTACTAGGTGGTTTGGTAAATAGAATCCGTTAGTCGAGAACTTCCGTATCCGGTGATACAAGGGATTTAGGGGTTTAGCACTGATCTAGCTGCTTTACCTACGGTTGGTGATAATCTGTGACTAATAACAAGTAGAAAAGAACATAACTTTAATCATTGTTTTGCAACGAAGAATGATTCCTTGATCTTGTCTCTCTTATTGATTTCAACTTTATCTTTTAATTGCCTTGTTTATTTTCTTTTGCTTTATACATCCCCCTTTTTGTGACAATTTTTACAACTAGAATCTCTTGCTCCTCGTGGGAACGAACTTGACTTCCATTATATTATTTTTAATTGAGTGGAAATAAGATATTAATTTGATTGCACCTACGACACGCATCAAATTTTGGCGCCGTTGCCGGGGAGCAGCGGACGATTTTAGTTGTTTTTATTTTTCTTTTGCTATATTCTTGCTTTGTTAGATTCTATACCGTATCTAACTTAGTTTTTGAGAATCTTGTTTCGGTGTTATACCTTTGGTGAATGCTTAAGAAGGGCAGACCGAGTCCAATACGTCTTCGATCCTAAGACTCAACTAAAGGATTTCATTCGAGCGGTTAACACTCCATTTCCTCCTTCTTCATCAAGTGATTCGGACAAAGAGGAAGAAACAATGGCCGAACGTACACTCAAGGACCTAGCTTCTCACAAAGCTTGATACACAACAATGGTGTATCCAAACTAACTCAACCTTCGAGATCAAGCCGGGTTGATTAGAGAGTTACCAAAGTTTCATGGCATGGTGAATGAGGACCCAAACAAACATCTTATGGACTTCTATACCATAGTTATGGCTATGCTTCCACCGGAGACTAATGCGGATGGAGCAATGTTGAAAGCTTTCCCGTTTTCTTTGGCGGGCAATGCTAAGAAATGGTTATATTATTTGCCTTCCTAAGTATCACAACATGGAATGGGATGAAGAAACTTTTCCTCGAGAGATATTTTCCCGCATCCAAAGCTACTCAAATTCGCAAGGAGATTTGTGGATTGAAACAACATGTGGGAGAGTCATTGTATGAATGTTGGGAGCGATACAAGAGGTTGGTGGCAAGCTGTCCACACCATCAATTTAGTGACGTTATGATACTCCAATACTTCTACGAAGCACTCAACCCAAGTGATAGGTCTCTTCTTGACGCCGCGGGTGGTGGTGCACTAGTGAACAAGACGGTGACCCAAGCTACCGAGTTGATTGAAAGTATGGCGGCAAACTCGCAACAATTCTACACAAGGGATGAACCAATGGTTAGGCGAGTGCATGAAGTTAGTGATTCATCGTCACATCTTGATCAAAGAATGGGTAACATGGAGATAATGATTCAAAGGATGGCCGCGGTAATTATTCCGGATGGTGAGACCGAACAAGTAAATGCTTTATATCCAAATCAAAGGCCAAGGTACGATCCATACTCCAATACCTATAATCCCGGTTGGAAGGATCATCCCAACTTTAGTTATGCAAATAAGCAAGCGGCGGCTCCTAATCCATATGCGCAACAAGGCGGTTTTCAACAATCACGCTTTCAACCTCAACAATTCCAATCACAACAAGTCAAGGAGCGAGATTCTTTGAATGATGACAAGCTCAATGCGTTAATGCAAGGTATGCAAGGTCTTACTTCTATGTTCCAACAAAGCCAACAAAAGACCGATTCGGCCATCAAGGATATACAAACTCAAATGGGACAATTGGCGACCGATGTGAACCTATTAAAATCTCAAGCATCCACAAAACTTCCTTCACAACCATTTGTGAATCCAAGAGAGAATGTTAATGCGGTTACTTTACGAAGTGGAAGACAAGTGGAGGGTCCAAGTCATCATGAAGAAGTTATTGAAGAGGTAGTCAAAGACAAGGAGGAAGCCGCACCAAAGGAGAATTCAACACCAACCGACCAATCCAAGGAACCGGTTCCTACTTTCACTACTCCACCTCCTTTTCCTAGTCGTTTTGCTAAATCCAAGAAAGAAGCTAAAGACAAGGCACTTATGGATATCTTCAAGAAGATTGAAATCAACATCCCATTTATTGAGGCCATCAAGACAATTCCAAGGTATGCCAAGTTCATGAAGGAATTATGCATCAAGAAGGATAGGTTGCTTGATAATGAAATTACTAAAGTTGGCGAGAGTGCGTCGGCTATGTTGTTAAAGAAGATGCCTACAAAGTGTACGGATCCCGGCGGTTTCACGGTGCCAATTACTATTGGTAAGAAAAGGTTTGAACATGCTTTACTTGATTTGGGAGCTTCCATTAGTGTGATGTCGGCCGAAATATATGACTCCTTGAATCTTGGACCTTTGAAAGAGACAAGAGTTATTATCCAATTAGCAAACAAGTCTAACATATATCCTAAGGGGCTTGTAGAAGACGTGCTAGTGCAAGTAAATGAGCTTATTTTTCCGGTGGACTTCTTTGTGGTGGATATGGATAACAATGAGAACCGATCATCTACTTCTTTACTTCTTGGGAGGCCATTTATGAAGACCGCAAAGACGAAGATTGATGTTGATAAGGGTACACTCACTATGGAATTCGACAAGGAGATAATACACTTTAACATATTTGAAGCCATGCGCTACCCAAGTGATGTGCATTCCGTTTACTCCATTGATGTGGTTGATTCATTAGCGCAACAAATGGTGGAATTGAATTAAGAGGATGAACTTGATGTGGTGTTGCAAAAGAGCATTGAATTGGACATCCACGGCTTGTCTAACTTGGATGTTGAAATCTCCAAGGAATTGGTGGAGATGTGTGGGGCCTTGGCGACATTGCAAGAAGCTAAAAAGGGTAATGTTTCTTATATTTCTTTACCCGTGAATGATGAAATACTTGTACCATCTATTGTGAAGGCGCCCAAACTAGAATTGAAGCCACTTCCGGACCATTTGAAGTATGCTTTCTTGGGAGATGGAGATGAGCTTCCGGTGATTATTGCAAAGAACCTCACACCGGTACAAGAAGACCGTTTGCTTAGAGTCTTGAGAGAGCACAAAACGGCTATTGGGTGGACAATTGCGGACATCAAAGGCATTAGTCCATCCATGTGCATGCATAGGATTCTAATGGAAGAAAACGTGAAGCCGGTACGTGATGCTCAACGTCGGCTTAATCCTCCCATGATGGAGGTTGTGAAGAAAGAGATACTCAAATTGCTAAGTGTGGGGTAATCTACCCAATTTCCGATAGCAAGTGGGTTAGTCCGGTTCAAGTGGTACCAAAGAAGTCCGGAGTCACGGTTGTTCGAAATCAAGACGATGAACTTGTTCCTACAAGAGTTCAAACCGGTTGGAGAGTGTGCATTGACTATAGAAAGCTTAATTCCGCAACCCGAAAGGATCACTTTCCTTTACCTTTCATTGATCAAATGTTAGAGCGGTTAGCGGGGCATTCTTATTATTGCTTCTTGGATGGTTATTCGGGATACAACCAAATTGTTATTGCACCGGAGGACCAAGAGAAGACCACTTTCACTTGTCCGTTTGGAACGTTTGCATATAGACAGATGCCGTTTGGCCTTTGCAATGCGCCGGCTACTTTTCAAAGATGCATGGTAAGTATATTCTCGGATTATGTGGAGCGCATCATCGAGGTATTTATGGATGACTTTAGTGTTTATGGCAATTCTTTTGATGGATGTTTAAACAACCTTGAACTAGTTCTTAAACGATGCATAGACACAAACCTTGTCCTTAATCGGGAGAAATGTCACTTTATGGTAAACCACGGCATAGTACTTGGTCACATTGTGTCCTCTCGAGGGCTCGAAGTGGACAAGTCAAAGATAGATTTAATAAGAAACTTACAATATCCCACTTCGGTGAGGGAAATCCGTTCTTTTCTTGGCCATGCAGGTTTCTATAGGCGGTTTATCAAGGATTTCTCCAAAATCTCCATGCCGATGTGCAAGTTATTACAAAAGGAGGTACTTTTGACTTCAACAAGGAATGCAAGGATGCTTTTGACAAATTGAAGGAAATGTTGACAAGTGCGCCAATTATCAAATCACCGGATTGGAATCTTCCATTTGAATTAATGTGTGATGCTAGTGATTATGCGGTTGGAGCCGTTTTGGGTCAAAGAGTGGACAAGTTGTCCCATGTTATCTATTATGCATCTAGGACCCTTAATGATGCACAAATCAATTATTCTACCACGGAAAAGGAGTTATTGGCTATAGTTTTTGCATTGGAAAAATTTCGATCATACTTGGTGGGTACAAAGGTTATTGTGTATTCCGACCATGCCGCACTAAGGCACTTAATAAAGAAGAAAGAAGCTAAGGCAAGATTAATCCGGTGGATCCTATTGTTACAAGAGTTCGACATAGAAATTCGAGACAACAGAGGTGTGGAGAATACCGTTGCGGATCATCTTAGTAGACTTTTTATGTCTCAAGAAGAACTTCTATTACAAGACCGCTTTCCGGACGAACAACTTTTCTCCATGGAAGAATCAACACCTTGGTATGCGGATATAGTGAATTACTTGGTGACAAGGAAAGTACCTAGTACAATGTCTAATTTCCAAAAGATGAAACTTAAGAAGGTAGCTAAGAATATGTGTGGGATGAACCATACTTATGGAAATATGGCGTTGATCAAATAATGCGAAGGTGCGTACTGTAGTTGTAGGAAATCCCACACTACACCCCTCACTATATCTTGATAATAATTTCTAGATCTAAACTTATTTGATATGAAAATGAAGATAAAAATGCTAAAATTGTAAAATGGACACAAGGATTTTTTACGTGGTTCGATCAACGTGATCTACATCCACGATTCTTCACTATGATTTTTGAGGTTACATAAGAATTAGATTTACAATCTCCATTAATGGATATTTTGTAGAGCTCTAGATCTAATAATTTGGGGAAGAAGATGATAAAGAAAAATAAATCCTTCTCTAAAAATATCTCTCTCCTCCTAAAAGTGTCCTCCCTTTCTCTCTCCTGCTCTCCTCTTTATATAGGTGTTTACATAATGGATGACAGCTCATGTACAACTAATATTTCCCTTAATTTCGGATTTACCTTGCGACATCCTCGCAAGAGTATAAATGTTAAATCTCGCAGACACTCTAGTTCTCGCAAGATCCTCGTACTTTCTTCATGTTTACGTTATCTTCATTTGTTATGTCATTTCGAAATCACTTTGCGACGGCCAAGCGACGTTGTTAATGAAGATTCCGCAAGTGTGTTGTTGTTGCGATATTTGGATCCTACATCTTGCCTCTTTTTCTTGAATATTGCTTGAAGAGCGATCTTTAAGAAAAAAATCCGTTGTTGTAGTAGTCTTTGATCTTTGTTGATAAAGGAATGAGCGAAAAGAATACTTGGACTTGAAAAGTACGTACTTGCCTCTATTCTTTTGCGAAGTTCCGAAGCTTTGCGAAATAAATAAGAAGTATCATCTCTTGAAGTATGCGAAGTATGAAGTATCCTTGAAGAAATATAAGAAGTACTCAATCCTCGAAATATATAAGAAGTATGAAGTATCCTTTGGGAAGTATAAAAAGTACTTAATCCTCTAAATATAAAAAGTATTGTGAATCCATCATGCGAAACTCCCGCTCCATGTTCTTTGCCTCATGCTATGCTCTATTCTTTCGCGAAGTTCCGAAACTTTGCGAAGTGAATAAGAAGTATTAATCCTTGAAATATAAGAAGTATTGCCTCTGTTCATGCGAAGTTATTATTCCATTTTTGGTGAGGATTCTTGTTGTTCATTGGTGAATATCTTCTTTGGAAGTGATTCTTGCCGAGAAGATGAAGAACATAAAATGTTTTCTTGGTTATCCATAGTTGCCTCTATTCTTTATCTATGAGGGTAGAATCCTTGAGAAAGTGTTGATTGAGCAAATTGTTTTTGCATTCTTATTTTTCCTCTGTCTCATGCTTTGTGCTCATGCGATAGTATAATCTCTTCAAGTTGCTTATCTTATCTTGTGAAATATTTGCATTCTGCAAAATTCTTAATAATTCTACAAAATTCTGAATATCTCTGTGAAGTTTTGAATAATTCTGCGAAACTCTGAATAATGTTTTGAGAGATTCTAAATGATATTGTTGAGAGATTTTAAATAACACTCTTGAGAGATTATGAATATCACTGCTGCGAGATTCTGAAATATCTTTCTTTGGATATAATGCTTGCGTAATGATTATGTTATGAAATGTGTATGCGATGTTTATGCCATGAAATGCTTATGCGATGCTTTCATGATGCAAGTATGATGCTTGTATGATGAGAATGCTTATCTACTGCAATGTATAGCTAATGTTTGTGTTACTTAGCTCATTTTACCGCTCTAAAATTGATGTAGCTTTAAATCGCTTCCATTCTTCATTTCTCTGGTTTTATCTTCAGTATATCCTTCTTCGCATATTTGTTGTTCCTCGCAAGTTATTTTGCTTGTGCTTCATTTTTTCTTATTCCTGCAATTCAAAATGCTTATGTTGAATTCTGTCATTGCGACAAGATCGCAGGACGTCTTTACATTTTCATGTAATGACCCATTGGTCTTGCCTTATCAATTTTTTTGTGTGGTCTTATTTCGCCTTCCTAGTTAAAGGCCTTATTATGCCACCCCTCATTGCGACAATATGACAGGCCTAAATATTCTTGCGAACATAAAGCCCCATGACATTGCCGTCTTGCGACAAAATCGCAGGACGTCGTTACACTTTCATGTAATGACCCATTGATCTTGTCTTATTGATGCGTGTCGTAGGTGCAATCAAATTAATTCAAAATTTCCACTCAATTAAAAATAATATAATGGAAGTCAAGTTCGTTCCCACGAGGAGCAAGAGATCTTAGTTGTAAAAGTTGTCACGAAAGGGGGGTGTAAAAAGCAAAATAAAAATAAACAAAGCAATTAAAATCGAAAGTTGAAAGATGAAAGCAATAAGAGAGAGAAGATCAAGGAATCCTTCTTTGTTACGAAACAATGAATCAAGTTATGTCCTATTCTACTTGTTATTAGTCACAAATTATCACCAACCGTAGGTAAAGCAATAGCTCAGTGCTAAACCCCTAAATCCCTTGTATCACCTGGACACGGAAGTTCTCGACTCACCGGATTCTAATCACCAAGCCACCTAGAATTAGCTCAACCTAGATGTAACTTGGCTCATGCATTAAGTTTTGTGAATTTATTAGGTTGATATTAGTAGTTAGACTCTTAGCTCAAGGTCCACTTGCTAACGTTGTTTCTACACACAATTGCTCCACGGAATCCCTCCGCAAGGTCTCGTGTTTGCTACTTATGTAAAGAGTCAAGAAACGATTACTTATCTCCTAACTTTCACTAGATTTAGATCAAATTAACAAATCAATTTAGCGTGCACTCCAAACAATCTATCAATCAATCATGAATGTCTTTTAGATCACTCCTATTAGTAAAAACAAACGATAATTATGTGAAAAACTTCAAGATAGAATTTGAAAACAAAAACTTAAATCATATGTTAAGAACTAGGAATTCATCCTCAATCAATAAATTAACTACTCATGTTAAAAGTTCACACAAAGAATAAGAAAAGAAAAGAATTGTGTGTGTAGAGAGATGTCTAGAAGTTGTAGAAAACTTCTCTATTTATAGGCTTCAATATTCTCCAAATCTTCTAAGGAGTAGAATCCTTTTCCTTTTGCAATTCAATTTCCAATTCCAAGCTTTTCTCAACTCTTCCACCTTCTCTTTCCAAATTTGAGTCCAATTCTCCATCCAATTCCTAGCCCAAGTCTTCACACCCATGAGAGAAGTCCATAGAAAATTCTGGAATTTTTGCTCGCCGGAAAACTGGGATTGTGGCCGGAAATAGGCCGGAATAAGTCGCCGCCGGCCGCCTGGAAATTTCTCCGTCAAGAGAATATTCGACGGAATATTCCGTCAGTCCTCCGTTAGGACTAACTGTCAAACGGGTCAACCGCCAGTCAACTGTTAGTCAAAGGTCAAGGGGATAGTGAGTTAGACAACGAGTCAGCAGTCTTAGTCGGCCGAGTGGTCTGAGTTGGGTCAGATCGGCTCATCGGGATCGTTCTGGAACGGTCATCGCCGGCACTGAGTCGACTCGCCGGAGGGGAAAATTGGCCGAGTTTCGGCTGTTTATAGGGCTTGCACAGGCCAAATTCAGGCCGATCTTTAGTGTCTTCATCCCTGTTAAGAATTCCTATACATACATCTATAGTTTCAAGCCCATTCATTCAATCTCCCTGTAACAGTAGCCAACTTGTCTTCTTTACAATTTCTGGCAACAACAACAAAGAAAACCTTCTCTGTGTTCTTCAATCCACAAACCCTTAGCAGCAGTAGGACAATCCATTCCATCTCCAATTTCTGAGACCTTCTGTTCTTCTATTTCACAGTAAACCCTAAGTTCTTCAATCCTTCTCCATTTTCCTGAATCGATTTCTGCATCATTAATCCCCGGAGAGTCTCCGATTCAACAGAACCAACACAAACCCCATCTCAGTTTCGATCAACCCATTCTTCATCTTGAACCCATCTTCAATCTCTTAATAATCATCTATGTTTCATCAACATCATCCTCTTCTCCAATAACAGCAGCGACAACTCAGATATGAATCCAACCCTTCAGCACCATCTCTTCTTGAGTCTCTTTTCTTTCTCATAGCAGCAACAACCAACAACGCCATTCATTCTTCAGAACCGGAAGCAAAAAACCCCAATTCTTTGGAACCCTAATTTCTAAAATTATCAAATTCTCTCATGTTAATCATTAATTTCTTCATCTCAGTTCTTAACAAAACCTTTTCTCGATCTTCTCCAGCAAACCCATATCACATTTCGATCTGCTTCTACTCTCAGATTTAATTTTCCTCTCTTGGTTTTAGCCGCAGTGGCTGCTTTTCTTTTCTTCTTTTCAATTTCAGTGAATGAGATGAAAACGAGAACACTGATTCTCGATTAGGGTTATAGACTTATAGTTCTGGGGTGGTTTCAGACACACCCAAAGATTCAGATATGGGCCACCCCAGACTGGTTTCCCCTTAACCACAGCTAGGATGTCTTTAATAATTCTCCAACAGAGATGCCCCTTAACAATGACTGGGCTCCAGATAGTGTTTGCCTGTGAAATGACAATTTTGCCCTTTTGGCTCAAATAGGGTGATTTCTTCTTCTTTTCCTCCGTGCGACTCCAAAGTAGCTATAAAACTCAAAACAAGCGTAAAATACATAATTTACAAGAAAAATAGCAAAGAAAGCATAAACTACTAGATAGTAAATTAGGTGTATTCTACACCTATCAAATTCCCCCACACTTAGACTTTGCTAGTCCTCGAGCAAATCAAACTAAAAACTCACAACTTCAAAGCGTTCAAGCGTCACAAGCATCCAAAAAGTTATGAGGACATAGAGTTTCTGCATGCTAGTAATAAGAAGTTAGAAATACTAAAGAACATATTCTCGTTCTTAAATGTTGAGTGAGAAATAACCACACCATAATGAGAGAATGCGTGTTTGAGAAACGATCAATAAGCATTTCGCCTCGACTTCTGCCTCACCAAAAAGGATTTTATGATAATTGCACTCAAAAAGACGGTTTTTTATGGTTCTCACATGTGTGCAGGTAGGAATGAAGAGAGAAATCCTGCGACACGTTGAATGGTGGGAAGGACAACTTCCGAAATATTTTTTAAAAACCCACATCTTTTAATATTTTGAAAAACCATTTTTCTGACGATCTCTACGAAAGGAAATCAACCATATTATCGAGGATGAGATTACTTACTTACCTTCACATCCGATCGCCAATTATGATAACACCACTCTCACGGTATCCAATAGAAACGTCTTCCGCCCCTCGTCTTTCTTCTTGGTCTTCGTCTTCGGTTTCAACTATTGATGATAAACCTTTGAATTTCATAAATTCTTAACAATTTGTAACTCTTTTTACCTTAAAATCCTTGTCGCTTGAAACTTCCTTATATATTTTCCTTCCCCACGGCTTATTAACAAAACAAATATTTCTCTTGTTTTTTTTTTTTTTTTTTTTTTTTTTTTTTTTGAAACAAGAGAAATTAAATACAAAATAAACCATGGCCGTGGGAGAAGTATTTTACCGCTTGATTCTTCACAACTTGTATCGCCTTGAAATCATAAACTTCAAAAATTTTCACCTTTTACTTTTCTTTGCTTTCATGAATAAGTCTTCATACTTGGATATAAAATTACCTCATTGTATTGTAAGTCTTCAACATATATGTAAAATCCGCTCTTTGTATGTTGCTTTACTTGAATTTGAAATTTGCTCTTTTTCTCGTTTTGTTGCTTATAAACCTTAAACTTTTCCAACTTTCCTTGTAGATTTTGATGTCGCTCCTTGTTGATGATGAGAGTGTTTCTATGGATCCGTTGTTGTCGAGAGAGAGAATGGTGCTAACTGCAAATCGAACTACAAGAAGGAAGCTTTCATCCATGGACGTCACCCTCATGATTGACAAAATTAGCACTCAAGAGATCAAAGAGTAGTGCTTCTATTGTTGGGAGGTTGGGTAGCTCACCATTCTACCCGGAATTAACGTACGGTGACACACACTCAAAAGAAGCTCTTTAGTAGATGGAAAATTTCTGGTCGGTGCCTCACATGATATGAATACGGGTAGTCTCCACTAATGATTGATCAAAGAACTCTAATAACGCATTTCTCCCTGCACCAAATTCGCATCACCGGCATGATTAAATCCATTATTTAACACTCTAACAAACAAGAAATCCGAATGTAGCTCTCTAACATTTCCAAGTTCAATTATGTCGGTCAAAATCTCTATGTAAACATACCTAGAAGTATGCTAGTGACTCTAAAATCTTTAAAAGTTGGAATTTTTTAAGTAAAACTCTTTTTTTTTTTTTTTTTTAAAAATTTTTTAATTTTTTTGTAATTTTTGTTTTAAAAACATGCTTAACCACTCCCCCACACTTAAACCTTACATTGTCCTCAATGTAATTGAATCCTCCTAGTAAAGTCAAGGTGGGAAATTTTAACATGATAAGAAACAAGAAAAAGAAATAACAAAAAGCAAAAAGATAAAAGAAATACAAAACCTATGGGTTGCCTCCCATTAAGCGCTTGTTTTAAAGTCGACGGCCCGACTTAGCTCTTGCAAGATTCATTCCCCATATACTAACAATCGGAAAATTTGGGGATCCACCCATAATACCTGTTTTGCAAACAATAACTCCATACAAATGTTAGCACAAGAAAATAATAGTGAAATTATCGCTCGATAGAAATTTCCCCCACACTTATTCTCGTCCACACTCGGAAGTGTATAAAGAACATAGAATTTTGGAACTTCCATGTATTCCTCTTGGCAAACCTGCATAGTGTTAGCATCAAGTGTTTCTAATGGTGGATATCTAGAAACAAAATCATCCAAAAATACTTTCGAAGCACATACATTCAAACCAATAAGAGGTAAAGGAGAAGAATCAATATGCAAAGGGTTAGACAAACCTTGCACAATCTCTTGTATTATAGAATCCTCTTCATCCTTAAAAAATTCAAGTGAATTACTTACCTCTTGTATATCGTGGTCCTCTATTAAACCTTGCAACCATTCTTCGTCGTTTTCTACCTTAACCATAGTCTCGGCATCATTAAAATCTTTAGCAAGTTCAATTGGGTCTTCCACAAAATCAATGAATGTGGTTTCATCCTCTAGCATCATCTCTTCAACATTCTCATCATCGGAATCGGGCCATTCACTAAAATGATTTTCATCGGTATAGATTGTAAAATCTTCTTGTGCGGGTGTTACACCGTTTACAACAATAGGTAAGTCACACCCAATCTCCTCCTTTTGAATAGGTGAAGGATCGTTATTATGATCCGGAGTTGGAATAACTTCCTCATTGTCGGAACATTCATACACTTCCGCGGACTCCCATCTTTCCTTAAGAAAGTTTTGCGAAGCAATAAATGCGTCTTCCTCAAGCTCTTCCTTTTGAATAGGTGATTGATCATTATTAAGATCAAGGCTCGAGTAATCTACACTAGCGTCATCAAAAGTCTCCAAAGGTTTGTTAATTTGTTCGTATATTTTCTCCGAATTCCTTTGAAATTCTCGATGTGATTCTTGCATCTTTTGTTGAAGATCCCCAATCATGGCCAACATCTTATCTCGCAAAACTAGAGAATTTCGATCATAAACAAAACTATCCTCCCATCCTTGTGATTGTCCACTTACATACCCGTCATAAGGTTGTTGATATGTATGAGAATATCCATAAGGTTCTGTAGGAATTTGATCATAGCCAAAAGATTGGTTTTGATTGTATCCTAAGGATGGTTGGAAGTTGCCATAATGTTGAGGTTGAAAACCGTATTGATTGTTGTAATATGCTTGCTCTTGTCCACCGTACATGGAAAAACTGGCACCTGAAATAAGATTCAAAAAACTTAAGTTAGATACGGAATAGAATCCAACAAAGCAAGAATAAAGCAAAAAGAAAAATAAAAACAACTAAAATCATCCGTCAAGCTCCCTATTATGCGCGCCAAAATTTGATGCGTGTCGTAGGTGCAATCAAATTAATTCAAAATTTCCACTCAATTAAAAATAATATAATGGAAGTCAAGTTCGTTCCCACGAGGAGCAAGAGATCTTAGTTGTAAAAGTTGTCACGAAAGGGGGGTGTAAAAAGCAAAATAAAAATAAACAAAGCAATTAAAATCGAAAGTTGAAAGATGAAAGCAATAAGAGAGAGAAGATCAAGGAATCCTTCTTTGTTACGAAACAATGAATCAAGTTATGTCCTATTCTACTTGTTATTAGTCACAAATTATCACCAACCGTAGGTAAAGCAGCTAGCTCAGTGCTAAACCCCTAAATCCCTTGTATCACCGGACACGGAAGTTCTCGACTCACTGGGATTCTAATCACCAAGCCACCTAGAATTAGCTCAACCTAGATGTAACTTGGCTCATGCATTAAGTTTTGTGAATTTCTTAGGTTGATATTAGTAGTTAGACTCTTAGCTCAAGGTCCACTTGCTAACGTTGTTTCTACACACAATTGCTCCACTAATCCCTCCGCAAGGTCTCGTGTTTGCTACTTATGTAAAGAGTCAAGAAACGATTACTTATCTCCTAACTTTCACTAGATTTAGATCAAATTAACAAATCAATTTAGCGTGCACTCCAAACAATCTATCAATCAATCATGAATGTCTTTTAGATCACTCCTATTAGTAAAAACAAACGATAATTATGTGAAAAACTTCAAGATAGAATTTGAAAACAAAAACTTAAATCATATGTTAAGAACTAGGAATTCATCCTCAATCAATAAATTAACTACTCATGTTAAAAGTTCACACAAAGAATAAGAAAAGAAAAGAATTGTGTGTGTAGAGAGATGTCTAGAAGTTGTAGAAAACTTCTCTATTTATAGGCTTCAATATTCTCCAAATCTTCTAAGGAGTAGAATCCTTTTCCTTTTGCAATTCAATTTCCAATTCCAAGCTTTTCTCAACTCTTCCACCTTCTCTTTCCAAATTTGAGTCCAATTCTCCATCCAATTCCTAGCCCAAGTCTTCACACCCATGAGAGAAGTCCATAGAAAATTCTGGAATTTTTGCTCGCCGGAAAACTGGGATTGTGGCCGGAATCCGGCCGGAATAAGTCGCCGCCGGCCGCCTGGAAATTTCTCCGTCAAGAGAATATTCGACGGAATATTCCGTCAGGGCTCCGTTAGGACTAATCACAAACGGGTCAACCGCCAGTCAATCTGTTAGTCAAAGGTCAAGGGGATAGTGAGTTAGACAACGAGTCAGCAGTCTTAGTCGGCCGAGTGGTCCGAGTTGGGTCGACGGCCATCGGGATCGTTCGAACGGCCATCGCCGCACCGAGTCGACTCACGGGAGGGGGAAAATCGGCCGAGTTTCTACTGTTTATAGGGCTTGCACAGGCCAAATTCAGGCCGATCTTTAGTGTCTTCATCCCTGTTAAGAATTCCTATACATACATCTATAGTTTCAAGCCCATTCATTCAATCTCCTCAGTAACAAAGAGCCAACTTGTCTTCTTTACAATTTCTCGCAACAACAACAAGAAAACCTTCTCTCGTGTTCTTCAATCCACAAACCCTTAGCAGCAGAGGACAATCCATTCCATCTCCAATTTCGAGACCTTCTGTTCTTCTATTTCACAAGAAACCCTAAGTTCTTCAATCCTTCTCCATTTTCCCCGAATCGATTTCGCATCATTAATCCCCGTAGAGTCTCCGATTCAACAAACCAACACAAACCCCATCTCGCTTCGATCAACCCATTCTTCATCTTGAACCCATCTTCAATCTCTTAATAATCATCTATGTTTCATCAACATCATCCTCTTCTCCAATAACAAAGCAAATGACAACTCGGATATGAATCCAACCCTTCAAAGACCATCTCTTCTTGAGTCTCTTTTCTTTCTCATAGCAAAGAACAACCAACAACGCCATTCATTCTTCAGAACCGGAAGCAAAAACCCCAATTCTTTGGAACCCTAATTTCTAAAATTATCAAATTCTCTCATGTTAATCATTAATTTCTTCATCTCAGTTCTTAACAAAACCTTTTCTCGATCTTCTCCAGCAAACCCATATCACATTTCGATCTGCTTCTACTCTCAGATTTAATTTTCCTCTCTTGGTTTTAGCCGCAGTGGCTGCTTTTCTTTTCTTCTTTTCAATTTCAAAGAATGAGATGAAAACGAGAACACCGATTCTCGATTAGGGTTATAGACTTATAGTTCGGGTGGTTTCGGACACACCCAAAGATTCGTATATGGGCCACCCTGCATCGGTTTCCCCTTAACCACAGCTAGGATGTCTTTAATAATTCTCCAACAGAGATGCCCCTTAACAATGACTGGGCTCCAGATAGTGTTTGCCTGTGAAATGACAATTTTGCCCTTTTGGCTCAAATAGGGTGATTTCTTCTTCTTTTCCTCCGTGCGACTCCAAAGTAGCTATAAAACTCAAAACAAGCGTAAAATACATAATTTACAAGAAAAATAGCAAAGAAAGCATAAACTACTAGATAGTAAATTAGGTGTATTCTACACCTATCAAATTCCCCCACACTTAGACTTTGCTAGTCCTCGAGCAAATCAAACTAAAAACTCACAACTTCAAAGCGTTCAAGCGTCACAAGCATCCAAAAAGTTATGAGGACATAGAGTTTCTGCATGCTAGTAATAAGAAGTTAGAAATACTAAAGAACATATTCTCGTTCTTAAATGTTGAGTGAGAAATAACCACACCATAATGAGAGAATGCGTGTTTGAGAAACGATCAATAAGCATTTCGCCTCGACTTCGCCTCACCAAAAGGATTTTATGATAATTGCACTCAAAAAGACGGTTTTTTATGGTTCTCACATGTGTGCAGGGTAGGAATGAAGAGAGAAATCTCGCGACACGTTGAATGGTGGGAAGGACAACTTCCGAAATATTTTTTAAAAAACCCACATCTTTTAATATTTTGAAAAACCATTTTTCTGACGATCTCTACGAAAGGAAATCAACCATATTATCGAGGATGAGATTACTTACTTACCTTCACATCCGATCGCCAATTATGATAACACCACTCTCACGGTATCCAATAGAAACGTCTTCCGCCCCTCGTCTTTCTTCTTGGTCTTCGTCTTCGGTTTCAACTATTGATGATAAACCTTTGAATTTCATAAATCCTTAACAATTTGTAACTCTTTTTACCTTAAAATCCTTGTCGCTTGAAACTTCCTTATATATTTTCCTTCCCCACGGCTTATTAACAAAACAAATATTTCTCTTGTTTTTTTTTTTTTTTTTTTTTTTTTTTTTTTTTTTGAAACAAGAGAAATTAAATACAAAATAAACCATGGCCGTGGGAGAAGTATTTTACCGCTTGATTCTTCACAACTTGTATCGCCTTGAAATCATAAACTTCAAAAATTTTCACCTTTTACTTTTCTTTGCTTTCATGAATAAGTCTTCATACTTGGATATAAAATTACCTCATTGTATTGTAAGTCTTCAACATATATGTAAAATCCGCTCTTTTGTATGTTGCTTTACTTGAATTTGAAATTTGCTCTTTTTCTCGTTTTGTTGCTTATAAACCTTAAACTTTTCCAACTTTCCTTGTAGATTTTGATGTCGCTCCTTGTTGATGATGAGAGTGTTTCTATGGATCCGTTGTTGTCGAGAGAGAGAATGGTGCTAACTGCAAATCGAACTACAAGAAGGAAGCTTTCATCCATGGACGTCACCCTCATGATTGACAAAATTAGCACTCAAGAGATCAAAGAGTAGTGCTTCTATTGGTGGGAGGTTGGGTAGCTCACCATTCTACCCGGAATTAACGTACGGTGACACACACTCAAAAGAAGCTCTTTAGTAGATGGAAAATTTCTGGTCGGTGCCTCACATGATATGAATACGGGTAGTCTCCACTAATGATTGATCAGCAACTCTAATAACGCATTTCTCCCGCACCAAATTCGCATCACCGCATGATTAAATCCATTATTTAACACTCTAACAAACAAGAAATCCGAATGTAGCTCTCTAACATTTCCAAGTTCAATTATGTCGGTCAAAATCTCTATGTAAACATACCTAGAAGTATGCTAGTGACTCTAAAATCTTTAAAAGTTGGAATTTTTAAGTAAAACTCTTTTTTTTTTTTTTTTTTTTTCAAAATTTTTTAATTTTTTTGTAATTTTTGTTTTAAAAACATGCTTAACCACTCCCCCACACTTAAACCTTACATTGTCCTCAATGTAATTGAATCCTCCTAGTAAAGTCAAGGTGGGAAATTTTAACATGATAAGAAACAAGAAAAAGAAATAACAAAAAGCAAAAAGATAAAAGAAATACAAAACCTATGGGTTGCCTCCCATTAAGCGCTTGTTTTAAAGTCGACGGCCCGACTTAGCTCTTGCAAGATTCATTCCCCATATACTAACAATCGGAAAATTTGGGGATCCACCCATAATACCTGTTTTGCAAACAATAACTCCATACAAATGTTAGCACAAGAAAATAATAGTGAAATTATCGCTCGATAGAAATTTCCCCCACACTTATTCTCGTCCACACTCGGAAGTGTATAAAGAACATAGAATTTTGGAACTTCCATGTATTCCTCTTGGCAAACCTGCATAGTGTTAGCATCAAGTGTTTCTAATGGTGGATATCTAGAAACAAAATCATCCAAAAATACTTTCGAAGCACATACATTCAAACCAATAAGAGGTAAAGGAGAAGAATCAATATGCAAAGGGTTAGACAAACCTTGCACAATCTCTTGTATTATAGAATCCTCTTCATCCTTAAAAAATTCAAGTGAATTACTTACCTCTTGTATATCGTGGTCCTCTATTAAACCTTGCAACCATTCTTCGTCGTTTTCTACCTTAACCATAGTCTCGGCATCATTAAAATCTTTAGCAAGTTCAATTGGGTCTTCCACAAAATCAATGAATGTGGTTTCATCCTCTAGCATCATCTCTTCAACATTCTCATCATCGGAATCGGGCCATTCACTAAAATGATTTTCATCGGTATAGATTGTAAAATCTTCTTGTGCGGGTGTTACACCGTTTACAACAATAGGTAAGTCACACCCAATCTCCTCCTTTTGAATAGGTGAAGGATCGTTATTATGATCCGGAGTTGGAATAACTTCCTCATTGTCGGAACATTCATACACTTCCGCGGACTCCCATCTTTCCTTAAGAAAGTTTTGCGAAGCAATAAATGCGTCTTCCTCAAGCTCTTCCTTTTGAATAGGTGATTGATCATTATTAAGATCAAGGCTCGAGTAATCTACACTAGCGTCATCAAAAGTCTCCAAAGGTTTGTTAATTTGTTCGTATATTTTCTCCGAATTCCTTTGAAATTCTCGATGTGATTCTTGCATCTTTTGTTGAAGATCCCCAATCATGGCCAACATCTTATCTGCAAAACTAGAGAATTTCTGATCATAAACAAAACTATCCTCCCATCCTTGTGATTGTCCACTTACATACCCGTCATAAGGTTGTTGATATGTATGAGAATATCCATAAGGTTCTGTAGGAATTTGATCATAGCCAAAAGATTGGTTTTGATTGTATCCTAAGGATGGTTGGAAGTTGCCATAATGTTGAGGTTGAAAACCGTATTGATTGTTGTAATATGCTTGCTCTTGTCCACCGTACATGGAAAAACTGGCACCTGAAATAAGATTCAAAAACTTAAGTTAGATACGGAATAGAATCCAACAAAGCAAGAATAAAGCAAAAAGAAAAATAAAAACAACTAAAATCATCCGCTGCTCCCCGGCAGCGGCGCCAAAATTTGATGCGTGTCGTAGGTGCAATCAAATTAATTCAAAATTTCCACTCAATTAAAAATAATATAATGGAAGTCAAGTTCGTTCCCACGAGGAGCAAGAGATCTTAGTTGTAAAAGTTGTCACGAAAGGGGGTGTAAAAAGCAAAATAAAAATAAACAAAGCAATTAAAATCGAAAGTTGAAAGATGAAAGCAATAAGAGAGAGAAGATCAAGGAATCCTTCTTTGTTACGAAACAATGAATCAAGTTATGTCCTATTCTACTTGTTATTAGTCACAAATTATCACCAACCGTAGGTAAAGCAGCTAGCTCAGTGCTAAACCCCTAAATCCCTTGTATCACCGGACACGGAAGTTCTCGACTCATCGGATTCTAATCACAAAGCCACCTAGAATTAGCTCAACCTAGATGTAACTTGGCTCATGCATTAAGTTTTGTGAATTTCTTAGGTTGATATTAGTAGTTAGACTCTTAGCTCAAGGTCCACTTGCTAACGTTGTTTCTACACACAATTGCTCCACGGAATCCCTCCGCAAGGTCTCGTGTTTGCTACTTATGTAAAGAGTCAAGAAACGATTACTTATCTCCTAACTTTCACTAGATTTAGATCAAATTAACAAATCAATTTAGCGTGCACTCCAAACAATCTATCAATCAATCATGAATGTCTTTTAGATCACTCCTATTAGTAAAAACAAACGATAATTATGTGAAAAACTTCAAGATAGAATTTGAAAACAAAAACTTAAATCATATGTTAAGAACTAGGAATTCATCCTCAATCAATAAATTAACTACTCATGTTAAAAGTTCACACAAAGAATAAGAAAAGAAAAGAATTGTGTGTGTAGAGAGATGTCTAGAAGTTGTAGAAAACTTCTCTATTTATAGGCTTCAATATTCTCCAAATCTTCTAAGGAGTAGAATCCTTTTCCTTTTGCAATTCAATTTCTAAATCCAAGCTTATCTCAACTCTTCCACCTTCTCTTTCCAAATTTGAGTCCAATTCTCCATCCAATTCCTAGCCCAAGTCTTCACACCCATGAGAGAAGTCCATAGAAAATTCTGGAATTTTTGCTCACCGGAAAACTGGGATTGTGGCCGGAAATAGGCCGGAATAAGTCGCCGCCGGCCGCCTGGAAATTTCTCCGTCAAGAGAATATTCGACGGAATATTCCGTCAGTCCTCCGTTAGGACTAACTGTCAAACGGGTCAACCGCCACCAACTCTGTTAGTCAAAGGTCAAGGGGATAGTGAGTTAGACAACGAGTCAGCAGTCTTAGTCGGCCGAGTGGTCTGAGTTGGGTCAGATCGGCTCATCGGGATCGTTCTGGAACGGTCATCGCCGGCACTGAGTCGACTCGCCGGAGGGGAAAATTGGCCGAGTTTCGGCTGTTTATAGGGCTTGCACAGGCCAAATTCAGGCCGATCTTTAGTGTCTTCATCCCTGTTAAGAATTCCTATACATACATCTATAGTTTCAAGCCCATTCATTCAATCTCCCTGTAACAGTAGCCAACTTGTCTTCTTTACAATTTCTGGCAACAACAACAGCAAAACCTTCTCTGTGTTCTTCAATCCACAAACCCTTAGCAGCAGTAGGACAATCCATTCCATCTCCAATTTCTGAGACCTTCTGTTCTTCTATTTCACAGTAAACCCTAAGTTCTTCAATCCTTCTCCATTTCCCTGAATCGATTTCTGCATCATTAATCCCCAGAGAGTCTCCGATTCAACAGAACCAACACAAACCCCATCTCGCTTTCGATCAACCCATTCTTCATCTTGAACCCATCTTCAATCTCTTAATAATCATCTCTGTTTCATCAACATCATCCTCTTCTCCAATAACAAAATAACAACTCGGATATGAATCCAACCCTTCAAAGACCATCTCTTCTTGAGTCTCTTTTTTCTTTCTCATAGCAAAGAACAACCAACAACGCCATTCATTCTTCAGAACCGGAAGCAAAAAACCCCAATTCTTTGGAACCCTAATTTCTGAAATTATCAAATTCTCTCATGTTAATCATTAATTTCTTCATCTCAGTTCTTAACAAAACCTTTTCTCGATCTTCTCCAGCAAACCCATATCACATTTCGATCTGCTTCTACTCTCAGATTTAATTTTCCTCTCTTGGTTTTAGCCGCAGTGGCTGCTTTTCTTTTCTTCTTTTCAATTTCGGTGAATGAGATGAAAACGAGAACACGATTCTCGATTAGGGTTATAGACTTATAGTTCCTGGGTGGTTTCGGACACACCCAAAGATTCGAGATATGGGCCACCCTGATCGGTTTCCTTAACCACAAACTAGGTCAGTCTTTAATAATTCTCCAACAGAGATGCCCCTTAACAATGACTGGGCTCCAGATAGTGTTCGCCTGTGAAATGACAATTTTGCCCTTTTGGCTCAAATAGGGTGATTTCTTCTTCTTTTCCTCCGTGCGACTCCAAAGTAGCTATAAAACTCAAAACAAGCGTAAAATACATAATTTACAAGAAAAATAGCAAAGAAAGCATAAACTACTAGATAGTAAATTAGGTGTATTCTACACCTATCACTTATCATTTCTTAGTATTATTGCCTCTGCAGGATGTTTTAGTTGCGACAATATGACAGGCCTAAATATCCTTGCGAACATAAAGCCCCATGACATTGCCGTCTTGGGACGAAATCGCAGGACGTCCGTACACTTTCGTGTAAAGACCCATTGATCTCGCCTTACCCTCGCGTTAGTATTATTGCCTCTCAAGGATCATTTGCACAAATATGACAAGCCCGATTTTCCTTGCGAAAACACAACCTCATGACATTTGCGTCTGTTTTGACACTCTCCCTAATGGAGGGTGCCGCCTTATCATCTCCATGGTTGCCCCTTCAAGGAGGCGTACATCGGCCATACAAGGCTAGCTCCTCCCATCCGGTCTTAACAACAACCATTTGTTTTCGCAGCCTCTTATCCCTTATACCTATAGGGTTTATGGTTACAAGGCTGCACCCTAAGTAGAGTTTTCTTCGGGCGAGTGCAAAGATGTGCCAAGACTTGTCAAGAGTGGTAAGGAAGTTCCATGCTCCCCTCACTCTTGACTCAACCGTACCTCGGCGCCTTGGTCATACGCCGACTCCTTGGAAGAGACCCTCGGTCGCCCAACCAGTATAACCTACATATATAGTTGGGAATCCAAGGTACCTCTTCCGGATAGGCTTTCATGGGCCCCAAATCTGCATGACCCAGGTTCCGGGAGCGGTGTAACCCTTTCCCTGAGCCATGTTAAGAGATACCCCCTTATATGACGCACTTTAG
Source organism: Papaver armeniacum (assembly GCA_023531295.1). NCBI lineage: Eukaryota > Viridiplantae > Streptophyta > Magnoliopsida > Ranunculales > Papaveraceae > Papaver > Papaver armeniacum. Next base: position 246,116 of record JAJJWW010001190.1, on the reverse strand, counting down.
GTCTTACATTTGCCTCTTACGAAATATCATTCGCGAACTAGGGTGTACGCCATAAAGGTTCGTCCCATTCACTCACTCATTCATTTTTGTCAATTCATTCATTCATTTTTGATTATCTCTTCTCATTATCTTTGCGAAATTATCGCATGTCTTCATTCTTTCATTCATCATTTCATTCATTTCTTCACTTCTGTCACTTCCTTCATTCATTCTTTCATTTATGTCATTTCTTTCATTCATTCTCATAATATCATATCATTTGCGGTTTGCTGCTGTTGTTGTCTCTTGCGAAATATATGATTTGCTTGCGAAGCTATCATCCTTGAAATATATGAACGTCGCATAAAATATAAATATCTCGCAGCAAAAAGAATTGTGAGAAATGAGATTTGAACCCTTGACCTCCCTCTTGCGTATTCTCGCACCATACCAACTGTTCTAACCTCATTTGCGAGATTAACTTGCGAGATAATCATCAACTTTCTTCTTTGCGAGATAAGCAATGTCTTTGCGAAATTTCGCATAATAAAAATAAATATGCGAGAAGCAAGAATTGATCCCGCGACCTTCTGCTTGCATTCATGCCTCTTAACCAACTGTGCTAGCCTTGCCTCTGCGAAGTGTTTCTGCGAAATAATCACCTACTTTCTTCTTGCGAGATACTTTTGCGAGATTATCAAAGACTGTGCGAAGTAAACATTTGTATGAAGTAAACGAACATCTGCGAAGTGTTCATGCTGCGAACGTTCGCCAGGTAAACATTGCGAAGTGCAAAAACTTTTTGCGAATGGGGAAATTCGAACTCTAGACACCAAACTCCTTCCCTTTACTGCTGACCATCTGAGCTAGCTTCAGCTTGCGAAATAAACACATATTGCCACTCTATTATTCTTCCTTTCTTTTCAGTAGTTCCAAAAAGTGTGAAAAATATTGAGCTTTGCGAGAATTGATCATGCGAACTCTAACCCATACTCCTAATCCCTGACCATCTGCGCTACTTGTTGTTTGCGAAAGAAGCACATAATTTCATAACCTTATTCCATTTCTTCTCATTTGAAAGTTCAAAAAAAATATGCGAAAATTCGCGAGAGGTGGGAATTGAACCTGCGACCTCAAGCTCATTGTCTTTACCTCTAACCAACTTTGTCGGCTTCTGTTTGCGAACTACCTCTCACAAAATAATAACTTACTTTCTTCTGTGTGAAATATCCTTGCGAAATATCCATGCGAAAAAAATACACGTTCATTGAGATTTGAACTCGCGACCACGAACTCATTAACCTCGCAGTGACCAACTCGTGTCGCCTCTTGTTTGCGAAAGAATGAAACAACCTTACGAGATTATCCATTTTTTCCCCTCTTTGCGAAGCAAAAATTCTTTGCGATGAGGGAGATTCGAACCCGCGACCTCTCGGTTTGCATACTTCTTCTCCGACCATCCGGGCTATTTGTCGCTTGCGAGATAATGAAACAATATTGCGAATATACTCATTTTCTCCTCTCTAGGCTGTAGAAAAATGTGAAAAAATATGACTGTGGCGAGATTTGATCTTGCGACATCAAGCTTCTTCGCTCCAACTCAAACCATCTCGTGCGAGCTTCTTTTTGTGATAAAATTCACAAATGTTTTGTTCTTATCCTTTTCTTCATTCCTCCTTTATTTCCTTCAACAATTTGCCTTTTTCTTTTTCTCCTGAATATGAAACCTTCCATTAAAAAAAAATAGCTTTCTTCCTTGAATTTCATCACAGCAACCTATATTTTTCTCTTCCTCTTTGAATTGTTGACGGTGTTTTCTCCCTGAAAGTGTGATTCTTTCCATAAAACTTCCATTTTTGCTCCCGAAACTTTAAGATCTAGAAATAAATATGAACAATAACTAATTTTTATGGAAATTTCTTGATCCAACAAGTTACAGGAAGGACAAAATCCATTACTCTCTCCCCTGTTTCTAGCGCCAATATGTAGTTGCAGAAATCCCACACTACACCCCTCACTATATCTTGATAATAATTTCTAGATCTAAACTTATTTGATATGAAAATGAAGATAAAAATGCTAAAATTGTAAAATGGACACAAGGATTTTTACGTGGTTCGATCAATTTGATCTACATCCACGATTCTTCACTATGATTTTTGAGGTTACATAAGAATTAGATTTACAATCTCCATTAATGGATATTTTGTAGAGCTCTAGATCTAATAATTTGGGGAAGAAGATGATAAAGAAAAATAAATCCTTCTCTAAAAATATCTCTCTCCTCCTAAAAGTGTCCTCCATTTCTCTCTCCCGCTCTCCTCTTTATATAGGTGTTTACATAATGGATGACAAACTCATGTACAACTAATATTTCCCTTAATTTCGGATTTACCTTGCGACATCCTCGCAAGAGTATAAATGTTAAATCTCGCAGACACTCTAGTTCTCGCAAGATCCTCGCACTTTCTTCATGTTTACGTTATCTTCATTTGTTATGTCATTTCTGAAATCACTTTGCGACGGCTTCGCGACGTTGTTAATGAAGATTCCGCAAGTGTGTTGTTGTTGCGATATTTGGATCCTACACGTACCTAAATCCGAATTTCAATCCATCCTCTCCTTTTGCCACACTTTTGCTTGTGGTGGCCACTTTGGTTATAAACGCACCGCTCTCAAAGTTCTCGAGAGTGGATTTTATTGGCCCACCTTGTTTGAAGATTCATATGTTTTTTGTAAATCGTGTGATAGATGTCAACGAACGGGCAATCTAGGTGCTCGAAATCAAATGCCACTCACACCAATTCTCGCCGTTGAGATTTTTGATGTTTGGGGTATTGATTTTATGGGCCCTTTTGTCAATTCGAATGGAAACTTTTATATACTTCTTGCCGTAGATTATGTTTCGAAATGGGTGGAAGCTAGAGCCACCAAGACTAATGACTCTCAAGTTGTTTGTGATTTTGTAAGGGAAAACATATTCAATAGGCATGGTACACCAAGAGTGGTGATAAGCGATGGAGGCTCACATTTCAAGAAGGCTTTCCACGCTCTCCTCAAGAAGTACAACATAACACACAAAATTGGTACGCCTTACCATCCACAAACTAGTGGACAAGCGGAAATTTCAAATCGTGAGATCAAGTCCATTCTTGAGAAAACGGTGAATACCACAAGGAAAGATTGGAGCTTTAAGCTCAACGATGCACTTTGGGCGTATAGAACGGCGTATAAGACACCGATTGGTATGTCTCCATATCGGTTGGTTTATGGCAAGGCTTGTCATCTTCCGGTTGAACTTGAACATAAGGCTTATTGGGCGATAAAGAAATTCAACATGGAGTATGATGAAGCGGGGAAACAAAGGAAGTTACAACTAAATGAGCTAGAGGAGATACGTAATGATTCTTACGAGAGTGCTCGCATTTACAAGGAAAAGACCAAGCTTTTTCATGACAAGATGATTTCTCGTAAAAGCTTCATCGTGGGACAAAAAGTCCTTTTATATCATTCTCGCCTTAAACTATTTCCTGGAAAGTTAAGGTCCCGATGGATTGGACCATATGTTGTTACTAATGTTTTTCCTCATGGTGCAGTTGAAATTACTAGTCTTAGAGACAATTCGGTTTCCAAAGTCAACGGCCATAGATTGAAGCCATACTATGAGAACATCGCTTATGTGAATTTGGATGAACTTCCATTTGGAGATTCACTCCCTCTGGAGGAGTAATGTGCAGCAAGAGCTAAGTCGGGCCGTCGACTTTAAAACAAGCGCTTAATGGGAGGCAACCCATAGGTTTTGTATTTCTTATCCTTTTGCTTTTTGTTATTTCTTTTTCTTGTTCCATATCATGTTAAAATTTCCCACCTTGACTTTACTAGGAGGATTCAATTACATTGAGGACAATGTAAGGTTTAAGTGTGGGGGAGTGGTTAAACATGTATTTAAACAAAATAAAATAAAATAATAATAATAAAAAAAATTAAAAAAAAAAAAAGAGTTTTACATAAAACCTCCAACTTTTAGAGATTTTAGAGTCACTAGCATACTTCTAGGTATGTTTACATAGAGATTCTGACCGACATAATTGAACTTGGAAATGTTAGAGAACTACATTCGGATTTCTTGCTTGTTAGAGTGTTAAATAATGGATTTAATCATGCCGGTGATGCAAATTTGGTGCAGGGAGAAATGCGTTATTAGAGTTGCTGATCAATCATTAGTGGAGACTACCCGTATTCATATCATGTGAGGCACCGACCAGAAATTTTTCCATCTACTAAAGAGCTTTCTTTTGAGTGTGTGTCACCGTACGTTAATTCCGGGTAGAATGGTGAGCTACCCAACCTCCCACCAATAGAAGCACTACTCTTTGATCTCTTGAGTGCTAATTTTGTCAATCACAAGGGTGACGTCTATAGATGAAAGCTTCCTTCTTGTAGTTCGATTTGCAGTTAGCACCATTCTCTCCACAACAACGGATCCATAGAAACACTCTCATCATCAACAAGGAGCGACATCAAAATCTACAAGGAAAGTTGAAGAAGTTTAAGGTTTACAAGCAACGGAACGAGAAAAAGAGCAAATTTCATATTCAAGTAAAGCAACATACAAAGAGCATATTTTTACATATATGTTGAGGACTTACAATGAAGAGCAAAGAAAATCAAAATGTGAGAATTATTGAAGTTTATGATTTCGAGACGATACAAGTTGTGAAGAATCAAGCGGTAAAATACTTCTCCCACGGCCACGGTTTGTTTTTGTATTTTATTTCTCTAATTTCAAAAAAAAAAAAAAAAAAAATTTGAAAATTTCATAAAAAAAAAAAAGAAGATAAAAAGATAAAAAAAAAAAAAAACAAGAGAAATATTTGTTTTTATTTAATAAGCCGTGGGGAAGGAAAATCTATAAGGAAGTTTCAGGCGACAAGGATTCTTAAGGTAAAAGAGTTACAAATTGTTAAGGATTTATGAAATTCGAGAGTTTATCATCAAAAGTTGAAGCCGAAGACGAAGACCAAGAAGAGCAAGGAGATTAAAGACGTTTCTATTGGATGCCGTGAGAGTGGTGTTATCATAATTGGCGATCGGATGTGAAGGTGAGTAAGTAATCTCATCCTCGATAATAATGGTTGATTTCCTCTCGTAGAGATCGTCAGAAAAATGGTTTTTCAAAATATTAAAAGATGTGGGTTTTTAAAAATATTTCGGAAGTTGTCCTTCCCACCATTCAACGTGTCGCAGATTTCTCTCTTCATTCCTACCTACACACATGTGAGAACCATAAAAAGCCATCTTTTTGAGTGCAATTATCACAAAATCCTTTTGGTGAGGCGGAAGTCGAGGCGAAATGCTTATTGATCGTTTCTCAAACACGCGTTCTCTCATTATGGTGTGGTTATTTCTCACTCAACATTTAAGAATGAGAATATGTTCCTTAGTATTTCTAACTTCTTATTACTAGCATGCAGAAACTCTATGTCCTCATAACTCTTTGGATGCTTGGGACACTTGAACGCTTTGAAGTTGTGAGTTTTTAGTTTGATTTGCTCGAGGACTACCAAAGTCTAAGTGTGGGGGAATTTGATAGGGTGTAGAATGCATCCTATTTACTATCTATTGTTTATGCTTTCTTTGCTATTTTTCTTGTAAATTATGTATTTTACGCCGGTTTTAAGTTTTGTAGTTACTTTGGAGTTACACGGAGGAAAGGAAGGAGAAATTACTCAATTTGAGCAAAAAGGGCAAAATTGTCATTTCATGGGCGAACACTATTTGGAGATGAGCCAAGGTTAAGGGGCAACTCTCTTTTGAAGGAGTAATAAACATATACTAGCTGAGGTTAAGGGACAGCCAGCTTAGTTATCCCTTATCGAGGTGACCGGGTGTTGGATAACAAACCCAATTTATAAACCTAAACCTAAATTCAGATATTCATCTTCTCAATCATTTTTGCACCTGAGAGAGAAAAGTTAAAAGCAATGGCTGCCGTTTTTTTTTGGGATCGAACCATTCCGAGAAATTCAAGGATCGAGACGGGAAATGGGTTTCGATCTGATTGTTGCAGTCAACATTTGGTGCGATCCAGAGGAGGAGAAATAGAGGCTGCGTATTATCTGAGAGAGATCGAACTCAGGGAAACAGAGATGAAGTAGATATTAGGGTTCGTGAAATTGAGAGAAAGATGGAGAAACTAATTGGCAGAGTGGGTTAGGGTTCCTGATGAGATTCGATGGAGGTTGAAGATGAAGTAAAATTGTGAGATGATTCTGCTCTTGGAAGCTGCAAATTTGAGATGATGGAAGAATGGGTTCGATTTTCTGGTGTTGTTGGTGGCCGCTGGTTGAAATCGAGAAGCAGTGAAGAAATTGAAACCAAGAACAGTCAGGGAGATGAGTTCAAGATCGAGAGAAAGCAGCTTAGAAGAGATGGATTTATGGTTTATCTGGGTTTGTTGTGAATCTCAGAGAACTGAAATTGAGTTAAGGGATTTGTGGTTGTTCGATGGAAAGGAAATGGTGCTGTTGAAGCTCGGTGAATTTGGGTTTGATTGATTCATGGTCAGAAACGAATAGGGAGTTACGAGATGGAATTTTACAGGGAAGCTACACCTGAATGAATGGGTTTGCCGAGAAGAATTGGGAATGAGAAATTGATACAGAAAGAAGCTGATGATGAACAGATGTATGAAGTGAAGTTGTTGAACTAAATTAGATGTATGTTAGGATACAGGTTGTGCAGGAATTGAAGACAGATCGTCCTGAAATTGGCCTGAGAAATGCCCAGAAAACAGAGGAAACTCTGTCTGAATTTTCCCTCCGGCGATTCAACTCGTTTTCAGATGACCGATCCAGAAACGATTCAACACAGCCCAGTCAGACCAGTTAGCCGAGTAAGATGCTGACTCGGTGGCTGAGTCACTCTTCTGCCTTGACCGTTGACTGACGGTTTGACCCTTTTGACCGTTAGTCATAACGGTGGACTGACGGAATATTCCGTCGAATATACCTGTGATGACGCGAAGAATTCGTGTGACCGCGGCGACTATTCCTACGATTTCGGCCATAATACCAGCTTTTCCTACACCAAAATTACATATTTTTGTGTGGATTCCTCTCATGGGTGTGAAGACTTGGACTTGGAATTGGATAGAGAATTTGGCTCAAATTTGGAAAGAGAAGATGGAAGATGATAAAGACTTGAATTTGGAAATTGAATTATTATGGGATGAGGATTCTATTCCTTGGAAGATTTGGAGAATATTGAAGTCTATAAATAAAGAAGTTTTCTACATCTTTTACACACCTCTCTACACACACAACACTTGTGTTTTTGCTTGCTTTTCAAAATTCTTCTTTTTAATTATTTGTGTGAACTTTAAAATTCTCCTTTTAATTATTATTTGTGTGAATTTCAAAAACATGAGTAGCTAATTTTATTATTGATTGAGGATGAATTCCTAGTTCTTAATACATGATTTGAGTTTTGTTTCAATTCTATCTTGAAGTTTTCACATGATTATCGTTTGTTTTTACTAATAGGAATGTTTATTCATTCATGATTGATTGATAGATTGTTTAGAGTGCACGCTAAATTGATTTGTTAATTCAACCTAAAGCTAGTCAAAGTTAGGGGATAAGTAATCGTTTCTTGACTCTTTACATAAGTAGCAAACACGAGACCTTGCGGAGGGATTCCGTGGAGCAATTGTGTGTGAAAACAACGTTAGCAAGTAGACCTTGATCTAAGAGTCTAACTACTAATATTGACCTAATAAGTTCATAAATCTTAATGCGTTTATTTAAATTACATCTAGAGTGATCTAATACTAGGTGGTTTGGTAAATAGAATCCGGTAGTCGAGAACTTCCGTATCCTAAGATACAAGGGATTTAGGGGTTTAGCACCGATCTAGCCGCTTTACCTACGGTTGGTGATAATCATGACTAATAACAAGTAGAAAAGAACATAACTTTAATCATTGTTTTGCAACGAAGAATGATTCCTTGATCTTGTCTCTCTTATTGATTTCAACTTTATCTTTTAATTGCCTTGTTTATTTTCTTTTGCTTTATACATCCCCCCTTTTTGTGACAATTTTTACAACTAGAATCTCTTGCTCCTCGTGGGAACGAACTTGACTTCCATTATATTATTTTTAATTGAGTGGAAATAAGATATTAATTTGATTGCACCTACGACACGCATCAGCTTCTCTGAAATCCCATAACCCTTTAGATACTCGACAGGGCATCAAAATATCACGCAATAACTTCAAACAATTCTCCATTACTCGGCATTGATAAAAATATTCTCGGGAATATTTTCTTCCCTATTTTACCTCCTCATGTTGTTTTCTCGTGACATAAGACTCCCAACACATTGAGTAGCCATCCAGAAGTAGTATAACACGGAGCACGCACACGAAAATCTCTCGACCACACACTCAGAACTCGAAAAACCCGAGAGACTCTGTTTCCTTCCATGTGATAATCTAGTCAATTCTATCCGAAACAATCAACCACACCACGCCTGTTACGCTCAATAAAGTCATCCCAATGAATATCTGCCATTGAATCTCCTTCTAGCACGCCCAAAAGTCCAACCCTAATCTGCCAGGCACATAATTCATTTTCCCGCCAAAACCAAAATTCAAACAAGGAAGATGGGTGCGATGGATAAATTTGGGCTACACATAGCCGTGGGTGCTGAGAATGAATTTGGGCTGCACATAACCTTGGGAGCCCCTTAGCCAAATCTAGGGTCCGTTTAGCAAATGTCCTCCGGGGGTTCTCCGGGTAATTTTTCGAGCCGGAATTTCCAACAAGTGTAATTCTCCAATAACACCTACAAACACACAAAACACCATAATAAATACAAAAACGAGTACCAACATAGAGATAATTGAGGACAACTTAGACACAAAAATGTGTCTATCAAATACCCCCAATAAGCTTTATGTTCTAACTCAACAGGTAAATGACATGCCTTGCCATAAACAAGTCGATAAGGTGACATTCCAATGGGGGTCTTAAACGCAGTACGGTAAGCCCATAAGGCATCAGTAAGCCTAGACGACCAGTCTTTCCGATTAGGATTAACTGTTTTCTCTAATATACGTTTTACCTACCTATTAGAACCTCTACCTGACCACTAGTCTGCGGATGATACGGGGTAGCTACCTTATGTGTAATACCATATTTCTTCATCAGAAGCCTAAAAGGTCCATTACAAAAGTGCGACCCTCCATCACTAATTATAGCACGCGGTGTACCAAAACGTGTAAGTATATTATCTTTCAAGAACTCAATCAACCCTATGGTCATTGGTCATACACGCAACCGCCTCAATCCACTTAGAGACATAGTCTATAGCGACAAGGATGTATAAGTTACCAAAAGAATTAGGAAACGGACCCATAAAGTCAATACCCCACACATCAAAGACCTCAACAACTAAAATAGGGTTCAAGGGCATCATGTTCCTACGTGAAATGGTTTCTAACTTCTGGCAACGTTCACAAGTAACACAGTAACTGTGGGAGTCTTTAAAAAACGAAGGCCAATAGAATCCACACTACAATATCTTAGCAGCAGTCTTCTTAGCACTAAAGTGACCCCCACAAGCATGATCATGACAAAAGGAAATAATACTGGTGTTGATGGTGGATTTTCATTTAAGGCTGAAATTGTAAAAGCCAAAATTATGCGCTAAAACCTTGCAAAAGATAAAGCCATTGATAAGTGATGAATACTTCTTCACTTTACTAATTCACCTAGAATGGAGCATGTGGCAACAATCCCAGTATTCTGTGAATGAAATACACGAAATTCATCCAGGATGGAGCATGTGGCAACAATCCCATATACCCTGTGAATTTACAGCATTATTAATTAATGCATATCCAGCCTTGTATATCCTATACTCATTACCGGTGCATCATGACGACTGAGTGTTGTTCTCAGCAGAGCAACACGAACCTCCAAGCATTAATAATGAAGCATGTACGAAATACCCGTACAGGTTGCAACTCTCGGTGTGTTATAATAGCCCGATTGAGCATACAACTCTCGGTGTGTTATACTAGCCCGATTGAGCATACATCTCTCGGTGTGTTATACTAGCCCGATTGAGCATGTTTGAACCTGGACTGTCCATATCGATCTCGAAATGATCACAACCATCCAAATTCACCAAAGATGATTGGATGGCTTAGATTGAATCCATGACCCCAAGCAGGTATTGGAATATTCACTACTGACCCAACGCGGGCCCAAGCATGGCTCGGCCTCCCAAAAGGGAGGCCTAGCTTTCCAAACCGTCCAAACCAGAGCATTATGGACGAAAAACCCTAAATTAGGGTTTGTGGCACATTACATGTATCACAAAACAGTCTCAACCATCCATCTTCGCATGCATAGATGGAGGGTGTAGATGTAGATTCAAAGGGCCCAGAGCATGTCACACGAACACCGTGGGCCCGCCTACATACCTGATTTATCGGTCAGGACCAACTATGGTTGGTCGTCTTGATTCGTACGCCCCAAACTGGGTATGACACACGGCAAAACTCGATTAGGGTTTGTGTCGCGATCACGAGCGTCCCTTTTCTCCCGCTTTCGGATGAAGGGTCCAGAATAGACTAAGCAGTCCGGTAAGTATCGCACGATCATTGCGGGCCCACCTATCTCCACACCCGATCGGCCAAGACCAAACTTGGTCACACACTCGATTCGCACGCCCAAGCTAGGCGTGGTCACACTTCCCAACCACAAACTGATCTCGACCGCTCAAATTTGCTGGACAAATTGAGTGGGTTAGATCACGTTTCTATGGGACAATGAAGTACAGGCGTGTACGCCATCCCACCGTATGCACGCCGGACTGATCGGCCAAGACCGACCAGGCTTGGTCGTCTTGAAACGCGCGCCCGAAGTGGGCATGATGCGCGGCTTTTGCGGCACCATATTTCTGTTGCAAATTGATCTCGACCACTCAACTTCACCGGACAAATTGAGTGGCCCAGATCACACTTTCACGAGACAATGAGGTATGGGTGCCTACACCGTCATGTCGTTTACACACATGCACGATCGGCCCTGCCAAATTGTATCCCAAGCTTGGATTCGACCAAGCTGAAGAGTGATGCTTGCGCACCTCTTCAAAAACCCTAATTCCATCAAAGGTCGCAGATGAGTGTCTCAAAGATCATCTCGTCCGTCCAACTTCACCGGCTTGGTTATACAACCCTGGTCAGGAGTTAATTGGTCAGTGAGGCGTCATGGTGATCACCACCCGTCACTTCACCACACCATGATGCAGTACCTGCATAGAATACACACGATACTTCACAAGTATCGACTTCCTAAATAACTTAGTTATTTAATATAGCATTACATGCTACTTTCTGTGGGTCCCACGATACACACACTCGAGACATCAATCATGTCACAAACTGGGGGATACATACTGGGGTATTGGTCTGGCGGTTTACAGCTGTTTATGGGTAAAAATCGTTTCCGCCGATTCTGGTAAATTCGGTAGGTGAGTGAGAAACTGGTTTAAACCCTAAACAAATGTGTTGCACGTGAGCACTTTCTAGATTCGAGAGATCAATCTGTACAAGTCAGGCCTAAACCAAGAAATGGCCGTTCCGGACTTGCTTTGGTCACAAAGTGGAGGAGAAGGGTTGATTTGGGGAGGGAAGCAAAGAAAGGTGTTGAGACCCGAATAATTCCGAGAGTAGTGTCTCGACTTGTATCAGAAAGTGAAAGCTCGGAAGCTTGCAAGAGATGAAAGCTTTTTGGAGAGCTTGCAAAGTTGCCTTTTCTGAGAGTGTTGTGTTTTTCTCCTGACCGAGACTTTTTTGTCTGGTGGAAATAGGTAAGACCTATTTATACAAGTCGAGATTCAAATGTACCCTGGCCTCATGAAGGAAGAGAGTAAAGGGTGAAATAATGGGAGGAGGTGTTAACCGCATGGTGTTTATGGGTGAAAACGTTTTCACCATTATTTCCTCATTTATTTGACCGCTTTATTCCTATTCACACTTTCTTAATGTGAGCGTAGTGTATCTTGCATGTCAGTGACCGCCAAACCAAGACCCCCGGAAAGCATCCCCCGTTTTGTTGATGTCTCGAGTGTTGGTTGCACCTTGAGTGCAAGTGGCAATGCCAGAGCTGCTAGTGGCGTGTGTGGCATGTGCCAATGGAATGTGCGGAATGCCTGGGTGGTAGGTTGTACGTTGAGTGTAAGTGGCAATGCCAAAGCTGCTACTGGCGTGTGTGGCATGTGCCAATGGCGTGTGTGGAATGCCTTTGTGGTAGGTTGCACGGTTTGCAAGTTAGGCTACCAGCGTGGGTTTTGGCATGTGTCAATGGCACGTACGGCCAAGTTGGCCTAGGTTGCACGGCTTGCAAGTTAGGCTACCAGCGTGCGTGTTTGGCATGTGTCAATGGCACGCATGGCCATTAGGGCCACGTCCTGGTAAGAAAAGCTACCAGCGATGCATGTTGGCATGTGCCAATGGCATGCTCGGCCGTTAGGGCCACGTCCTGGTAAGAAAAGCTACCAGCGATGCGTGTTGGCATGTGCCAATGGCATGCTCGGCCATTAGGGCCACGGCTTGGTAAGAAAAGCTACCAGCGATGCGTGTTGGCATGTGCCAATGGCATGCTCGGCCATCAATGCCACGACCTGGTAAGAAAAGCTACCAGCGATGCGTGTTGGCATGTGCCAATAGCATGCTCGGCCATCAGGGCCACGTCCTGGTAAGAAAAGTTACCAGCGATGCATGTTGGCATGTGCCAATGGTATGCTCGTCCATTAGGGCCACGGCTTGGTAAGAAAAGCTACCAGCGAGCGTGTTGGCATGTGCCAATGGCATGCTCGGCCATTAGGGCCACGACATGGTAAGAAAAGCTACCAGCGATTGTTAAGTGCATATTTTGCATAAATTTAATGTCGAATCCATGCTAGTAATTGCCTAGTTTCTTGCAAATTATTGGAGTCGTTCTGACGTCGTATGAAGATTTTATGGGTGGTTGAAGCAAAAAAAAGTTGTGAAATTGTGTAGGCACAGAATTTATAAGGGCATCCATCCTTATTACTCAGGGCAGACAAGACTCATGGAAGAAGCTGAACGGTCACTTTATCTTCTTTATTTCCATGCACGAACATCATTAGTTCTTACTGCCATTGCCAGCGATAGGAAGTCCGTTGCTCGATGGAAGAACATGGCAGTGATGGTGATGCTGCTGAGATTGATTAAAAGGGGCAATGATGATGACGTTGTGTTGATGGGTTGTGATGATGAATTATTGGAAGCGAATCACGATGATGAGAATGGATGCTGCTGCCATTATCGAAGATCAGTGAAGAGAAGTCAGGGAAGAATACGGTGAGAAGTTAGAGAGGTGATGCTGCTGAGCTTGCGGTGTTGATGGCTGGTGAAGTCCGACCACAACAAAGATACAAGAATCGAGATAAGGTCGAGGCAGTGATGCTCATGGAGCTGTGATGGAGCTGAACCATAAGACGCTGACGCCTGAGTTGGGGGATATAGCGATTAACGGAGCTTGGCATTTGCAGGGATGAATTGATGGTAATAATGGAGTTGAACTGTGGTGGTTATCCTGGTGGTGTGACTCTGTGCATCCGAGAATGGAGCTGCGGTGTTGATTTATCAATGGCAGAGCTAGAGGTGTTGCTGGGATAGACGAGACAGAAAGCTTTGGCAGTAGGCAGAGATGGTGATGGAGCTGGACTGAGTTCGACAACAATGGTGATGAGAATGATGCTTGGTGATGTTGTGATGATTCAGCTGAGCAAATGGATACAAATCTGATGTTGTTGATCGATATTGATGGAGCTGCGGTCATTGGGTCGAAAGGAGATACTGCCATGATCGGTGATTGTTGTGTTGATTGGGATGATGGAGACGTTGTGGTGCTGGGTGATGCTTGTCTACAGCTCGAGATAAAACAGAGAGTGACTAGTTGCATGATATCGTGAGTTTGAGCTTTACAGGGGAGTTGCGTGTCTGAGTTCAGAGAAGTCAGAAACTTTGGAAACTCACGGTTACCAGATTTCCCGTGAGATGAATGGCCGGCAAAGTAAAACTCAGGGTCTTCTATTTTTCACGGATCAAGGAGTGGTCGTGGGAGTTCACCGAGGAAATTAAAATTCCGTAACTTTATTTTTTCACGGTGGCTTAACTATCCGTGATTCTGACGGAGTGAAGATAATCCAGCAGAAATTATCGCTCGCGGTAGGATGTCTGTCCGTGGGAATTGGAAGAAAAGGTATATGTTTGTCAGTTATGGCAGATTGACAGGCTAACAGTGCTTTGGGCTGGGCCTGTCCAGTTTCGTACATGAGCCTACTTGGCTATTTCATTCACTCGGCCAAGTATAGGATGCGACTTCTTTTGGGATTCTAGCTAGTTTTTGGCAACCATTCGACACGGGATTTGGCGCACGTGTACAACAACAACTTGGATACCTATTTAAGAGAACTTTTAATATATTTGGGAGGATATCTCATAATCTTTTATCAAGTTTTGGAGAGGAGAACTCAAGAGAAGAAAAGCTAGGTTTTTGGAGCGATTCATCACCGTAACTATTTCTTTACCATTTTATCATATGAAACTCATGGGTTTTGTTAGTACCATGAGTAGCTAAACTTCTTAGTGATTGGGGATGAATTCTAAGTTCTAGACATGATTTGAGTTATTATATAAATCTATTTTGAAGTTCTTCACATGATTATTGATTGTTTATACTAATTAGAATATTTATGATTGATTGATAGATTGTTTAGGTGGCCAACTGAATTAATTTGTTGATTCAATCAAATGCTAGTATTGAGTTAGGAGATAAGTAATAGTCGAATAATTCATACAAAAGTAGAGAACACAAGACCTTGCATAGGGATTAGATAGCGATTGTGTGTATAAACAAGACTAGAAAGTGGACCTTGAGCTAAGAGTCTAACTATTAGGATCAATCTATAATTCACAAAAGATAAAGCATTCGGAAAAATTACACCTTGAGTGAGCTACTACTAGGTGGTTTCGAAGAATAGAATCTGGTATTGGAGAGCTTCCGTACCCAGTGATTTAAGGAATTTAGGGGATAGCACTGAGCTAGTTGTTATTCCACGGTTGGTAATAATCTGTGATTAATTGTATTAATGGATGAATATAATAACTTGATGACGGTTTAGTAACGAAGAAGGATTCCCTGATCATAATTCTCTCCATTGCTTGCAAACTTTATTACTTTCAATTGCTTTGTTATTTACTTTGAATCAAAAACAAACCCCCATTGTGACACTTTTTGACAACTAAATCTCCCTGCTCTTCGTGGGAACGAACTTGACTTCCATTATATTATTTTTAATTGAGTGGAAATAAGATATTAATTTGATTGCACCTACGACACGCATCAGCGATGCGTGTTGGCATGTGCCAATGGCATGCTCGGCCATTAGGGCCACGGCTTGGTAAGAAAAGCTACCAGCGAGCATGTTGGCATGTGCCAATGGCACGCTCGGCCATTAGGGCCACGGCACAGTAAGAAAATCTACCAATGGTGCGTGTTGGCATGTGCCAATGGCATGCGTGGCCAATTTGGCCTAGGTTGCACGGTTTGCAAGCCTAGGCGCGGGCGCTACTTTGGCATGGCGCGGCTAGGGCCAAGGTAAGGGTGTTTGGCTTGGCGTGGTGCGACAAGCGTAGCTAGGGCCAAGGCAGAGTGTGTTCGGCATGGCGCGGCTAGCTTGGGCTAGGTGTGGCTGGCATGATTTGCCATTGGCATGGAGGTGCGGCTAGCATGGTTGGCATGCTTTGGCGTGTTTGGTATGACTAGCATAGCTAGGGCCAAGGCAGAGTGCGTTTGGCATGGCGCGGCTAGCTTGGGCTAGGTGTGGCTGACATGATTTGCCATTGGCACAGAGGTGCGGCTAGCATGGTTGGCATGCTTTGGCGCGTTTGGTGTGACTAGCATAGCTAGGGCCAAGGCAGAGTGCGCTTGGCATGGCGCGGCTAGCTTTGGCTAGGTGTGGCTGGCATGATTTGCCATTGGCACAGAGGTGCGGCTAGCATGGTTGGCATGCTTTGGCGCGTTTGGTGTGACTAGCATAGCTAGGGCCAAGGCAGAGTGCGTTTGGCATGGCGCGGCTAGCTTGGGCTAGGTGTGGCTGGCATGATTTTCCATTGGCACAGAGGTGAGGCTAGCATGGTTGGCATGATTTGGCGCATTTGGTGTGACTAGCATAGCTAGGGCCAAGGCAGAGTGCGTTTGGCATGGCGCAGCTAGCTTGGGCTAGGTGTGGCTGGCATGATTTTCCATTGGCACAGAGGTGCGGCTAGCATGGTTGGCATGCTTTGGCGCATTTGGTGTGACTAGCATAGCTAGGGCCAAGGCAGAGTGCGTTTGGCATGGCGCGGCTAGCTTGGGCTAGGTTTGGCTGGCATGATTTGCCATTGGCACGGAGGTGCGGCTAGCTTGGGCTAGGTGTGGCTGGCATGATTTGCCATTGGCACGGAGGTGCGGCTAGCATGATTGGCATGCTTTGTCGCGTTTGGTGTGACTAGCATAGCTAGGGCCAAGGCAGAGTGCGTTTGGCATGGCGCGGCTAGCTTGGGCTAGGTGTGGCTGGCATGATTTGCCATTGGCACGGAGGGGAATTAGGGTTTTGTTCATTGTAACCCTAATTTGAAAAAATACCCCTATTAATTACTGACTACATGCATTAAATGTTCTAATAAATGTGTCACCGGTGACATTAGGTTATTCGGGGTTTTACGATTTTACCCTTTGTCTAAAAACTACCATCAACATTAAGTCCCCTGCTTAGCTCGGAACAGGGGCTTTGTTGCGAGGTAAGCATAAGATGGTGACAGACTATCGGCATAAATCGTAAAGAGAATTGAGGAGGATTGTCGACCTTTTTATAGATAGGATTTGGAATCCTTGCCTCCGGCACTTTTACACAAATCGGGAGGCTGGCACAATTGGGAAGTCAGCATCATTGAGAGACAGGAAGCTGGGCGGCATTGAGAAGTTGACGCGAGTTGGGAAACTGAGTGTGCTAGCTGGCGGGACCGGCGCAAGTGATAGGTGTAGAATACACCGTATTTACTATATAGAGTTTATGCTTTCTTTGCTATTTTTCTTGTGAAATATGTACTTTACGCGTGTTTTTGAGTTATTAGGTACTCTGGAGTCGCACGGAGGAAAAGAAGAAGAAAGTATCCAATTTGAGCAAAAAGGGCGAAATTGTCATCTCACAGGCAAATGATATATGGAGCTAACCCAAGGTTAAGGGGCAACTCTATTAGGAGGAGTGTTAAATGCAACCAGCTGAGGCTAAGGGACTGCCAATCAGGATAGCCCTTATAACATGTGGTGCCACTGCATAAATCCTACCCTAATTATGACCTGAATTTGAGAGAAATTTCTCTCATTAATCATTTTCACCTAAACTAAATTTGAGAGAAATACATCTGAGATTGAGAAACAAAATAACCAGTTGCTGCTGCTTCTGAGATCGTTCAAAATGGAGAGATCGAGAAGGTGATGTGCTAACTCGTGAGCTGATGATGGTGCGGGAATTGATGAGAAAATAGAGATGCAGCCAGACAGTGATGGAGGAAATTGAAATCGACATCAAGGGATTGGTTGTTGCCGTTTCACGGGGTTCGATCTGTAGAGAACCGGAGTAGAGAAGAAGATGGTGATTCAGAAGGTGATGAAGCTCGGTGGTGTTTACAAGAGGTTTTGAAGGAAGATATCGGATGAATGTGAGATTAGGGTTTGATGATTGTTGTTGGAAGAAAATGGTGGACATTTATGGTTGCTGAAATTCCAGATGGGGTTTTGCAGTTTCAATTGAAATTCCAGAAGGGTTTACGGGTTTGAGTTAGTGATTGAATGATGAAGATTTCATGGCTAAGATGGAGATCGAAGTGAGGGTATTTATGAGCCTTGATTGGAAACAAGGAAATGGGTTCTGGTGGTTGTGCTGAGAAGATATGGATGTGGCAAGCTAGTACTGGTAGGGCATTGCAGGTTGCAGGTTATGATGGAGTTGAGATGTGGAAGATTGCCATGGGTAAAAAGGGATCAGCTGGAAAGTGAGTGCTGCAAGAGAGCAAGGGTGTTGATGAGTGCAGCTGGAAGTTTGCATTGCATGGACTGTTAATCTAATTGCAGGTGGT
This sequence comes from Papaver armeniacum, assembly GCA_023531295.1. Lineage (NCBI taxonomy): Eukaryota > Viridiplantae > Streptophyta > Magnoliopsida > Ranunculales > Papaveraceae > Papaver > Papaver armeniacum. The sequence continues at coordinate 227,912 of JAJJWW010001190.1, read as the reverse complement.
GGATGTTAGGAAACAAGACAAGAAGCAGCATGGCATGTTACATTGCAGCTGAATTACTGTGTTGGTGATGATGTGTTGCAGTGACAACGGCTATATGTATTTGGAGCTAGAAATGAGCTGAAGAGGGTTGTGCTGCAGTTTTCAAATGAAATGTGCAGGAAATGAGCTGAAGGTGTAGTGATTACAGGGGCAAGAATGCAACCAAAGGGAACATGATGCTGCTGTCGTTGAGTTCTTAAAGATGGTGGTGGTTTCGAATAGGGTTAAATCTCCACTGAGATTACAGGGAATGTAATGAATTGGTCAGATGGACTGGAATTGAAGCATAGCTGTTGTTGTGCAGGCTATGGCTGGAATTGGGACTGATGTTGAGCTGCTGTTATGGCTTTTGTGGCATCTGCAATGGAATTGAGGAGGCTAAGTATGGTGTTGTGGCTCAATGAAATGCAAAGCATGTGGCTGGTGATTGCAGCTCAAATGAAGGCACTGGACTGGTGGAATTTATGGCAGTTGCAGCTGCAGGTTTTGAATTGTTGCACAGGGAGATGGCGGTTGTGTAGAGCTGGAGGTTATGGCACTGGTGGCCTGAGCTGAGCTAAAGAAGCTACAGACAATGGAGTCTTAGGCTTGAGATTGTTGAGTGATTGTGTTGTCATTGGAGCTAATGGTGCTGCAGTTGGTGGTCTTGGTTATGAGCTGGAACTGAAATGGGTTGAGGAGAGATTAGAAGAAGCTGGTGGCACATTTATGGAGTATACATTTGCAGAGCTGGAGTTGTTCAAGGGTGTGTTGGCATTGGAGCTCGAGTGCTGAGCTGTTAATGGGAATGAGTTGTACCTGTGGTGTAACAGGTGATAAATGACCAACTGAAGCATTGGAGGAGTTGAGAAGATGAAGGGTTATATTGCATTGCTGCTGTAGGAATTGGTTGATGTATGAAAGATATGCAATGCAGCTGGTGGAATTGATGGCTGTGATAGATGCAACATAGGGCCATCATGGCTGTGACTTAGGTGAAGCACAATCATGGTGCACTAGCCTGTGCACTGGCCAAGAAGGTGATCCAAGTAAGCTGAGTTAGCATCTGACTCAGGTCTGACTAGACCACCTGACTCATATGGCCAGGTGCTGACCGAGTTGACCCGCCGATCCGACCCGTTGACCGGGCGGACTTTGCCGGTCACCTGAACCGTTTTCCGGCGACCTTTCCGGTCGATTTCCGGCCACAATACCAGATTTCCGTCGACCACTTTTGGGGCGTATTTTCTACACGGGTTTCTCCTTCTTATGGGCTTGGTGGATTCTCATCTAATGGACTTTGAAGACTAAACCTAATTTTAGAAGTTGGAGAAAAGCTATAAAGGGAAGGTCTTCTACAACATATAATCTATCTTATTCTTGGAATTTTGGAGAGCCACTTTTGTTTACGCTTCTAGGGTTTGCTTTTGTTCTTCTTCTTCATTATTTTATTATTGAATATTGATTATGATGAACTCCATAGCTATGAGTAGCTAAACATATTATTGGTTATGGGATAAAAGTTGATTTCTCAACATGCTTTTGATTCAATGAATTAGTTTTGTCTCAGTAATTATTGTTTGTGATTCACAATTAATAGTGTTATAAGATTTGAAAACTTGTTAGGTTGAGTCCGGAATCAATCCGATTGTGTTCATCTCTAGAACTATATTAGGGTTTTCAATACGAAAAAGTTGTTTATCCCTGATTCTAAGTAGCATAATTGTGGTTAGTGCTTGTAGTGATATATCCTACTAGTCACAAGTGAATCATAACTTTTGTTAAAACGTTTAGTGCTTTTACACATTCGTTTGCATTGATGAGTCTTATTCCATAAAACTTAATGCTCTTAGGGAGTTAAACTTAATTGTGCTTTTACACTTTAGGTTGCTTTCTACGAAGAATTCACATATGCATCTTTTAATGTGGTTGTGATGAAAACAGGGAATTAACGGGTTATACTTGCGATCAAGGTATCCTAGGACTTTTAATAAATACGAGATTAAAATACCAATTCTAATCATTGATGATAATACATGTTTGTGAATGATACTATCCCGTGACCAATATCTCCTCCTTATTGATTTCTCGAATTACTTACTTTGCTTTTAATTACTTTTATTTGCTTAGATACAACAAACATACCTTGGGTTATTTTAGAAACTGAAATTTTATAACAACGAAAGCCTCTCTGTGGATACGAACTCTTTCTTATCGCATACTATATTTATATCTAGTTGATTGAGAAAGTGAAATTATATTTGACGGATTGACAACCGGCCAGCAAGGTGGGGAAGTTGATCGTGCTAGCTTGCGGGACCGGTGCAAGGTGGGGAAGCTTATCGTGCTAGCTGGCGGGACCGGCGCAAGGTGGGGAAGCTGAGCGTGCTAGCTGGCGTGACTTGGGCGGTCATTGGGAAGTTGACGTGAGTTGGGAAACTGAGCGTGCTAGCTGGTGGGACCGGCGCAAGGTGGGGAAGCTGATCGGAAAATGAGCGTGCTAGCTGGTGGGACCGATGCAAGGTGGGGAAGCTGATCGTGCTAGCTGGCGGGACCGGCGCAAGGTGGGGAAGCTGAGCGTGCTAGCTGGCGTGACTTGGGCGGTCATTGGGAAGTTGGCACAATTTGTGGGGCCGGTGTAAACAAGGAGGGAGCAGGCGTTTCTACAGATAGTAAAGTTTCCTTATTTTGCCTTCCTTCACGCGCGGCTTCAATCAGGGCATTATCCATGCTAAAATCTAGAAGCGTTATGTCCCTCATTGCTTCCTTTCCTTTTTTAAGGTTCCGTATTCATACCCAAAGCAATTGTACCGTCTCCCTTGTTTGAGAAAAGGTTCTTCTTGTTGAGTTTCTTTCTTTACCTAGAGACGAATAATCCTATAAACAGCCAGATTCTCCAAGTGAAGGCGCGAGGTCTGACTCTTGCAAAAGCACCCCGACTAGGGTTATTTGGGCTAAGAAGATCAAACCGGTATGTTTTCTTCTTCTTCTCTGTTCATGTTATCCTCTTTTTATATGTGTATAGATAGGGTGGAACTTGATCATTTTCCCCATTTTTTGCAGTGTATGATGGGACCCTCCAGGGATGGCCGCGCCTTTAACTCTTCGGAGAAGGACTTCAGAATTGGCGGAGATCGATCTTCTTCTCTTGAAGAGGCATTGGTTGGGATTGAATCTCTGTTCCATGAAGCTAGTGAAATCATTAAGGACCTCCCTTCCATCTATCCCCATGAAGAACAGGTGCATGTTCGGACTTTCTTGGGTTCAGTGAGCATGGAGGAGGGGCGAGAGAACGAGGAAGAGTCTTGGCATATTGAGAAGTTTCAGTGCGGCAAAGCCTTTCCTCGGTCCGGGTATGGGCGGATCGGACTGTTTCTAGGTCGAAGCGACGGAAAAGCGAACGTGTGAGGCTCTTGGAGGAGAGCGCCATGATTCTTGATTTTGATGCGGATGAATCAAAAAACTTTCTTCGAAGTGTCGATGAGAAAACCTTCGAAGGAGCATATGACGGATCGAAATAGCCTTTGAAGTTGATGCCAAAGGTGTCGTTGGTGATACCGGAGGGATCATGGTGGCGTATGCTGGACCGGTCGTCGGGGAGGACACTGCTGCTGCTGTGGTTGCTTCGGGATGGGATGTTGAGGTTGCTGCTGCTAACACCGTTGAATGGAACCTTTGTTCCCGAGGGATTGCTGGGGGAAGTGCTTGAAGATAGCCTTGCCCGAGGGGACTTGTGCTCCATCCTTAGAGGGCCAGTTCCTCCCTTTTATTATTTCTGTTAGCTGCTTAGTTCCCTTGATGTTTTTTTCTTTCGTAAACTCATCTTTACCTTCTTCTTCATCAGTCAACATTTTGCTTCATATATATTTTTTGAAAGAGGTTGTGGTATGATGGCTCTGCAATGGTTTTCTGGGTTTATCTGATGTATTTCTCTGATATCTGGAGAATTTGCTTGGAAAGAGATGTATTTATGCTTTCTCTTTTTTTTTTGACGGAAAAGGGAATCCCCAGGGAAAAAATACAAACGGTGTATTCATCTTGGGGGAGTACAACTACTAAGAGGAATTGTTAAAGGAAATACTAAAAGGGGGAGTGATTGGGAAGTACAGCATTTTAGGGATTGGAGGCCTTGAACCATCGCGAATGAATTATCACGCCTTCAGGTGTGTCTGCATTGATGAGCTTGCAATATCCTACCAAAAGGGTATCCGCAACCAGATACTGACTCGTCTTCTCTTTCATTGGGCGAATCAGTTTGAATAGCCATTTTTACTGTCATCTTCCCAACTTGAAACGAGCTTTCCTTAACCACTACATCTCTGATTGAAAACGGGTTCGGACGTCGTGCAACCATTTGAGTCTTGGCTTCGTTGGTTTCAATAGAAGTTTCCAAGCTTGTTGCAAAGTGTTCAAATGGTCCAGCTCCCCATTCACATTTCTTGACAGCGTCGTGCCGATGTCGCAACAGTCCCCATAACGGAATGGGGGAAGGAAAGACTCAGTTGCGTAAAAGGTTGCTCGGTCGAGACTTACTTGCATTTGAAAACCATGAGCTAGCGCCAACGGGTCCTCTCCGGATGTCTGGGTTCCTTCAATAGTTCGTTGATGCGATAACCAGTGGGATGATTTGTTGGAAATTCCTTCGGGCGTGGACGTCGGCAGAGGGTGCACATCCAATTTCGCTTTGTTGTTGAGCACCCATAAGCGTCCCAATATCATGTCATGATCTAGTCCTTTGACAATGTGGAATTTTCTATGCGTTATAGCGTCTCCCATCTTGATCTCTAGGTTGATGTAGCCATGCGCGTTCAAAGTTTCTCCTCTCAAGTTCTTAATCACGGACGGTGAATAGGTAGCGTCTTGTTTTGTAAATCCTGCTGCCTTTAGTGTCTTGAAAGTAATGATGTTGTGGTCAGAGGCCGTGTCGATGAGCGTGTCGTCAAATTTGTTACCTCTTAAACGGGACGTGGTCAGCAGTCCCCAGTTCTCATTTTTGGTTCCGCCTGTTTGGAAAGCTTGGGCCCCTGGCGTGGTTTCCGATGAGAGAAAAAGTCGTTTGCCGGATACAACGCGATTGAGAGCTGCGAAAATATCTTGGCGCTGCACCTTGGAAAGATATTTGTTACCTCTTAAATGGGACTTGGTCAGCAGTCCCCAGTTCTCCTTTTTGGTTCCGCCTGTTTGGAAAGCTTGGGCCCCTGGCGTGGTTTCCGAGGAGAGAAAAAGTCGTTTGCCGGATACAACGCGATTGAGAGCTGCGAAAATATCTTTAGAGAATTTCGCATACATGTTGCATCATGGATTGTACAGTCTCGTGCACGGAGTCCCCAGAGGACCCGCAGTTTCTTATTGGGAGTGGGTCTCGATGCACTCTTTCGTCTCCTAGTTGGAGTTCTCCCGCTTCTATCCTTTCTTTGAAAATATGCTTTAGTCTGTTGCAATCACTGGTCGGGTGGTGAACGAACCTGTGGTAATGGCAGTACTTGGGGTTCGCCATCTCAGCCTCAGTTGGTGGACGTCTGGGAGGTGGCAGTCTGATAACATCATCTTGAACCCAGGCTTCTAGGAGGTCAATCACCTCCTCGATGGGAAACGGGAAATCAAGGGTATTTCTTTCGGTCTCATGATGCTGCATGAGAGTTTTAGTAACAGTCTTTCGTGGCGGGGGTTCCCGTTGCGCCGGCGCTTCACGTTTTGGTTGGTGGCTCGTTGGGGCTTTCCTTTTTCCCCTTTCGTTTACTATGTTCACGGAGGATGATCCGGCATTAAATTGCTTGATGATGAGGCGTCTACTCCCGCGAGTTTCACGCGTGTCTTCGGTTCGAGTTGGCCTAGCTCTTTCCAAAGAATGTCTTTGTGCTTTGTTGTTGCGGATCGTCTGCGGCTTCATGGAGTTCGGAGAATGTTTGGAAGCGCAAGTTCTCTAGCAAGGCGCGGTAAATAGGAACCATACCATTGATGCACGCGTTCACCAGTTGTTTCTCGGTCACGTTTGGGTCATTACAGTCGAGTGCTTGAACCCTGAACCTTTTGACGAAATCATTCGGATGTTCGTTATCCCACTGGTACATTCTTCCGAGGTCTGAGAAAGTAGCTTGTTCAGACATGAAGAAGTATTTCTTGTAAAACGCAGTGACCATGCTACTCCAATTGGGAATGTTGTTCGGTGGGATGTTGTTGTACCATGTATACGCCCTTCCAGTAAGTGATTTTGAGAATTCCCTTAAACGAAGAACGTGATTATATTCATGTTCACCTAGGGATTCCAGGAAACGGGAGACATACTCATGTGAACTCCCGGTACCATCGTACAAGGTAAATTGAGGAGAAGAGTACCCCCTTGGGAGAGGGATTCTCTGCATTTCGGATGGGTAAGGGGGTTGGTGATGATGCACGTCCAATTCATCATTCTTGATTCGGTTGCGGAGAAGTTGTTCCAGATCTTCTCGCGTGACGAAGTTGGGCGGATGATTTCCTTCCAACGGGATTCTAGCGCGAGTTTCCTCATCCGTGGAGGCGTGCTCCGCCGAGGTACTGGCGTCGGGGTTGTTGGAGACGTTCCTAAGCGGATCCGGAGGACGCGACTCACGTGGTAGTCTCTCTGTCAGGGTCTTGAGAAAGACGAGTACCTCCTTCTGCGTTGAAACCATATCCTTCTGGGCTCTGGCGAGCATCTCATGTCGTTCCATCAAATCAGCGATGGTGACATAAGGACGACTTCTTCTGGTCCCTCCGGTCTCTCGTCCCGTCGGCGGGGTAGTTGGAACCTTAGTTGTGGTCGAAGGCGCCATGCTAGACGAAGCATTAGGGGCCGCAGCCGCGGCTCTGGCCCTGGTGACTGGTGGCATGACACCCGAAGAGATATTTTCATTGTCGTGATTAGAGGGTTGTGCAGAGACACTAGAGGAGGCAGCGGCTCTGGCCCTGGTGATTGGTGGTGTTACGCTTGAGGGAGTGCATTCGTTGTTACTGTAGTCAGTAGGTGATGCAACAACGTTACTGAGAGAGACGCTAAAATCAGGGATGTGTTCTGTGCTGGTATTCTCGGCAGCCGCTCCGGACCTGAGTTCCACCATGTTGGGATTTGACGTTCGGGAAACGAAATCAGGAGTCGGAGTTGGTATTGTAACCGATAGATCAATCCTCCCGCTGTGGTCGCCAATTGTTTATGGGTAAAAATCGTTTCCGCCGATTTTGGTAAATTCGGTAGGTGAGTGAGAAACTGGTTTAAACCCTAAACAAATGTGCTGCACGTGAGAACTTTCTAGATTCGAGAGATCAATATGTACAAGTCCGGCCGAAACCAAGAAATGGCCGTTCCAGACTTGCTTTGGTCACAAAGTGGAGGAGAAGGGTTGATTTGGGGAGGGAAGCAAAGAAAGGTGTTGAGACCAGAATAATTCTGGGAGAGTAGTGTCTCGACTTGTATCAGAAAGTGAAAGCTTCGGAAGCTTGCAAGAGATGAAAGCTTTTTGGAGAGCTTGCAAAGTTGCCTTTTATGAGAGTGTTGTGTTTTTCTCCTGACCGAGACTTTTTTGTCTGGTGGAAATAGGTAAGACCTATATATACAAGTCGAGATTGAAACGTACCCTGGCCTCATGAAGGAAGAGAGTAAAGGGTGAAATAATGGGAGGAGGTGGTAACCGCATGGTGTTTATGGGTGAAAACGTTTTTACCATTATTTTCTCATTTATTTGACCGCTTTATTCCGATTCACGCTTTCTTAATGTGAGCGTAGTGTACGCTGCATGCTGTGACCGCCAAACCAAGACCCTGGAAAGCATCCCCCAGTTTGTGTTGATGTCTCGAGTGTTGGTTGCACCTTGAGTGCAAGTGGCGCTGCTAGTGGCGCGTGTGTCATGTGCCAATGGCATGTGCGGAACGCCTATGTTGCGGGTTGCACCTTGAGTGCAAGTGGCAATGCCAGAGCTGCTAGTGGCGTGTGTGGCATGTGCCAATGGCATGTGCGGAATGCCTGGGTGGTAGGTTGTACATTGAGTGTAAGTGGCAATGCCAGAGCTGCTAGTGGCGTGTGTGGAATGTGCCAATGGCGTGCGCGAAATGCCTTGGTGGTAGGTTGCACGGTTTGCAAGTTAGGCTACCAGCGTGGGTTTTGGCATGTGTCAATGGCACGTACGGCCAAGTTGGCCTAGGTTGCACGGCTTGCAAGTTAGGCTACCAGCGTGCGTGTTTGGCATGTGTCAATGGCACGCATGGCCATTAGGGCCACGTCCTGGGTAAGAAAAGCTACCAGCGATGCATGTTGGCATGTTCCAATGGCATACTCGGCCGTTAGGGCCACGTCCTGGTAAGAAAAGCTACCAGCGATGCGTGTTGGCATGTGCCAATGGCATGCTCGGCCATCAGGGCCACGACCTGGTAAGAAAAGCTACCAGCGATGCTTGTTGGCATGTGCCAATGGCATGCTCGGCCATCAGGGCCACGTCCTGGTAAGAAAAGATACCAGCGATGCATGTTGGCATGTGCCAATGGCATGCTCGGCCATTAGGGCCACGGCTTGGTAAGAAAAGCTACCAGCGAGCGTGTTGGCATGTGCCAATGGCATGCTCGGCCATTAGGGCCACGGCCTGGTAAGAAAAGCTACCAGCGATGCGTGTTGGCATGTGCCAATGGCATGCTCGGCCATTATGGCCACGGCTTGGTAAGAAAAGCTACCTGCCAGCATGTTGGCATGTGCCAATGGCACGCTCGGCCATTAGGGCCACAGCCTGGTAAGAATAGCTACCAGCGATGCGTGTTGGCATGTGCCAATGGCATGCGTGGCCAATTTGGCCTAGGTTGCACGGTTTGTAAGCCTAGGAGCGGGCACTACTTTGGCATGGCGCGGCTAGGGCCAAGGTAAGGGTGTTTGGCTTGGCGTGGTGCGACCAGCGTAGCTAAGGCCAAGGCAGAGTGTGTTCGGCATGGCGCGGCTAGCTTGGGCTAGGTGTGGCTGGCATGATTTGCCATTGGCACGGAGGTGCGGCTAGCATGATTGGCATGCTTTGGCGCGTTTGGTGTGACTAGCATAGCTAGGGCCAAGGCAGAGTGCGTTTGGCATGGCGCGGCTGGCTTGGGCTAGGTGTGGCTGGCATGATTTGCCATTGGCACAGAGGTGCGGCTAGCATGGTTGGCATGCTTTGGCGCGTTTGGTGTGACTAGCATAGCTAGGGACAAGGCAGAGTGCGTTTGGCATGGCGCGGCTAGCTTGGGCTAGGTGTGGCTGGCATGATTTGCCATTGGCACGGAGGGGAATTAGGGTTTTGTTCGTTGTAACCCTAATTTGAAAAAATACCTCCTATTAATTACTGACTACATGCATTGAATGTTCTAATAAATGTGTCACCGGTGACATTAGGTTATTCGGGGTTTTACAATTTTACCCTTTGTCTAAAAACTACCATCAACAACAGCGTGCAACGCGCCATCACAAGAACGTGTCAGGAAGTCATGGACGGTTAGAGATGACAGGAGAAGTGGGAAAGACTGGTCGTGTAGCACTAACACACAACTCCACTACTCCATCACTCCACTTCCTCCACTTCCCACCAGAGACGTGAATAAGGCTCAAACGACTTGTATAAATAGGTTTTCCTCCCTATTTCCAAAAAAAAAACTGAACAAGTCCAGACAACAGAGGCAAGTGTTGATACCATCATATTCCAACACCGAAACTGATAGCTTACATCCTGCAAGCCAGTTCAGCTTTCTGATACAAGTCATACTTAGCCAACACCTTTACAATCTCAACACCTTCTTCGCTTCTCTCCCTAAGATCAACCCCATCTCCTTCACTTTGTGACCGAAACAAGTATGGAACGGCCATTTCTTGGTTTAGGCCGGATTTGCACAGATTGATTTCTCGAATCTACAAGCACTCCCGTGTAGTGCATTTGTTTAAGGTTTAGACTCATTTCTCATCCACACACACTAAATTACCAAAACCGGCAGAAATAGTTTTCACCCATAAACAATTGGCGACCACAGCGGGAGGTTAATCTCTCGGTTGTAAAGTCAATTTCGTCAATACCATTCAATGAATTTCGAGACGGTTGGTCTTAGGACCGCCTCGACAGTCTCAAATCCTGATGGTTCCTCCTAACGGCGTATTTGACGGCATGATCAGGAGATTTCCAACATTAAGCGAACTAGCACGGGTACATGAGATTCTCACGAAGAACATGGAGCTAATCAAAGAAGCGGTAAACGGCATACTTGATCTCCTCATTAAGATGACATCAGAGATGAGCGTTCCAGAGACCTCTACACCGGGGACTAGTTCCCCTCAGATCAACAAACTTTACTACGAACCGAGACCATGGATCGGAAGCGGCATCTCTAGTGGAAAGCTTGTGTGAACTCTTGCACCTCTCGAAGAATCAACGGGCAGAGACGTTTGCTGCAATTAATAAAATAGCTCTGGACGTACACCTGACTCCTTCACGTCTAGAAGTCCTGACTGCATCGGAAATATCTGTAAATAATGTTACATTTACAGAAGACGACATGATGGCAGAGGAAGGTCACAACCGGGCCCTACACATTACCGCACGCATCAAGGGTTCAGAGTTCAGGAGGGCCCTCGTCGACACAGGAGCATCTTCGAATGTGATTACTCTCAAGACTCTCAGGATAGCCAAGGTTAACCCATACAAGATTGTACGGCAGCCCACCACAATGACAGACTTCGAAGGAAACCAGACCAGCACATACGGGTATGTCAAACTGAATTTATCAGTAGGACCCGTTCTGTCAAAAGTGAAATTTGAAGTCATAGAAAAGGATCCGGACTACCATATGATACTAGGGAGACCGTGGCTTCATGACAATAAGGTCATCCCTTCAACGTATCACCAGTGCCTGAAGACCATGCTAAATGAGGAAGTCATTCGTATTCCTGCATCTTTGTCTCTGTACGCACCAATATGCGGAGTGGAACTGTTCGAGCCAAAATAAACTCCGCATGGAAGGTCAGAGAAAGTCTTGTGCACCCCACTACCCACGTGGGCTTCAATCCAGGAAAAAGACCGACTTGCATCCCTAGGATCTAAGCACCACGACACACCTTTTCTGACGAGGCATCCATCTTTATCCGGTGAAGCTTCAACCCATGCTCACACCAAAAGGGAACGCACTTTCGAGGCGAGCCGCGATCATAAGGGGAAGACAATATACCGGCGCCGTTATTAGCAATTAGCAGGAGAGACTGTCACCCAGTCTCTCCGCCCAATTGAATGCTGCAAGAACGACGAAACACAAGAGGAGTATTGGACGCCCCGCGACAGCTACAAGATGGCACCAACTCCACGACTAACGATCTCGAGACTGTTAATATCAAGAATGAATAATCACCCAGGCCTATCTATATCAGTTCGACTCTGTCCGTGGATGAACGTGCGAGTCTTGTCCAACTACTCAAGGAGTACCAAGATGTGTTTGCCTGGACATACGAGGAAATGCCCGGTCTAGATGAAAAATTGGTCACCCATCACCTACATGTCATACCTGGATCCAAACCAATCAAGCAATCTCCAAGGAAATTCAGACACAAAGTGGAAGAACAAATCAAGAACGAAATTCAGAAGTTGCTAGCTGCTGGCTTCATCAGACCTATTCATCATCCGACCTGGTTAGCTAATGTGGTCACAGTAAAGAAGAAAAACGGACAGATTCGGTGCTGCGTGGATTTAAGAGACTTGAACAAGTGCTGCCCCAAGGACGACTTTCCTCTGCCTAACATCGACATGTTAGTAGACGCCACCAGCGGACACGGCATGTTCTCCTTCATGGATGGTTACAGTGGCTACAATCAGATAAGGATGTATGAGCACGATGCAAGTAAGACAGCCTTCTGAACCCCTCTTGGAAATTTTTACTATACTGATATGCCATTCGGCCGGCGCAACGTATCAACGTGCTATGACGGAAATCTCCCACGACATGATGCATAAACAAGTAGAAGACTATGTAGATGATATCGTGGTCAAGTCAAGGGCTCGAAAAGATCACACCAACGTCTTACGGCAAGTGTTTGAGAGGTGTAGGGAATACAAGTTGAAGACGAATCCTTTGAAATGCGCTTTCGGTGTCTCTTCATGTAAATTTCTGGGATTCCAAGTGACTGCAAAAGGGATCAAGGTAGAACCGTCCAAGACTCAGGCTATCCTCACAATGCCGCCTCCACGAACTGTGAAGGAGGTCCAGAGTTTCATGGGCAAGGTGAACTACATTCGATGTTTTATACCCGGTCTAGCCCAACTTACCGCCTCATTCACCCCCTTACTGAAGAAAGGAGCCAGCTTCATTTGGACCGCAACCCAGCAGGAAGCTTTTCGAAAGATTCAACGAATACTGTCATCTTCGGCCATCATGAAGTCTTTTGTACAAGGGAAGCCGCTCTGTCTCTACACTGCCTTCAGTGACACCGCCGTAGGGGCTCTACTCGGTCGGGAAGACGACGAGGGAATCAAACGTCCCATATACTATTTCAGTCGAATATTAAGAGATGCTGAACTCAGATATCCCAAAGCAGAGAAAGCATGTTTAGCTTTGATCCATTCCATTCAGAAGTTTAGGCATTACCTACTATCCAACAAGGTGATACTCGTGTCTAAATTTGATCCTGCAAAGTTTTTACTTTCAAATCCGGTCTTGACGGGAAGGACAGGCAAGTGGCTTCTCCAAATGTCAGAACTGGACATAACATGTACGTCACATAGAGCTATCAAGGGTCAATCAGTCGCAGACTTACTAGCAGCATTTCCTGGAGAAGGCACTACAGGGCTACAGGAGGATCTTCCTGAAGAATTTCCAGACATCTCTGTTTTGGAAGAAGAAGTGTGGCTCTTGTATTTTGATGACTCTGCTGCCCCTAGCAATAGTACTGGAGGAGCGGGCGTGGTATTAGTATCTCCAACTGGGGAAGTATTCTCACACTCCTTCAAGCTGTACTTCGAATGCACCAACAACTCAGCAGAGTATGAAGCCTTCATCATAGGGCTGTCGATAGCTAAGCAAGCAGGAGTCACGCGTCTGGAGATAAGAGGTGACTCCAAGTTACTGGTGAATCAGATGAATGGAGTATACACATTGAAGGAAGTAACGCTTGCTCCCTACCGATCAGAAGCACATAGGTTACTAAACTATTTTGCCGATGCAACCATAACCCATGTTGGTCGCAGCAACAACAAACACGCCGATTGTCTAGCAACACTGGCTTCCAAATTGAAGTTCGAAGGTTTGGATGAAACCCTGACAGTAAAGAGGAGAACCATAGAATGGACATGGATATCACAATGTCGAGACACCAATAGACCGATGATTGGCGAACTACGATTATTCAAGAGCTCAACAGCTCACTCTCCCAAGGAAAGGTCAGTCTCAAAACTCTACAGAACTTCTTCATGCTTCATGGTATGTTGTATTATCGAAACCCGGATGGTTCCCTGTTAAGATGTCTTGGGGATCACGAAGCACAACTACAGCTGAGTCGTGTTCACAATGAAATTTGTGGACAACCACTGGTGGTAACGCTTTACCGACGACTTCAACGCCTGGGCTATTATCGGCCGTAGATGGAGACTCAATCCAGACTACTTCAGAAGTCCTGCTCAAATTGCCAAGCACCGCCACATCAATTGGAAGTTTTTAATGTGAACCACACTGGGGACTGGAGAGAGCCATACATTAGCTATCTCCGTGATGGAAAAACTCCTGCCAATCAAAAGGATGCCATCAAGATAAAGCAAAAGTCCAAGCGGTTCGTATTCCATGAAGGGATCATGTATCGCAAGAGCTTCAGAGGTGATCTATTACGATGCCTGACTGAGGTAGAAATCCCAGTCATGCTGAAGGAAACACATGAAGGGGAACATCAAGGGAAGAGGAAACTGTTTCTCCAGATACACGAGAAATAATATTGGCCGACCATGGAGGATGACGCAGCCGCTTTTGTTCAAAGCTGCCACAAATGCCAAATTCACGGGAACCTTGTTCACGCGCCTTCCACCCCTTTGCACTCGATAAGCAGTCCATGGCCATTTTACAGCTGGGGACTGGACATTATCGGGAAAATCAATCCGCCATCATCGAAGCAGCACGAGTGCATCATAACCGCGACAGAATACTTCACCAAATGGGTGGAAGCCATTCCCCTACGAGGAACTACAGGAGCAACAATTGCGGCTTTCATTAAAGAACATATCATTTGTTGTTTTGGTGTGCCTAAGCATATCATCACCGATAACGGCACTCCCTTCGTCAATAAACAGGTACGAGAGTTACTTGAAGAGTATGGCATTAAACAGGTCTTCTCCACCATCTACTATCCTCAAGGGAACGGCCAAGCGCATCCAACAAGACATGTTCCAACCAAAATTCTCACCGAAATGGTAAGGTCCTTACACAGTCACCAAGGCTTACAATACTGGCTACTACAAGATCATTAAGGTGGACGGAGGCAAGCTAGAAGCGGTCATCAATGGAAAATGTCTCAAGGCATATCATGCTTGACCATTGTCCGCTCTGTCTTATGACACTACAATACAGGCATTTACTTTCATTACATGTTTGAATCATCAATTATATTCAGAGATGCATTAATGAAAAAACCCGTTTCACCAATCAAAAACTAATGAAATTTATTCCGTAAAGATGTTCAAAAGAAAACTTTTGACATAAACAATGAGGGAATACAGCTGACGACTTAGAGGATGCCATCTAGCAGATTATAGTTACTTGAGAGCATCATCTTCAGTCTAGCTTGATATCTCTCTGTCCTTTTCTTCAAGTCTTGTACTGCCTGCTCTACCTCCTTTGATTCTGCAGCCAGAGCATTCTCCTCTTCCAAGATAGCTTTCGCAGCAGGAACAACATTTACGAGGATACCAGCTCGATCAACCTTGATGATATCAAGACGCTGCCGCAACCAGCCCACGTTGAACTCCATGGATTCACATGTAGACACCATATTCTCCCACTTTTCGAGGCTTGATTCGGCAACGTTGCGGATAGAAATATTCTCCAACTCAGCAATCATGGGAAGAAGGCAGTTTATCGTAGTGACCAAAGCAGATGAACAGTGCTGGACCACATTCCTGGTTGCGATATGGCCGTACTTTCTCCATAACTTTGTGGACAAAGGCACAAACTCCTTTCGCACCAAGAATCCACCGACATCTCGGTAGATGGAGGATAAACATTTCATGCGAACATCGAATGAAAGACCTGCATTGGGGTATTCATAAGATGAGATACCCAGATCAGCATCCTCAAGGTCCACAGGGGTAGGCGTGTTTGAGTTTGAAAGAAGAGGACTGGTTAAGTCGTCATCATCGATAACTGTCACACATGTTCCGGTGGAGTATCTCTGCAAGAAGGAGAGGGTTATTCACCTGATCATTATGAAGAACAAGAAATTATTCAGAAAAGGAAAAGGAGACGAACCGGTATGATCTTCTTGACTCGGAGAACACGAGCAGGGGATTCATCATGAAGCTCAGCGCATGTCGTGCACGTTTAACGGAAGATCCTGGATGGTATGAAGAAGACGATCCACTGTTGTTCGACATGATGAGGAAACAGACTTTCTTCGAGAAAACCCTATTGTAAAATCGTAAAAGTGGTTCAAAATCTCTACATGTGCATATATGCTGAAGAAACCCTAAAGGAAGACTAAAACGATTACGGCGAAGCCTGCCCGATATATGGGGATCCAACACCGACCAAGTCAGGCTTTCTTTTGAACCCTAATCAAGAATCGGGGGAGCATCTGGATACGAGCGATTCAACCAATAGTGTGTAAGCACCCACGCTGGGGAATCCCAGTAGAAGAAGAATCTTATTCCTAGCTCAAACACCTAAGGGAGGAAGCCGGTCCCATCAAGGCCTGTGGTCACGCACGCATGGAGGATTGCCCACGATTGGTCAGAATCCCTCCAGGTAGACTTCCTTTATCTTGTTTTCTTATGTTGTATATGTCACCATCTCATGCCTGACCCCCGATAGTATAACCATCATGTGCAAAAGGAAATAAGGGGACTTAATGTTGATGATGGATTTTCATTTAAGGCTGAAATTATAAAAGCCAAAATTATGCGCTAACACCTTGCAAAAGATAAAGCCATTGATAAGTGATGAATATTTCTTCACTTTGCTAATTCACCTAGAATTGAGCATGTGGCAACAATCCCAGTATTCTTTGAATTAAATACACAAAATTCATCCAGGATGGAGCATGTGGCAACAATCCCATATACCCTGTGAATTTACAACATTATTAATTAATGCATATCCAGCCTTGTATTTCCTATACTCATTACCGGTGCGGCATGACGACTGAGTGTTGTTCTCAGCAGAGCAACACGAACCTCCAAGCATTAATAATTAAGCATGTACAAAATACCCGTACAGGTTGCAACTCTCGGTGTGTTATACTAGCCCGATTGAGCATACAACTCTCGGTGTGTTATACTAGCCCGATTGAGCATACATCTCTCGGTGTGTTATACTAGCCCGATTGAGCATGTTTGAACCTGGACTGTCCATATCAGTCTCATAAATGATCACAACCATCCAACTTCACTAGCATGATTGGATGGCTTAGATTGAATCCATGACCCCAAGCAGGTATTGGAATATTCACTACTGACCCAACGCGGGACCCGCATGGTCGGCCTCCCCAAAAGGGTGGCATAGCTTGCCAAATCGTCCAAACCAGAGCAGTATGGACGAAAAACCCTAAATTAGGGTTTGCGACACATTACATGTATCGCAAAACAGTCTCAACCATCCATTTTCGCAGGCATAGATGGAGGGTGTAGATGTAGATTCAAAGGGCCCAGAGCATGTCAACACAAACACCGTGGGCCCGCCTACATACCTGACTGATCGGTCGGACCAATTATGGTTGGTCATCTTGATTCGTGCGCCCCAAACTGGGTATGAGACACGGCCGGCAAAACCTTATTAGGGTTTGTGTCGCGATCACGAGCGTCCCTTTTCTCCTGCTCGGATGAAGGGTCCAGGAATAGACTAAGCAGGTCCGGAAAGTATCAACACGATCACTGCGGGCCCACCTATCTCCACACCCGATCGTCCAAGACCAAACTTGGCTATACACCTCGATTCGCACGCCCAAGCTAGGCGTGGTCACACTTCCCAACCACAAACTGATCTCGACCGCTCAAATTTGCCGGACAAATTGAGTGGCTTAAATCATGTTTCTATGGGACAATGAAGTACAGGCGTGTACGCCATCCCACCGTATGCACGTCGGACTGATCGGCCAAGACCGACCAGGCTTGGTCGTCTTGAAACGCGCGCCCGAAGTGGGCATGATGCGCGGCTTTTGCGGCACCAGATTTCTGTTGCAAATTGATCTCGAACACTCAACTTCGCCGGACAAATTGAGTGGCCCAGATCACACTTTCACGAGACAATGAGGTATAGGTGCCTACACCGTCATGTCGTCTACACACATGCACGATTGGCCCTGCCAAAATTGTATCCCAAGCTTGGATTCGACCAAGCTGAAGAGTGATGCTTGCGCACCTCTTCAAAAACCCTAATTCCATCAACGGTCGCAAACGAGTGTCTCAAAGATCATCTCGTCCGTCCAACTTCACCGGCTTGGTTATACAACCCTGGTCAGGAGTTAATTGGTCAGTGAGGCGTCATGGTGATCACCACCCGTCACTTTACCACACCATGATGCAGTACCTACATAGAATACACACGATACTTCACAAGTATCGACTTCCTAAATAACTTAGTTATTTAATCTAGCATTACATGCTACTTTCTGTGGATCCCACGATCCACACACTCGAGACATCAATCATGTCACAAACTGGGGGATACATACTAGGGTATTGGTCTGGCGGTTTACAGCGTGCAGCGTGCAACGCGCCATCACAAGAACGTGTCAGGAAGTCATGGACGGTTAGAGATGACAGGAGAAGTGGGCAAGACTGGTCGTGTAGCACTAACACTCAACTCCACTACTCCATCACTACACTTCCTCCACTTCCCACGAGAGACGTGAATAAGGCTCAAACGACTTGTATAAATAGGTTCTCCTCCCTATTTCCAAAAAAAAAAACAGAACAAGTCCAGACAACAGAGGCAAGTGTTGATACCATCGTATTCAAACACCGGAACTGATAGCTTACATCCTGCAAGCCAGTTCAGCTTTCTGATACAAGTCATACAAAGCCAACACCTTCACAATCTCAACACCTTCTTCGCTTCCCTCCCTAAGATCAACCCCATCTCCTTCACTTTGTGACCGAAACAAGTCTGGAACGGCCATTTCTTGGTTTAGGCCGGATTTGCACAAATTGATTTCTCGAATCTACAAGCACTCCCGTGTAGTGCATTTGTTTAAGGTTTAGACTCATTTCTCATCCACACATCCCAAATTACCAAAACAGACAGAAATAGTTTTCACCCATAAACAACTGGACCGGTCACTCTCAGGTATACATCTCCTAATAATCTGGTCTGGACAATACTTAAATGAATAAGGATCATCCCAAAAGAAATGCTTAACCTCGGCTAAAAACCTTGAACGATCTTGTTTACCCCAATGTTGGGGCATTCGACCAGTAACAAGATAGTTCACTATATTCGCATACCAAGGTAATTGGGTAACAAAGAACAGTTGTTCATCAGGAAAACTATCCCTAACAGGAGGAGAATCATCAGGGTTATCCACAACAAGCCTAGACAAGTGGTCTGCTACTACATTTTCTGCACCTTTTTTGTCTCTAATGTCTAAGAAAAATTCCTGTAACAAGAGGATCAATCTAATCAATCTAGGTTTAGTATCCTTCTTGGAAAGAAGATACTTCAAAGCAGCATGATCGGTGAAGATTATGACCTTAGAACCTAAGAGATAAGGTATAAACTTGTCTAAGGCAAACACAATGGCTAACAGTTCCTTCTCCGTGGTGGTATAGTTCAACTGGGCATCATTCAGAGTTTTGCTAGCATAGTAAATCACATGAAGTAATTTGTTTTCTCGCTGACCTAGCACAACACCAATAGCATAATCTGAAGCATCGTACAAGATCTCAAAGGGTAGGTTCCAGTTGGGTGCCTGGACTATGGGGGCGGTAGTAAGTAATGTCTTAAGCTTCTCAAAAGCCTCTAAACAAGCATCATCAAAGACAAACTTAACATCTTTTGCAAGCAAATTGCAAAGAGGTCTAGAAATCAAGCTAAAATCCTTTATGAATCGACGATAAAAACCTGCATGCCCTAAGAATGACCTAATATCTCTTACGGTTTTTGGGACCTGTAAAGTCTTGATAAGGTCAACTTTGGCTTTATCTACCTCTATTCCCTTAGAAGATACGATATGCCCTAAAATAATTCCTGATCGAACCATGAAATGACATTTCTCCCAATTAAGCACTAGATTTTTTTCCTTACACCTAGTCAACACTAATGACAAATGATGCAAGCATTCATCGAAAGATGAACCAAACACTGAAAAATCATCCATAAAGACCTCTAAGAACCGTTCTACCATGTCAGAAAATATGCTCATCATGCAACGCTGAAAAGTCGCAGGGACGTTACATAGCCCGAAAGACATGCGTCTATACGCAAAGGTACCAAAGGGACAGGTAAAAGTGGTTTTCTCCTGGTCTTCTAGGGCAATAACGATCTGATTATAGCCAGAGTAGCCATCTAAAAAGCAGTAATGACTATGTCCAGCTAATCTCTCTAGCATCTGGTCGATGAAGGGAAGGGGAAAGTGGTCCTTCCTAATGACCTTGTTCAATTTCCTATAGTCAATACAAACACGCCAACCCGTGGTCACTCGGGTTGGGATTAATTCATTGTTATCATTCTGACTACGATGAATACTAGGATTTCTTAGGAACAACCTTTGAAGGGGCTGACCCACTTGTCATCTCGAAATGGGGTAGATAATGCCTGCATCTAACAACTTAAGAACCTCGGTTCGAACTACTTCTTTCATATTTTGGTTCAGTCTACGTTGCATCTCCCTAGAAGGTTTGGTTTCACTCTCTAAATAGATCTGATGCATACAAACAGTGGGACTTATACCCTTAATGTCTGCTATGGTCCACCCTAAAGCTTCCTTGTTGTTTTTAAGGACGGTTACTAGCCTACTTTCCTGATCACTATCCAAGTCGGATGCTACAATTACAGGTAAAGTTTCAGATGGGCCTAAAAACACATACTTTAAGGTATCTGGCAGTTGTTTAAGGTCCAACTTAGGGGGCTCTTCTTACGAAGGAACTAGGGTAGACTTAGAAACTGGTAGTGGTTCGAACTTAGGTTTCCATCCATTACTAGTGTCTAACAAAGGGGTTGAATCTAACAAAGCATTCACCTCATTAATCACATTATCATCATCAAAATCAAAATCAATCCCAAAGTGAGCTAGGCATTTCTCTAATGGATCTTCTAACAAAGTGTTTGGTAATGACTCCTCGACTAATGTTCCTATCATGTTCACCTCTTCTATGTTCGAGTCATCTAGTTTAGAGGGTACCTTACTAATATTAAAAATGTTCAGCTCAATAGTCATATTACCAAAAGACAAGTTCATAATACCATTTCGACAATTAATGATTTCATTGGATGTAGCTAAAAACGGGCGACCTAAAATCACTGGTATTTGGTTCTCTGGGTCAGGGACAGGTTGGGTATCTAGGATAACAAAATCCACTGGATATATAAACTTGTCGACCTCTATAAGAACATCCTCGATTACACCACGAGGAATTTTAACGGACCTATCAGCTAACTGGAGTGTCATCTGGGTAGGTTTCATCTCACCAAGTCCTAGCTTAAGGTACACATGCTATGGGAGTAAGTTCACACTGGCTCCTAAGTCAAGCAACGCTTTCTCAACACGGTATTTACCTATTGTGCAAGAAATGGTAGGGGACCCTGGGTCTTTATACTTGGGAGTAGTGATATTCTGAATAATAGAACTCACGTGACTAGCTAGAAAGGCTTTCTTCTGGACACTAAGCTTCCGCTTTCGCGTACACATATCCTTAAGAAACTTGGCATAAGCGGGAATCTGCTTAATTGTATCTAATAGTGGAAGGTTGATAGTTACCTGCTTAAAAACCTCCAATATATCATTAAAGTTGGACTCCCTCTTAGTTGGAACTAGCAGCCGGGGAACAGGGCTCGGGAACAAATCCTGGCTCAATATGACCCTCATTGGTCTCTTTAGAGACTCTATCGATCTCCTCGGTTTACGGTTCGGAAGGGTGAACTACGGATGTTCACTATCGGGCGTGGCAACCTTGTTGTCTATCACTCTACCACTCCTAAGGGTTTTAATAGCATTCACATGATGGGATGGTCCTTCACCTACTTGATAAACTCCTCTAGGATTGGGATGAGTTTGACTAAGAAACTTACCTTTTTCCCTCAAAGACTCATTTATCTGACTAACCTGGGTTTTCAACTCGGAAATAGCCTGAGAGTTAGCATAACCTATACTCTTACTTTCTTCTATCCCTTGCGCAACCATTTGGTTGATCTTTTCAGAGCTTTTAATAAACAAGGAGAGAGTCTCTTCTAAACTTGTGATCTTTTTATCCGAAGGGTTCTGAAACTGGGGTTGACCTGAAGAGTTACCTGGGGGAGGCTGAGAATTACTAGACTGACCTTGATTCTGGCCCTTAGACCAATAAAAATTAGGATGGTTTCTCCAACCAGGATTGTAGGTCTCTGAGTATGGGTCAAACTTCAGACGGTTCTAAAACCTAGCATTGTTATAGACAGCATGAGCTTGCTCTTCACTAACCTGACCTTCCCAAAATGAGTTATCGGGCTCTATTCCATAACTAGAGACTTGAGAGGTTCTATTAGGTTCAACAAGGGACCTATTTTTAGACTGATTCAATTCCAAAGCTTCTAACCTTCTGGACAAAGCAGCAAATTTAGCATCTGACCCGAAGCTTGTATCTATCACATTGGTGCTACTTCTATTGACTAAGAGTCTCTTAGGGGGTTCAACACAAGACTCCCACTGTTGGGATTTTTCAGCGACAACTCCTAAGAAGGTAAAAGCATCCTCGGCACTTTTACTAGTGAACTTACCAGCGCACATAGACTCGACCATGGCTTTGGTCGAATAGTCTAAACCATCATAAATAATCTCTAAAAGTTTCATCTTATCAAATCCATGGTGAGGACACTGGGATAGGAGATCATTGAATCTCTCTAAAAACCTATAAAGAGACTCTCCCTCTTGTTGCACACTGGAACTAATTTTATGTCTAACAGCTGCAGTTTTATGCTTAGGGTAGAATTTCATATATAAAGCGGAATAAGTTCCTGCCATGTTTCAATGGATTCAGATGGTAGGTTGTTTAGCCAGGTCTTGGCTTTATCTTTCAAGGAAAAGGGGAACATCTTAAGTTTCAAAACTTCATCAGTAAGGTCTTTTATTCTAACTGTCCCAAAAATTTCCTCAAAGTCCCTAATATGAAAATAAGGGTTCTCATCATCTTTTTCTAAGAATATAGG
The DNA here is from genome assembly GCA_023531295.1 of Papaver armeniacum. Taxonomy (NCBI): domain Eukaryota; kingdom Viridiplantae; phylum Streptophyta; class Magnoliopsida; order Ranunculales; family Papaveraceae; genus Papaver; species Papaver armeniacum. The sequence continues at coordinate 205,364 of JAJJWW010001190.1, read as the reverse complement.
GATCATCTGAAGAATACTAGGTTTTATCTCGAAATTATCCGTATTGGCTGGCAATTTAATGCACGAAGCTCGGTTGGTCCTAGTTGGGAACATGTAATCTTTCAAAGTTGCCATCGCTGCACAAATTGAAGTACTAGGGGTACTTTCCTCACGAAGAGACAGATTCTCAAAACTGAAGTTTCCAAAAACAGGGCTCTCAAAAGAAGAGTCTTCGAGCTCCCCGCTTCCACAAGAAGAATTACTAGGTTTTTCACTAATCAATCGACCTAAATTGTCTCTTTTCCAAGCCCGCTCTCTAATAACCTCGGGCATACACTAGAAAAACAAAAGAAAAAAAAAATCCTAAAAGGAAAGGAAGTTCTATGCAAACACAAACAAGGCTGACTCCACCACAGCAAACCTAATGATTTCTAGCAAAGAAAAAGCATGATGGCTCCACTTAGATTATTTCTAGACCAGCTTCTAATCTTTCGAAAAGGAACTCGTTACAATCTGAGCAAACCTCTCTGGAATCAATCCGAGTTGAAGTAAGTTGAATAGAGGCGAGGGAAGCTGCGTAGAGCTTTGATACCCAAGGACTCACCGTATTACAAGGCGGCGCTGTCACGCATTCAACTCACAGAAACCATCATGAACTTCGAAGTATGCTTAAAAGAGTAACCAATATTTTTCGAACGAGTTTCCTATTAAGCTCGTTACCCTATCGGTCTCGTTCTATTCCAAATTTTAAAGCTTAGGTTCACGCTAAGTATCGTTTTCCTAAGGCGAGCAAGAAGAGAACGGTGATGAAATCCGAACCCTTATCTTGTATGGCCAGTCCTTGCCCTTTACTAGGAAATTAAATCAGCCGTTTTCAATTCCTCATCATATATGCAAACGAAGGAATACAGTAACTCGCTGACAGGGGATTCGCGAGTGTTTCGACAAACTTACCTCCCGTTCCAGACGAGGGATGAACCGTTGTAGTCGACTCATGCCATGACTCCTATGTCATGTACGAACCCAAGGGGCCGAAGCGATATCGTAATCGCCGTCCATCTCTGCACACAGTTTATATTTAAACTACCCTTCCGTAAGGTTTAAAAATAATGTCCCAAAGTTTAAAGTCCAAAGTCCAAAAATAAAGTGCAAAAGAAAAGGAAAGTCTAAAAAAAAAATATCTAAAAAAATAAATAAAAATGTCTCTCTTTTTTTTTCTCTCTTTTTTAAAATAAAAGAAATCTTCTTCTTTCGCTCCTTTCGCTTTGCCTTTTACTCCAAGTCTTTAAGTATTCACAAAAAGCTTTGGCAAAATTTTCTTTCGCTCCAAATTTCAAATTCTGTAAGGAAAAGACAAAAACCCAAAAACGTAAAGAAGAACAAAAACAAATAAAAACCTAAAAAAGAAAAAAAAAATCTAAAAACTCTAGCCTAAAGACAAGTCCGCGTCGGCTGCGCCAAAAATTGATGTGATTTTCAATTGAGTTGTAGTAAAAAGTTCGTTGAGACTTGTGAAAGCAATAGATTTTAGACTTATAAAACTTAAAAACAAACAAAACTTAATTCAAAATTTAATTTCAATATATTAGAAATAACCAAGACACTGATTCCACTATTACACATGAATGAATGATGGTAAATAATCCAAAACTCTAATTATCTTTTAAGTCCCTTATTTTCTTAATTCACAAATAATCATACAAATCCTCAAATATTAATTGTATTCCCTAAGCATAGATTATCAATTGACTAAACAAAGTATAACCTATCAAATTGAATCACAGCTAATTAATAAAATTATTCAAACAAATTAAAACTTTGCAAAAGCAGTGATTGAGTGAATTATATAAATTATAAATTAGAGAAAATAAAATGTTTACCAATTATTCATGCATAAATAACTTCCTCATTGCCTTGGTTGTGGGAGAATTAGCTCATCATCATGTTGGAAACACGCTCAAAAGTTTATTTCATTGCTCAAAGTGTTTACAAAGATGAAATATAGTGAAAATGGTTAAAATCGGGTGTTTGCAACGCTTATAATTGTTGCAAAACACTGGTACAGAGAACGATAACATGGTAGTGTCACTGTCACTGTAGTACTGCGACCCACAATGGTTTGTCGTTGTCACTGTAGCATTAACGACTGCCTCTGGTGGTCTATTGTTCTTGGTGTTCTTCACAGCAGCAGAAAATGGCAGTTCTCTGCAACTCGATTTTTTCGGCTCTGTAGTGTTCTAAACTGCTCCCAATCACTCCCCTCGCTTCTCTGAAATCCCAAAACCCATTATATACTCGACAGGGCATCAAAATATCACGCAATAACTTCAAACAATTCTCCATTACTCGGCATTAATAAAAATATTCTCGGGAATATTTTCTTCCCTATTTTACCTCCTCATGCTGTTTTCTCGTGACATAAGACTCCCAACACGTTGAGTAACCATCCAGAAGTAGTATAACACGGAGCATGCACACGAAAATCTCTCCAACACACACTCAGAACTCGGAAAACCCGAGAGACTCTGTTTCCTTCCATGCGATAATCTAGTCAATTCTATCCGAAACAATCAACCACACCACGCCTATTACGCTCAATAAAGTCATCCCAATGAATATCAGCCATTGAATCTCCTTCTAGCATGCCCAAAAGTCCAACCCTAATCTGCCAGGCACATAATTCATTTTACCGCCAAAACCAAAATTCAAACAAGGAAGATGGGTGCGATGGATAAATTTGTGCTACACATAGTCGTGGGTGCTGAGAATGAATTTGGGCTGCACATAACCTTGGGAGCCCCTTAGCCAAATCTGGGGTCCGTTTAGCAAATGTCCTCAGGGGGTTCTCCAGGTAATTTTTCGAGCCGAAATTTCCAACTAGTGTAATTCTCCAATAACACCTACAAACACACAAAACACCATAATAAATACAAAAACGAGTACCAACATAGAGAAAATTGAGGACAACTTAGACAAAAAAATGTGTCTATCAAATACCCCCAAACTTATTATTTGCTAGTCCTCGAGCAAATCTAATCTACAAAATAAAAACCTAACTCACTAGGTGGCCCTAGTGACCGAGTTATTCTCGGGAGGGTTTACCAGAGGTGTACCCACAAAACCTTTACTCCAGACCCTAGCTATCTACGCGAAACCTTGGAAGGCACTAAAGAATCTCCTTGGTTGGCATACTCATTGACTACAGGAGGAAGTACCCTGATGCGAAATTCCAATTGCTATACACGAGTTTGCACTCAAGCATACTAAAATTCATACATAAGTCACAGAGCTCTACTCAGATAGTTTCTGGACATCATAACTGGAATCGACCAATCACATGGAAAGATTAAGAAGATGGATGTAGAGAAAAACGTAGATGGTTTGACTAAGGTGAACGGTGTTTCCCATATCTGTCTGAAGGCTACTACTAGGATGAACCTATCCTAATGGACTGAGATACCGGTCTGACTAATATCAACACAGCTGGAAAATACAAGGGAACCAGCGGGTGATAATCCCAACTCTAGGTCAACACAACTGGCATATACAAGGGCACCAGTGGTCGAATTTATTGAATTTATTCCGATTGGTCTGATGGTCTGGTCTCAATTCTTTTTCTTTCTTTTTTTTTTATTTTTATTTGGTATCCCAATCAATCTATTTCACCCTAGCAATGGTAACAACTTGAATCGTGTGCCCCACCAAATTATTTAAAAGAAAAGAAAAATAAAAACAGATGGTGAAAAGGATTCAACGAGATATGGCGAAACTACCATGTTTTTTTTTAATTCTAACACCTGAGCTCTGTGCTTTTATGAATAGACTCTTTAGATGTTTCCATCTAATCAGATTGGTTCCTCAACTCCTATAACCAAGATGTTCCCATCCACTTAGATTGGTTAGTGCCAACCTTAATAACCATAAATTTCTAGGCTCTGGAGTTTATTAATTGCAACTAAAAGCTAACAAAAAGTTTCTTCCCCACCCCCAAACTTAAATCTAACATTGTCCTCAATGTTTCTAATGAAAGAGAAAGCAATACCAAAAAGTAAAGTAGCACGAAGGAATCAGTAAAGAGAGAAGTCGGAAAGATAGTACCTGGTGAAGAGAGAAATCAAAACTAATATACAACATACAATCCCCTCGATAGTCAATCAAGGGTAAGCGGGGTCCTCCCGAGGGACCTCCTCAACATCACCCGTAGGAAAGGCCTCTAATAAGGGTTTCAATCTCCGACCGTTAACCTTCAAGAACTACTACCATTTGGTGTCTCGATCTCAACACTCCATGAGGAAAGACAGTGCGAACAATAAAAGGACCCGTCCACCGAGAACGTAACTTCCCAGGGAAAAGATGCAAGCGGGTATCATACAGAAGAACTTTTTGACCTGGAGAAAATGACTTCCTTAAAATATTTCTATCATGCACAAGTTTCATTTTGTTCTTATACTCCTTAGCACTATCGTAAGCATCTATACGAATCTCTTCCAACTCATTGAGCTGGAGTTTCCTATGGGATCCTGCCTTGTCAAGTGAAAAATGTAGCTGCTTAACAGCCCAATAAGCTCTATGTTCTAACTCAACAGGTAAATGACATGCCTTGCCATAAACAAGTCGATAAGGTGACATTCCAATGGGGGTCTTAAACGCAGTACGGTAAGCCCATAAGGCATCAGTAAGCCTAGATGACTCGTCTTTCCGATTAGGATTAATTGTTTTCTCTAATATACGTTTTACCTACCTATTAGAAACCTCTACCTGACCACTAGTCCGCGGATGATACGGGGTAGCTACCTTATGTGTAATACCATATTTCTTCATCAGAAGCCTAAAAGGTCCATTAAAAAAGTGTGACCCTCCATCACTAATTATAGCACGCGGTGTACCAAAACGTGTAAGTATATTATCTTTCAAGAACTCAATCAACCATATGGTCATTGGTATTACACGAAACCGCCTCAATCCACTTAGAGACATAGTCTACAGCGACAAGGATGTATAAGTTACCAAAAGAATTAGGAAACGGACCCATAAAGTCAATACCCCACACATCAAAGACCTCAACAACTAAAATAGGGTTCAAGGGCATCATGTTCCTACGGGAAATGGTTCCTAATTTCTGCCAACGTTCACAAGTAACACAGTAATTGTGGGAGTCTTTAAACAACGAAGGCCAATAGAATCCACATTATAATATCTTAGCAGCAGTCTTCTTAGCACTAAAGTGACCCCCACAAGCATGATCATGACAAAAGGAAATAATACTGGTGTTGATGGTGGATTTTCATTTAAGGCTGAAATTATAAAAGCCAAAATTATGCGCTAATACCTTGCAAAAGATAAAGCCATTGATAAGTGATGAATACTTCTTCACTTTACTAATTCACCTAGAATGGAGCATGTGGCAACAATCCCAATATTCTGTGAATGAAATACACGAAATTCATCCAGGATGGAGTATGTGGCAACAATCCCATATACCCTGTGAATTTACAGCATTATTAATTAATGCATATCCAGCCTTGTATTTCCTATACTCATTACCGGTGCGGCATGACGACTGAGTGTTGTTCTCAGCAGAGCAACACGAACCTCCAAGCATTAATAATGAAGCATGTATGAAATACCCATACAGGTTGCAACTCTCGGTGTGTTATACTAGCCCGATTGAGCATACAACTCTCGATGTGTTATACTAGCCCGATTGAGCATACATCTCTCGGTGTGTTATACTAGCCCGATTGAGCATGTTTGAACCTGGACTGTCCATATCAGTCTCAGAAATTATCGCAACCATCCAACTTCACCAGCATGATTGGATGGCTTAGATTGAATCCATGACCCCAAGCAGGTATTGGAATATTCACTACCGACCCAACGCGGGCCCCGCATGGTTGGCCTCCCAAAAAGGGTGGCATAGCTTTCCAAACCTTCCAAACCAGAGCAGTATGGACGAAAAACCCTAAATTAGGGTTTGCGGCACATTACATGTATCGCAAAACAATCTCAACCATCCATCTTCGCAGGCATAGATGGAGGGTGTAGATGTAGATTCAAAGGGCCCAGAGCATGTCAACACAAACACCGTGGGCCCGCCTACATACCTAACTGATCGGTCAGGACCAACTATGGTTGGTCATCTTGATTTGTGCGCCCCAAACTGGGTATGACACACGGCCGGCAAAACCTGATTAGGGTTTGTGTCGCGATCACGAGCGTCCCTTTTCTCCTGATTGGATGAAGGGTCCAAGAATAGACTAAGCAGGTCCGGTAAGTATCAACACGATCACTGCGGGCCTACCTATCTCCACACCCGATCGGCCAAGACCAAACTTGGTTGTACACCTCGATTCGCACGCCCAAGCTAGGCATGGTCACACTTCCCAACCACAAACTGATCTCGACCGCTCAAATTTGCTGGACAAATTGAGTGGCTTAGATCACGTTTCTATGGGACAATGAAGTACAGGCGTGTACGCCATCCCACCGTATGCACGCCAGACTGATCGGCCAAGACCGACCAGGCTTGGTCGTCTTGAAACGCGCGCCCGAAGTGGGCATGATGCGCGGCTTTTGCGGCACCAGATTTCTGTTGCAAATTGATCTCGACCACTCAACTTCGCCGGACAAATTGAGTGGCCCAGATCACACTTTCACGAGACAATGAGGTATGGGTGCCTATACCGTCATGTCGTCTACACACATGCACGATCGGCCCTGCCAAAATTGTATCCCAAGCTTGGATTCGACCAAGCTGAAGAGTGATGCTTGCGCACCTCTTCAAAAACCCTAATTCCATCAACGGTCGCAGATGAGTGCCTCAAAGATCATCTCGTCCGTCCAACTTCACCAGATTGGTTATACAACCCTAGTCAGGAGTTAATTGGTCAGTGAGGCGTCATGGTGATCACCACCCGTCACTTTACCACACCATGATGCAGTACCTGCATAGAATACACACGATACTTCACAAGTATCGACTTCCTAAATAACTTAGTTATTTAATCTAGAATTACATGCTACTTTCTGTGGGTCCCACGATCCACACACTCGAGACATCAATCATGTCACAAACTGGGGATACATACGGGGTATTGGTCTGGCGGTTTACAACGTGCAGCGTGCAACGCACCATCACAAGAACGTGTCAGGAAGTCATGGACGGTTAGAGATGACATGAGAAGTGGTCAAGACTGGTCGTGTTGCACTAACACACAACTCCACTACTCCATCACTCCACTTCCCACGAGAGACGTGAATAAGGTTCAAACGACTTGTATAAATAGGTTCTCCTCCGTATTTCCAAAAAAAAAACATAACAAGTCCAGACAACAGAGGCAAGTGTTGATACCATCGTATTCAAACACCGGAACTGATAGCTTACAACCTGCAAGCCAGTTCAGCTTTCTGATACAAGTCATACATAGCCAACACCTTCACAATCTCAACACCTTCTTCGCTTCCCTCCCTAAGATCAACCCCATCTCCTTCACTTTGTGACCGAAACAAGTCTGGAACGGTCATTTCTTGGTTTAGGCCGGATTTGCACAGATTGATTTCTCGAATCTACAAGCACTCCCGTGTAGTGCATTTGTTTAAGGTTTGGACTCATTTCTCATCCACACACCCAAAATTACCAAAACCGACTGAAATAGTTTTCACCCATAAACAACTGGACTGGTCACTCTCAGGTATACATCCCCTAATAATCTGGTCTGGACAATACTTAAATGAATAAGGATCATCCCAAAAGAAATGCTTAACCTCGGCTAAAAACCTTGAACGATCTTGTTTACCACAATGTTGGGGCATTCGACCAGTAACAAGATAGTTCACTATATTCGCATACCAAGGTAATTGGGTAACAAAGAACATTGTTCATCAGAAAACTATCCCTAACGGAGGAGAATCATCGGGGTATCCACAACAATCCTAGACAAGTGGTCTCTACTACATTTTTTTTTGCACCTTTTTTGTCTCTAATGTCTAAGGAAAATTCATGTAACAAGAGGATCAATCTAATCAATCTAGGTTTAGTATCCTTCTTGGAAAAAAGATACTTCAAAGCAGCATGATCGGTGAAGATTATGACCTTAGAACCTAAGAGATAGGGTCTAAACTTGTCTAAGGCAAACACAATGGCTAACAGTTCCTTCTCCGTAGTGGTATAGTTCAACTGGGCATCATTCAGAGTTTTTCTAGCATAGTAAATCACATGAAGGAATTTGTTTTCTCGCTGACCTAGCACAACACCAATAGCATAATCTGAAGCATCGCACATGATCTCAAAGGGTAGGTTCCAGTTGGGTGCCTAGAATATGGGGGCGGTAGTATGTAAAGTCTTAAGCTTCTCAAAAGCCTCTAAACAAGCATCATCAAAGACAAACTTAACACCTTTTGCAATCAAATTGCAAAGAGGTCTAGAAATCAAGCTAAAATCCTTAATGAATCGACGATAAAAACCTGCATGCCCTAAGAATGACCTAATATCTCTTACGGTGTTTGGGACCTGTAAAGTCTTGATAAGGTCAACTTTGGCTTTATCTACCTCTATTCCCTTAGAAGATACGATATGCCCTAAAACAATTCCTGATCGAACCATGAAATGACATTTCTCCCAATTAAGCACTAGATTTTTTTCCTTACACCTAGTCAACACTAATGAAAAATGATGCAAGCATTCATCGAAAGATGAACCAAACACTGAAAAATCTTCCAAAAAGACCTCTAAGAACCGTTCTACCATGTCAGAATATATGCTCATCATGCAACGCTGAAAAGTCGCAGGGGCGTTACATAGCCCGAAAGGCATGCGTCTATACGCAAAGGGACCAAAGGGACCGGTAAAAGTGGTTTTCTCCCCGGTCTTCGGGGCAATAACGATCCGATTATAGCCGGAGTAGCCATCTAAAAAGCAAGAATGACTATGTCCACTAATCTCTATAGCATCCTCGGTCGATGAAGGGAAGGGGAAAGTGGTCCTTCCTAGTGACCTTGTTTAATTTCCTATAGTCAATACAAACACGCCAACCCGTGGTCACTCGGGTTGGGATTAATTCATTGTTATCATTCTGGACTACAGTAATACCGGATTTCTTGGGAACAACTCGAACGGGGCTGACCCACTTGCCATCCGAAATGGGGTAGATAATGCCCGCATCTAACAACTTAAGAACCTCGGTTCGAACTACTTCTTTCATATTTGGGCTCGCCTCTACGTTGCATCTCCCTAGAAGGTTTGGTGTCACTCTCTAAATAGATCTGATGCATACAAACAGTGGGACTTATACCCTTAATGTCTGCTATGGTCCACCCTAAAGCTTCCTTGTTGTTTTGAAGGACGGTTACTAGCCTACTTTCCTGATCACTATCCAAGTCATATGCTAGAATTACAGGTAAAGTTTCAGATGGGCCTAAAAACACATACTTTAAGGTATCTGGTAGTTGTTTAAGGTCCAACTTAGGGGGCTCTTCATACGAAGGAACTAGGGTAGACTTAGAAACTGGTAGTGGTTCGAACTTAGGTTTCCATCCATTACTAGTGTCTAACAAAGGGGTTGAATCTAACAAAGCATTCACCTCATTAATCACATTATCATCATCAAAATCAAAATCAATCCCAAAGTGAGCTAGGCATTTCTCTAATGGATCTTCTAACAAAGTGTTTGGTAATGACTCCTCGACTAATGTTCCTATCATGTTCACCTCTTCTATGTTCGAGTCATCTTGTTTAGAGGGTAGCTTACTAATATTAAAAATGTTCAGCTCAATAGTCATATTACCAAAAGACAAGTTCATAATACCATTTCGACAGTTAATGATCGCATTGGATGTAGCTAAAAACGGGCGACCTAAAATCACCGGTATTTGGTTCTCTCGGGTCGGGGACAAAGGGTATCTAGGATAACAAAATCCACCGGATATATAAACTTGTCGACCTCTATAAGAACATCCTCGATTACACCACGAGGAATTTTAATGGACCTATCGCCTAACTGGAGTGTCATCTGGGTAGGTTTCATCTCACCAAGTCCTAGCTTAAGGTACACATGCTATGGGAGTAAGTTCACACTGGCTCCTAAGTCAAGCAACGCTTTCTCAACACGGTATTTACCTATTGTGCAAGAAATGGTAGGGGACCCTGGGTCTTTATACTTGGGAGTAGTGATATTCTGAATAATAGAACTCACATGACTAGCTAGAAAGGCTTTCTTCTGGACACTAAGCTTCCGCTTTCGCGTACACATATCCTTAAGAAACTTGGCATAAGCGGGAATCTGCTTAATTGTATCTAATAGTGGAAGGTTGATAGTTACCTGCTTAAAAACCTCCAATATATCATTAAAGTTGGACTCCCTCTTAGTTGGAACTAGCAGCCGGGGGAACAGGGCTCTGGGAACAAATCCTGGCTCAATATGACCCTCATTGGTCTCTTTAGAGACTATATCAGTCTCCTCGGTTTCTGGTTCGGAAGGGTGAACTACAACATGTTCACTATCAGGCGTGGCAACCTTGTTATCTATCACTCTACCACTCCTAAGGGTTTTAATAGCATTCACATGATGGGATGGTCCTTCACCTACTTGATAAACTCCTCTAGGATTGGGATGAGTTTGACTAGGAAACTTACCTTTTTCCCTCAAAGACTCATTTATCTGACTAACTCCGGGTTTTCAACTCGGAAATAGCCTGAGAGTTAGCATAACCTATACTCTTACTTTCTTCTATCCTCTTGCGCAACCATTTGGTTGATCTTTTCGAGCTTTTAATAAACGAGGCGAGAGTTTCTTCTAAACTTGTGATCTTTTTATCCGAAGGGTTCTCAAACCGGGGTTGACTCAAGAGTTACCCGGGGAGGCCGAGAATTACTAGATCGACCTTGATTCTGGCCCTTAGACCAATAAAAATTAGGATGGTTTCTCCAACCAGGATTGTAGGTCTCGAGTATGGGTCAAACTTCGACGGTTCTCAAACCTAGCATTGTTATAGACAGCATGAGCTTGCTCTTCACTAACCTGACCTTCCCAAAATGAGTTATCGGGCTCTATTCCACAACTAGAGACTTGAGAGGTTCTATTAGGTTCAACAAGGGACCTATTTTTAGACTGATTCAATTCCAAAGCTTCTAACCTTCTGGACAAAGCAGCAAATTTAGTATCTGACCCGAAGCTTGTATCTATCACATTGGTGCTACTTCTATTGACCAAGAGTCTCTTAGGGGGTTCAACACAAGACTCCCACTGTTGGGATTTTTCAGCGACAACTACTAAGAAGGTAAAAGCATCCTCAAAGACTTTTTTACTAGTGAACTTACCAAATAAGACATAGACTCGACCATGGCTTTGGTCGAATAGTCTAAACCATCATAAATAATCTCTACAAGTTTCATCTTATCAAATCCATGGTGAGGACACTGGGATAGGAGATCATTGAATCTCTCTAAAAACCTATAAAGAGACTCTCCCTCTTGTTGCACACTGGAACTAATTTTCTGTCTAACAGCTGCAGTTTTATGCTTAGGGTAGAATTTCATATAGAAAGCAGCAATAAGTTCCTGCCATGTTTCAATGGATTCAGATGGTCGGTTGTTTAGCCAGGTCTTGGATTTATCTTTCAAGGAAAAGGGGAACATCTTAAGTTTCAAAACTTCATCAGTAAGGTCTTTTATTCTAACTGTCCCACAAATTTCCTCAAAGTCCCTAATATGAAAATAAGAGTTCTCATCATCTTTTTCTAAGAATATAGGGATCATCTGAAGAATACTAGGTTTTATCTCGAAATTAGCCGTATTGGCTGGCAATTTAATGCACGAAGCTCGGTTGGTCCTAGTTGGGAACATGTAATCTTTCAAAGTTGCCATCGCTGGCACAACTGAAGTACTAGGGGTACTTTCGTCACGAAGAGACAGATTCTCAAAACTGAAGTTTCTAAAAACAGGGCTCTCAAAAGAAGAGTCTTCGAGCTCCCCGCTTCCACAAGAAGAATTACTAGGTTTTTCACTAATCAATCGACCTAGATTGTCTCTTTTCCAAGCCCACTCTCTAATAACCTCGGGCATACACTAGAAAAACAAAAGAAAAAGAAAAAAAATCCTAAAAGGAAAGGAAGTTCTATGCAAACACAAACAAGGCTGACTCCACCACAACAAACCTAATGATTTCTAGCAAACAAAAAGCATGATGGCTCCACTTAGATTGTTTCTAGACCAACTTCTAATCTTTCGAAAAGGAACTCGTTACAATCTGAGCAAACCTCTCTGGAATCAATCCGAGTTGAAGTAAGTTGAATAGAGGCGAGGGAAGCTGCGTGGAGCTTTGATACCCAAGACCTCACCGCATTACAAGGCGGCGCAGTCACGCATTCAACTCACAGAAACCATCATGAACTTCAAGTATGCTTAAAAGAGTAACCAATATTTTTCGAACGACTTTCCTATTAAGCTCGTTACCCTATCGGTCTCGTTCTATTCCAAATTTTAAAGCTTAGGTTCGCGCTAAGTATCGTTTTCCTAAGGCGGGCAAGAAGAGAACGGTGATGAAATCCGAACCCTTATCTTGTATGGCCAGTCCTTGCCCTTTACTTGGAAATTAAAGCAGCCGTTTTCAATTCCTCAGCATATATGCAAACGAAGGAATACAGTAACTCGCTGACAGGGGATTCGCGAGTGTTTCGACAAACTTACCTCCCGTTCCAAACTGGGGATGAACCGTTGTAGTCGACTCGGGCCACGACTCCTATGTCATATACGAACCCAAGGGGCCGAGGCGATATCGTAATCGTCGTCCTTCTCTGCACACAGTTTATATTTAAACTACCCTTCCGTAGGGTTTAAAAATAATGTCTCAAAGTTTAAAGTCCAAAGTCCAAAAATAAAGTGCAAAAGAAAAGGAAAGTCTAAAAAAAAATATATCTAAAAAAAAAAATATCTCTCTTTTTTTTTTCTCTCTTTTTTTAAAATAAAAGAAATCTTCTTCTTTCGCTCCTTTCGCTTTGCCTTTTAATCCAAGTCTTTAAGTATTCACCAAAAGCTTTGGCAAAATTTTCTTTCGCTCAAAATTCCAAATTCTGTAAGGAAAAGACAAAAACCCAAAAACGTAAAGAAGAACAAACATAAATAAAAACCTAAAAAAGAAAAAAAAAATCTAAGAACTCTAGCCTAAAGACAAGTCCGCGTCGGCGGCGCCAAAAATTGAAGTGATTTTCAATTGAGTTGTAGTAAAAAGTTCGTTGAGACTTGTGAAAGCAATAGATTTTAGACTTATAAAACTTAAAAACAAACAAAACTTAATTCAAAATTTAATTTCAAGATATTAGAAATAACCAAGACACTGATTCCACTATTACACATGAATGAATGATGGTAAATAATCCAAAACTCTAATTATCTTTTAAGTCCCTTATTTTCTTAATTCACAAATAATCATACAAATCCTCAAATATTAATTGTATTCCCTAAGCATAGATTATCAATTGACTAAACAAAGTATAACCTATCAAATTGAATCACAACTAATTAAGAAAATTATGCAAACAAATTAAAACTCTGCAAAAGCAGTGATTGAGTGAATTATAAATTATACATTAGAGAAAATAAAATGTTTACCAATTATTCATGCATAAATAGCTTCCTCATTGCCTTGGTTGTGGGAGAATTAGCTCATCATCATGTTGGAAACACGCTCAAAAGTTGATTTCATTGCTCAAAGTGTTTACAAAGATGAAATATAGTGAAAATGGTTAAAGCCGGGTGTTTGCAACGCTTATACTTGTTGCAAAACACTGGTACAGAGAACGATAACGTGGTAGTGTCACTGTCACTGTCACTGTAGTACTGCGACCCACAATGGTTTGTCGTTGTCACTGTAGCATTAACGACTGCCTCTGGTGGTCTTTTGTTCTTGGTGTTCTTCACAGCCGCAGAAAATGGCAGTTCTCTGCAACTCGATTTTTTCGGCTCTGTAGTGTTCTAAACTGCTCCCAATCACTCCCCCCGCTTCTCTGAAATCCCAGAACCCTTTATATACTCGACAGTGCATCAAAATATCACGCAATAACTTCAAACAATTCTACATTACTCGGCATTGATAAAAATATTCTCGGGAATATTTTCTTCCCTATTTTACCTCCTCATGCTGTTTTCTCGTGACATAAGACTCCCAACACGTTGAGTAACCATCCAGAAGTAGTATAACACTGAGCACGCACACGAAAATCTCTCGACCACACACTCAGAACTCGGAAAACCCGAGAGACTCTGTTTCCTTCCATGCAATAATCTAGTCAATTCTATCCGAAACAATCAACCACACCACGCCTGTTACGCTCAATAAAGTCATCCCAATGAATATCAGCCATTGAATCTCCTTCTAGCACGCCCAAAAGTCCAACCCTAATCTGCCAGGCACATAATTCATTTTCCCGCCAAAACCAAAATTCAAACAAGGAAGATGGGTGCGATGGATAAATTTGGGCTACACATAGCCGTGGGTGCTGAGAATGAATTTGGGCTGCACATAACCTTGGGAGCCCCTTAGCCAAATCTGGGGTCCGTTTAGCAAATGTCCTCCGGGGGTTCTCCGGGTAATTTTTCGAGCCGAAATTTCCAACAAGTGTAATTCTCTAATAACACCTACAAACACACAAAACACCATAATAAATACAAAAACGAGTACCACCATATAGAAAATTGAGGACAACTTAGACACAAAAATGTGTCTATCACAAAAAGACTCTGTTTGATAGTAGATAATGCCTGAACTTCTGGATCGCGTGAACCAATGCTAGACACGCTCTTTCGGATTTTGGGTATCGGAGTTGAGCATCCCTCATCGTACGACTGAAGTAATAGATTGGACGTTCGATGCCTTCTTCATCTTCTTGAGCGAGAAGTGCTCCGATAACTACGTCACTGGAAGCTGTGTAAAGTATTAGTGGCCGTCCTTGCACTGGAGATTTCATGACAGTAGGTGATAATAGTATTTCCTGTATTTTCCGAAATGCCTCCTGTTGAACGGTCGTCCATGTAAAACTTGCTCCTTTCTTCAGCAGAGGAGTGTACGAAGCAATGAGTTGAGCCGACCCAGGAATAAAACGCCGAATATAATTTACCTTGCCCATAAAACTCTGGAGCTCTTTCACAGTGCGAGGAGGAGGCATGGTAATAATGGCTTTTGTCTTGTCTGGATCGACTTTGATTCCTTCTACAGTGACTAGGAATCCTAGAAACTTTCTGGAGGAAATTCCAAATGCACATTTCAGAAGATTCATTTTTAACTTATATTCCCTGCATCTTTCAAAAAATTGCCTCATAATTTACAGGTGAGATGACCGAGTTTTCGAATTTACTACCACGTCATCGACATAATCTTCTACTTGCTTGTGCATCATGTCATGGAATATTGCAACCATGGCCCGTTGATAAGTTGCTCCTGCATTCTTCAATCCGAAAGGCATCACTGTGTAGTGAAAGTTTCCAATGGGAGTTCAGAACGCGGTCTTATTAGCATCATGTTCGTACATCTTGATTTGGTTGTATCCACTATAACCATCCATGAATGAGAACATATCATGACCACTGGTTGCATCAACGAGCATATCAATGTTTGTCAATGGAAAGTCATCCTTCGGGCAACACTTGTTCAGGTTCCTGAAGTCCACACAACATCGGATCTGACCATTTTTCTTCTTGACTGGGACGATGTTCGCCAGCCATGTTGGATGTTGAATGGGCCTGATGAATCCTGCTGTTAGTAATTTCTGGATCTTGGCTTTGATTTGCTCCTCAACCTCGTGTCTGAACTGCCTGGGCAGTTGCTTGAGAGGTTTGGAGCCGGGAGTAATGTGCAGATGATGAGTAACCAGTTTGTCATCTAGGACGGGCATCTCTTCATACGTCTAGGCGAAGATATTTTGATATTCATTCAATAGACCTATCAATCCTTCTCGTTCCTCTGATGAGAGAGCAGAACTGATTAAAATTGGCCTCGGGCTTTCATCTGTTCCAATGTTGATGATCTCAAGATCGTCAGTGGTGGAATCCGTGCCATCTTGCAGCTGTCGTGGTGCATCTTGAATTTCTTCATCAGGAAATTGTTCACTGTGACATGATTTTTCAGGGCGGGGAGACTTATCATCGACCTCCTCTGTTAATTTCTAATCTTTGCGTCTGAGATAGATGACTCTTCCTTCCGCATCATAACTAGTTATAAAGTTAGATTTTTTATGAGCAGTACCTTGATCCTGTCGATGCTTGAGCGGTGTGGTAGATGACTTGATCGATTTAGCATCTGAGGACGATGGTTTGTCATCAGTTTTCTCGATAGATTTCCAACCTGTGAGCGGAGTACTATAGATCTTGCTTGGAGGCTCGGGGATGCTTTTTGTGGTTATAGGAACTCAGTATCATAAACTGGAGCATAAGGAGAGCTGAGGCTGGAATGCGGACAATATTGTTGTTGAGCAAAGCCTTCATGCATTGATGGTAAGTCCATGGAACGACCTTGTTATCATGGAGCCACGGTCGCCCGAGTATCATATGATAGTCGAGATCTTTCTCATTCACATGAAATTTGACTGTGGATTGGATGGGTCCCACTTTCAGATCCACATAGACGTACCCGTATGTGTGACTCTGGCTTCCTTCAAAACCCGTCATTAATATGGGATGATGAACAATCTTGCTCTGTGGAATTTTGGCTTCTTTGAGAGTCTTCATAGTGACGAGATTCGTAGAAGCGCCCGTATCGATGAGAACTCTCCTAAATTCGGAATCTTTGATAGACGCAGTTACGAACATTGCTCGATTATGTCCTTCTTCCTCCATTCGATCTTCTTTGGTGAAGGTAATGTTGTTGATTAAATGTTCATATACCATGGACACTTCCTCAACTACTAGAGATGATGGAACAATTCGAGCATCAGATGATATTTGGTTGAGTACAACAAACGTGTTAGTTCGTTGATCTCTGGAAAAGTGCAGGAGTTCACATAGATTCTCGATTAAATGCGTGATTTCTTGATCCACCGGTTTCTCGTAAGTGGTGAAAGTGTTGGTTCGAGGAACATCAACAGTGTCTGGGCGCTCTACCATTTACGCTCCCAAAATTCTTTGTCAATTTCACCATACAAGTGAATAGGTTATCTATCGCTTCTTTCAATCGATTGACGTTCCTGGCCAAAATTTCTTGCCTCCGTGCTAATTCCGCCAATGATGGAATTTCTCCATCGAATACATCAATAGAGAGAAAGGGAGTAGTGAAGTAGGAATGGTGAATGTTACCAGAGTCGTTCGAATGGGCATGAGGAGCGTCACCGTTTGAAGGACTGACTTATTCCATGGTATAAGGTCGATCTCCAATCCAAAATTTTTGTGTACATACTGTGTTGTTCCATAAGGTATCTTATGTTGAGCTCTATCGACTGAGTTAATTTTTGACTTAGTTGTTGCTCCGGGAGATACTTAGTGTCGAGCATGTACAACTAAATTAATCATCCTTGATTGGTTATTTAGTTGTTGCTCCTGTGGATGGGGAAAAACGGTTCGCTAGTTTTTTAGGAAAGTGAAGAGTCGAGCGTGTTGTCGAGACTCCTCGAACCGGGCAAACTTCTCAACCTCACACAGATGCACTGCAAAGGGAGTGCTTAGATTCAAGAGATCAATCTGTAGGACTCCGGCCTAAACCAAGTCAATGGCCGTTCCAGAGTTAATTCGGTCGCAAAGAGGGAGATGGGTTGATCTGTAGGAGGGAAGCTCAGAATTGTGTGGGATCAGTGATGATCAAGGATTGTGGGTGTGTTGAATGTTTCTGCAATAATCGGTGAACTGTTGAGTTCGAATAAGTTCTGATGGATTGATGAATTCTTGAGATTAGTTACTCGAGAAATTCTGTAGACCCAAAAAACGTTGTCCTTAATCATGGATTCAGAAACTTATTTATATTGTCAGAGTTGTGAACACCTTGATCCCTGTAAGTATAACGGTTTCATGAGTGGGAGAGTGGGCAAATGGAAGATCGTGGTAAAGTCAGTTCCACGTCGTGTGGAGACTTGACGGATCGTGCACCCACTACTTTGCTAACTCCTTCAACCGTTGACACAACTTAAGCACATTTCTCGTCGTGGATGAATCCACGTGTTGTAGGCCGCCAGACCAAAACCCTAATTGTTATCCCCTAATTTGACGTGATTGATGTCTCACGAATCGTGGAGTCTGCATGACAACCGTGTATTTAGTTTGTCAGTTGTTGACTATTAGACAATGAGTCTAGGTTTTGTTGAATCGAGCATGTTTGACAAATGCTCATCGATTCATGAATGTTAATGTTGCTCATCTGAGCAAATGTTGTAAATTCAACAAGTTGTTGAATATTGATGAGTTACTGAATATTTGATAATTGGGTCAATATTCTAGCAACTGAGCAAGTATTGCTCAATTCGACGAATTACTGAATATTCAAGAATTTGACGTGCAATTGAACAAGTATTGCTCAATTCGACAAATTACTGATAAATTAATAATTTGACGTGCAATCGAGCAAGTATTGCTCCATTCGACAAATTAATGATATGTTACTAAATATTTATAGCTGGATCAATATTTGAGCAACTGAGCAAATGTCGCTCAATTCGACGAAATATTTATTGGTAACGTAACCCAATAAAATATTAAAATATTGGTAGATTACCAAATATTGTATAATTAATCCCCGTGGATCAAATTCATTTGGTGTTTGAACTTGCTCAGAATGATGATTCCGTGAAACGTTTGTTCGAAACCCTAATTTTTGAGCAATTGTTCAACAATTGATGAATTGCTGAAAATAGGTCATGAGTGATAGAGGGACCAACCACATGGAATGATGAGCGTCCATGTGGTGCCCAGTGCTCGAGTGAGCGTACACCAGGGTTCTCAGTTGGAGATTTGGTGAAAGAATGATGATTAAGTGCCGGTTTTATTATTTATTGAATTACTGCTGGGTTCAACATTAGGCAAAAACCTAAGTATGAAAGATGGGTGACCGACCAAGAGAGCATGGGGCCGGCTTTTGGTGGTCACGGGACTGGATGTTGTCCGTTCAAGCAATCCCCAGGTTGGTTAGAGAGAGTTTGGGCCCAATATGAGCGATTGCGCAAAATATGTCAAAAGTGTGAAAACGTGTGGGAACGGCTTTGTGCAAGCCCTGTGAATGACTTTGGTCGGTCATTAAGGCATGCACGTGTTGCCGTGGTGTCCGTGTCTCCGTACTGAGAGTTTCAGTATTTTCTGATGTGCATTCGAGCAACATTGTGAATTTTCAGAAGAGTTTCATCTTCACTGAAATTCTTGATTTTTGTTGGAATGAGCATGTATGCTCAATTAATCAATGTTTTGTAAATATTAAAATAAGAGTATTTTAATATTCAAAATTGTCGTGAGAGGCTAGCTGGAATGAGCATGTATTCCTCATCTGTCCATATTTTTGGATACTCGTTCGTGCATCCGGGTGCTCAGTCGTGCATCATTGTCGAGTACACTTACACCATTTTTGTGGGGCTTACTCAAAGGATGATCCGTATGCCCTTTGTTGAGTATTTATTGCTAATCCATGAAATTCAGTGTAACATAATTCATGAAACGAGATAATAAAATAAGTAGTTATTTATTATCAATTCATAGGATCAGCTGCGGATTCGACCATGAACTCGGAATAATAAAATAGGCATTACCATTCCATGGGATCGTGGATTCGACCATAGAATCGGAGTAATAAAAGTACATATTACCATTTCATGAGATTAGCAGTGAATTCGATCATGAAATCGGAGTAACGAGATAAATTGTTGTTGCCATTCCATGAGATCAAGTCGTAGATTCGATCATGGAATCGGAGCAGCTGTGATTGCCATTCCATGGGATCAGGCCATGGATTCGACCATGGAATAGAAGCAATTGTTATTGCCATTCCATGGGATCAGGCCGTGGATTCGACCATGGAATAGGAGCAATAATAGATTATTCTGGGAATTCAGTGGTGAACGTCACGGCAGAATTAATCTATGTGCATAGTCAAGAGACGGCTAATCCTGAGGGTGCTCTCAGACACTACGAAGAACACCCGAGTCTATACATGTCGCTCTACATAGTCAGGATCAGTGAGTATCACTGTCCTGAAGGCGTTGTTACTCTCAATCTGACGGAGAACCGCCCAATCGTTCTTCTATGCAGAGGTGGGTCACTCTCCTATAGTCAGGGAACAGTGAGTATCACCGACGTCCTGAAGGCGTTAAGCCCTCTCAACAAACAATTATGTAGGAGGACCGCCCAATTCTATTATTCTACATAGAGGTCACAATGAAATGTCAGGGATTGAACGCTCAGCTAGTGGAGGCTTTTCGAAAGACATATTCATCATGGCTTCGTAAAATATGAATCGTCACATGCCTGAAGTCGTATCGGAAACATGCAGTATCATGATTTTACGGATTTGACCTTTGTTGAAAATCCACCATCAACATTAAGTCCCCTGCTTAGTGAGGGACACTCATGTTCCGCGGTAAGCATTAGATGGTGATTTTCAGTCGACGAGATCGTGGTTGAACTCAGTCTACAAAGGAAGTTTCAGAATTCTCGATTTGCTCCAATGGTGTCATGTACGAGCAAATGTGCGGTCGAGGACCCTGATAGTGTGATAGAGTGTTATTTTGTGGACGTGGAGAGTTGAAGTGCTGCTGATTTGGTTAGCTAAAAGCCTAGTTTTGATCGATTAGGGATTTTCGGGCCCGATCCCAAAAAGGAAACCCGTGTTTTATTAGGTTTTGGAAATAAAATTAATATAAAAGGTAAATACCCTAAAAAATTTATTATTTGATCAATTGAACACCTCCATCTCTTCATCACCTTCACGTGTGCAGAAGGGAGGGAAAAACAAACTCGCCGGAAAACCAGCGTCGATCACCGCCGCCGATCACCGTCCGGCCAGTTTCCGACCGGCAACAGGTAAGTTCGAACTTCTCTTTTTCTTTTCTTTTTTTGATGTATGTTCTATGATTCATGAGTTGTTCACAAAATAAAAAATCCCTTAGTTTCAAGCATGCGTAGGATTTATGAAGAATTTTAGAAAACGTATGGATGCCCGTCTTTTCGTTAGTTTAGGAAACAAACAAAAATCCCTGATATGGAAGAGATACATAAAATTTTGCATGGACTTGACATGGTTGCAGTAGTAAAAGTTTTTTTTTATTAGGTTTCATGAAAACCCAAGTTTGTTTTTTAAGCATGAACTTTGCAAATACTTTTGGAAACGTAGGTTTGTTCGTAAAAGTAACAAATAATAATCCTTAGAGTCAAAGGAATTTTGAAAAGACCTGGAGTTCATGATAAAGTTTATTTGTAAACTTTTACAATTTATTTGGAACATGTGGACTTTTATAAAAATAGAAAAGACCCTGGTTTCGTGACGGATGCTCGATTGAGCAAAAAGTTTTTTTGTTTTTTTTAGTTACGTGAGTTATTAACTCACGAAATTTTGGTATTTACGTGAGTTATTAGCTCACATTAATTTTTTTTTTTTAAAAGAATACGTGATCTATTCACGATTTGCCCCCTTTTTTAAAAAAAAAAAAAAAAAAAAAATCAAGTTTTGATTTATGGGAAATTGTTGAAAGCAAACAATGCTTCCCTGAGTCGATGAATTCGTGGTGTATGTGCAAGTTTGGCGATTTTATAGTGTCTGTACACGTAAAAATCAGCGAATATTCACATGGAAGGTTGTGTGAATTATTCATAGTTTCATGAAAAGTCAGTGTTGACTCTTGAATAATATGTTTTATGCTCGACTTTGAAGGTTTGAAAGAACGAACAAGTCTTGGGGTTTTACGATGTTATCACTAAGTTCGTGAAATCGTAAATAGGTAAGAGTTTAGGATTACCATTTTTGCTGTGGATTTGGTGTTAGCATATCTGTAATCCCATGTTTCTGGTTCCAGGCAATGGTGACTCCTAGTAACAGTATCAGCGATTATGACTATTACTACTCTTCCAGTTCTTCTGAAGAGGATTTCAAAGCTTCTGCAGCCAAGTCACGAGCTAAGATGAACCCACGGGATAAGATGAACCGTACTAAGAAAACGGAGCCTAGAGGACCTCTCAACAACCGTAAAGTTACTTATGCTGAGCTCATGAAGAGAAAAGCTGAGACTGATGAAATGGAAGATCGCCTGCGAAGAAAAGACCGAATTCGACGCAGAATAGCAGCAGCTGAGGAGAAGCTTAGAACTCGAGCTGATGGTGTGCCCTCTGATTCAGATGCTTCGGAAGATGAACCTGTGTGGGTGCCACCAGAACGCAAGATCAAGCCGGATCGGTATACTAGGGAGATTGAGAGAGCTATCAAAGCGGCTGAGCGTGAAGAGGATGAAGACTCGGATTCTGACGATCTTGACATTCATCTAGACTTCGTCAATGGCCCTGATAGTAATTCTGATGAAGACGATGATGATGAAGAATCTGATAATTCTGACAAATCTGATGATTCCGACGAATCTGATGATTAATCTCGCTTATGAGCCTCCCTGAGACTATTTGTTTTCCGTTGAAGTAGATACTTTCTGGTTATTTGAATAGCTTGGTTGTAAAGGCATTTCATTAGGGATTATCATTCTTGGAAACGTGATTTGACTTTTTTTTTTTTTTTTGATACCTGAATCTTACTCCCATCTCCAGTTGACGGACCAATGTCCATGTAGACAATAATCCCCGCGGAATGTGATCACACGAATTGTCTAAGAGACACATGGCCTGTCAGACGATCAATCCATAGTCATGATATTGACTATTTCCCGAACTGTCAGTCCCCAGTACTGTTACGCTTCTCCCATTGTCATGTATCTGATTCGAGATTTTAGGGCTCCAATAGAAATCGCAACAGACTTATTTATCCGTTAGTGCTCTTAGGGTTTTATTTAAACAGGCGGCTATCTGCTGCTCTTGTGTATTATCAGAAGAAATTTTGATCACCATCTCGTGTCACCATGTCCAGAAGTAGTGTTTCCTCCAGAAGTGAATCTCGTGCAGAATATGTTGTGACAGCATCCGACTTGGTGAGTTATATATTCTTCTTATCTTTGTTCGATCAGGGTGATTGATCAGAAGAAATTTTGTTGCAGGATAATCAAAAGAATCAACTTTCCTCCGGTAGCTTGAGACCCAAACGAACTGTCAAGGCTCCTCTTCATTCCACCGCAGGTTGACATTCATGTTGTTGTCGATGGTAGAAAGAGGAAGAACGGGAAATCCGTGATTGTAGTCGATGATAGCAGCAACCGTGATGAGAACTCTACCGATTCCATTGAGGCTGGGGTTAGAGTTCAAATCCTAAGTATCCAATAGCTGGACTCCCATTTGAGGCTCCCATGATCAACAATTGTCCGAATAATGAAGTGGTTGGTGGATTCGTCATTCCCAAGTGTCACGCGCCCCTGTACACCAAAATTTGGAGAAGATACGGGCATATTGCTAGGACCAAAGTATGGAAAGGTTTTCTACCAACCTTTCTGATTACAGTTGCAGGGTTGTTACTGATCATTGAAGAGATAGACCAAACACATCTGCGAGATGTCAAAAATCATGAACTGCACAGATGGGACGAGATGATCTCCAATTGCGAAACTCTGCAGTTCAACATAGGCTGGCTTCGTCATCGACTTGAGATAATCAAAGTTCACAAGGCGGAAGCTGCTGCTGACGCGATTTCTGCAACCACTGCCATATTGGAGGAGGAGAAGATACTCGCTTTGGAGTCGGCAAGAGTTGAGAAGGCGGTCCAGGACTTGAGAGTGAAGACCAAAATTTTCCAGAAGAAGCTTGACAGAGTTTTCTATAGAGATTATCCTCTGTTGGATGGTTTTTTCTGAGTGGGTGATTGAGAGAAAGACCTTTAATGTAGGTTTGAGATTTTGCTTTGAATAAAGTAGGTGATTGAAAGATTCTTGTGAGATTCGTGAAATACTTTGAATTTTGAATGAATGAGCATACTGCATATTCTTTTGGAGGAAATAAAATTACATTTAGAAGCTCAATATTTCGATAATTGTTCAGGCATAATACGCCTTGAGCCATTTGCCATTGATGATGTTTCCTTCGATTCCTCCGTTAACAGCTAAGATTTTGTAGTATCCGCTAGATACTGCCTTGATAACTACATAAGGCCCTTCCCATTTAGGAGAGAATTTAGGAGCGGACATGTCTTGCTGGATATGCTTTGCTGTTTTCAAAACCAAATCTCGTATTTGAAATGTTCGAGGTCTTACCATTTTGTTGTATGCTTTGGAAACTCTCTGTTTGTAGGTTTCCACATATTTTTCCACCTTGGCTCTTCTCGAATCGAGCATGTCCAATTCAGCAATTCTCGAATTAGACACTTCAGCTTCATGCCATTGCACCCCACTAGCTGTTGCAATTCGTGCGGATGGAATTTTGATCTCAGCTGGGAGGATAGCATCAGCGCCATAGACGAGAGAGTATGGTGACGTCCCAATAGAGCTCCTTGGTGCGGTTCGGTAAGCCCACAAAGCCACGGGCAACTCTTCATGCCACGTTCGTGGATTGTCATGAACTGTTCGACTAAGAATCTGGATCAGAGTCTTGTTGGTGCTCTCCGCTTGTCCGTTTCCTTGGGGATAGTAGGGTGTGGAGAAAATCTGTTTGATTCCGTATCCCTCGAGCAACTCTGCAACATGTTTGTTTGCAAAAGGAGTTCCATTATCCGTGATGATATGTTTAGGCACGCCAAATCTACATATGATGAACTCTTTGATGAAAGATGCGATCGTGACTCCAGTGGTGCTTCGAAGAGGAACAACTTCGAACTATTTGGTGAAATACTCTGTTGTTGTGATGATGTATTCATGCTGCTTTGAAGATGTCGGGTTGATTTTTCCTATGATATCCAGTCCCCAGCTGTAGAAGGTCCATGGGATGCTCACAGAATGTAATGTAAGACAATGAGTGTGTATGAGGTTACCATGAACTTGGCATTGATGACATCTCCGAACGTAGGCAGCTGCGTCGTCTTCCATGGTTGGCCAATAATATTTCTCATGAATTTGGAGAAATAATTTCTTCTTTACTTGGTATTCAAATTCATGCATTTCTTTCAGGACTGTGGGAATTTCATGCTCAGCCAAGCATATCAGGAGATTCCCACCGAAGCTTTTGCGATACAAAATCCCTTCTAAGCAGACAAAACGTTTGGCTCTTTGAATGAGTGTGATCGCACCTTTCTTCTCTGATGGAAGATCGTTGTCACGAAGATATTTTATGTATGGTTCTCTCCAGTCCCCAGTGTGATGAAGTGTTAGAACCTTAATGTAGTTTTGAAGTGGTAAGAAAAGGGTTTGATTCTCGGACTTGGGAAGTTGTTGATTTTAGGACTTACGTAAACAAAATACTAGAACAAAGAAAAGATTTTAACAAAATTGAGAGATACTGGGACTTAGGATTCCACCAAACTTCACAATCAATTGGTTCATACAATGATTCATAACAATTTTAGCTCTTTTCTAGACTCTATTTCTTTGCCGAAAGTAGATTTTTTAAAGCATTAGATGTAAATCGTAAGCATAGTGCATCAAAAGTTCTTAGACTAAGCATACACTATCAAACAAAATCACAAATAATCAATGAAAATCATAAATCGATTAAAAAATCAATGCGAGAAGTCTTAAGAATCAATTATAATACCAAACATTGTGAAACATGGCTTCCTCCGTCATCCCAGTATTGGGGTTTAGCTCCACATGGTGAAAATACGCTCAAAATATTTATTCATGGCTCAAAAGTGTGTTTACAATAGTCAAAAGAGAGAAGAGTAATGGAAACAGAAAACTGCAACGTTTATAAGTATTGCAGGTCACTGTTATAATAAACGATAAATCAAATGTGTTGCAGAATAAAAGACTGCCTCTGCGAGTCTGTTCTTCGTGTTCTTGAGAACAACACTTCTGAAGTGTCGTCTGCAACTTCTCTTCTTCCTCTTCACTTGCTGCTGCTGCAACTCCTCCTGCAGCGTGATTTCCTCCTCTGAAGCGTACCCAAACTCCCGAATCCTCCCCTACAACTCTCGTACACCCTTTATATAGCCAACAGATGTAGAAAATCTCGATAAAATCTTCCCTGGCAAGTCATAGACTTTTCTTCCCTGTAAATCTTCCTTACACGTCATTGATTGAATCGTAGCTGTTCAAGACTCTTCTTAGGATAGAAACAAATCTAAATCAGATATTCACTTCCCTCTTCCCACGTAACTTCCAAAAATATACCACAAAAACCCGAGTATTTCTTTCTTCCCTGCCTTGCTCCAAACCGATAATGCAGCCCAATTTAATCGAGTCTGATGGACCTACCAACCTTGTTTAGTCCAAACAGGCCCTGAGTGACAGAATTCCGCGATTAAATCTCAGTAAAACTCGTCCTAATTTGACGAAGAAAATTCCGCAGGTGGTAATATAGTTTTCCCGCCAAAACTTGGTTCAAATGGGGAAGAACATGGATGCCCCTTATCCGTTCATGGGGTGTGAATAGCAAGTGGTCGCCCCTTAGTAATTTGGGTACCCCTTATCCAAAATGGGGGTCTGTATAGTAATTTTCTCCCACGAGCGCAAATACCACTTTTCGAGCCAAATTTGCCGCAAAAGCTTATTCCTCCAAAAACACCTACAAAGACATAAAATAACCAAATAAGTACAAGATCGAGCACTAACAATATACATAATTGAGATCCAAATAGACACATAAATGCGTCTATCAAACCTCCAAGTGATGAGGTGGTGTCTGACAATTTGGTCAGGACCCTTGCAACTTTCTTGACTGAGTCTCCATGGAAGGCCAATAATACCCGAGTCTCTGAAGTCTTCTGTAAAGCGTGATTACCAGGGTTTGCCCACATATTTCCTCATGTATGCGCTTAAGTTGTTCAGTGGCTTCTTCATCTCCAAGGCATCGTGACAGGGATCCATCAGGATTGCGATAGTATAATGCTCCGTGGAGCAGGAAAAAGTTTTTTAATTCCTTGAGGCTAATCTTCCCCTCCGTAAGAGAGTTGCTCAATTCATGAATGATGGGAGCCCGCCAGTCGTTCGATTGAGCATCTTCGCCTTGAGTAAACCAAGTAGATGATACAGAGCGCCTTTGCACAGTGATGGATTTCTCGGACCCTTCAAATTGTAGTTTGGATGCTAGAGTCGCTAGACAATCAGCATGTCTGTTGTTGGTACGGCCGGTATGGACAATTGTTGCATCAGAAAAATGAGTCAATAGTCGTTGCGCCTCGATCCTGAATGGAGCAAGTGTTATTTCTTTGAGAGAGTATACGCCATTCATTTGATTGACCAGTAACTTTGAGTCTCCTCTGATTTCTAAGTGTTTTGCTCCGGCCTTCTTGGCTAGGAGAAAAGCTTTATATTCTGCCGAGTTGTTGGTGCAATGAAAATCTAGCTTGAATGAATGTGAGAAGACTTCACCGGATGGAGATACTAGCACAATGCCCGCTCCGCCAGTATCATTGATCGGAGTAGCAGATCCATCAAAATATAGTAACCATGTTTCTTCTTGAATGATTGAAATTTCTGGAAACTCACCGGGCACTTCTTCATGCAACATTGTGATGTCTTCTCCAGGGAAAGCAGCAAGTAATTCTGCAACCGCTTGTCCTTTAATTGATTTTGGAGGGACGCACGCTATGTCGAATTCTGACATTTGAAGCAGCCATTTTGCTGGTCTCCCGATCAAAGCAGGTTTCGACAGTAAGAACTTTATGGGATCAGCTTTGGCCACCAGCACGACCCTGTTTGATAAAAGATAATGCATGAATCTCTGAATTGCGTGGACTAACGCTATACATGCTCTCTCAGCCTTTGGGTATCGGATTTGGGCATCCCTCATTGTACGACTGAAGTAATAGATTGGGCTTTCGATTCCTTCTTCATCTTCTTGAGCGAGGAGTGCTCCAATAGCAACATCACTGGAGGCTGTGTAAAGTATTAATGGTCGCCCTTGCATAGGAGATTTCATGACAGCAGGTGATAGTAATATTTGTTGTATTTTCTGGAATGCCTCTTGTTGAACGGTCGTCCACATAAAACTTGCTCCCTTCTTCAACAAGGGTGTGAATGAAGCGATGAGTTGAGCTAATCCAGGGATGAAACGCCGAATGTAGTTTACTTTTCCCATAAAGCTTTGGAGTTCCTTCACGGTTCGTGGAGGAGGCATGGTAGTGATGGATTTTGTTTTGTCTGGATCGACCTTGATTCCTTATGCAGTGACTAAGAATCAGAGAAACTTTCCAGAAGAAACACCAAAAGCACATTTCAGTTGATTCATCTTCAATTTGTACTCTCTGCATCTTTCGAATACTTGTCTTAGAATGTCTAGGTGGGATGCCCGAGTCTTTGATTTCACCACCACATCGTCAACGTAGTCTTCCACTTGCTTGTGCATCATGTCATGGAATATTGCGGTCATGGCTTGCTGATAAGTGGATCCTGCATTCTTTAGGCCGAAAGGCATTACTGTGTAGTGGAAGTTTCCAATGGGAGTTAGGAATACGGTCTTGTTAGCATCATGCTCGTACATCTTGATTTGATTGTATCCACTGTAACCATCCATGAACGAGAAAATGTCATGGCCGCTGGTTGCATCAACGAGCATATTTATGTTTGGCAATGGAAAGTCATCCTTTGGGCAACACTTGTTCAGGTTCCTGAAATCCGCACAACATCAGATCTGACCATTTTTCTTCTTGACCGGGACAATGTTTTCCAGCCACGTTGGATGTTGAATGGGTTTGATGAATCCTGCTGTTAGTAGTTTCTGGATCTCCACCTTGATTTGTTCTTCAACTTCGTGTCCGAATTGCACGGGCGGTTGTTTGACAGGTATGGAACCGGGGGTGATGTGCAAATGATGAGTAACTAATTTATCGTCCAGGCCGGGCATCTCTTCGTACGTCCAGGCCAAGATATCTTGATATTCTTTCAACATACCTATCAATCCTTCTCGTTCCTCCGGTGAGAGAGCAGAACTGATTAAGATTGGCCTTGGTTTCTCGTCCGTTCCGATGTTGATAGTTTCAAGGTCGTCAGTTGTAGAATCTGTGCCATCTTGTAACTGCCGTGGTGCATCTCGAACTTCTTCATCGGGTGATTGCTCAATCTGGCATGACTCTTCAGGGCGGGGAGACTTTTCATCGATCTCCCATGTTAACTGCTAATCCTTACGACAGAGATAAATGACTTTCCCTTCTGCGTCATAATCAGTAATAAATTTGGACCTCTTATGAGCCGTACCTTGACTTTGATGACGCTTGAGCGGTGTGGAAGATGGTTTGACAGATTTAGCATCCCTTGATGATGGTTTGTCGGTTTTCTTAATAGATTCCCAACTTGGGAGTGGAATACCGCAGATCTTGCTTGGAGGTTCGGGGATACTCTTTGGGGGTTCCAGGAACTCAGCATCATGAACCGGAGCATAAGGAGACACTGAAGCTGGGATACGGACAATTTTGTTGTTGAACAAAGCTTTCATACATTGATGAATCGAAGGAATAACCTTATTGTCATGAAGCCATGGTATCCCGAGTATTATGTGATAATCTGGATCTTTCTTGATCACATGAAACTTGACAGTGGATTGAATCGGCCCCACCTTTAGATCCACATAGACGTACCCGTATGTGTGACACTGGCTTCCTTCAAAACCCGTCATAAATATGGGATGATGAACGATTTTGCTTTGTGGAACTTTGGCTTCCTTGATAGTCTTCATAGTGATGAGATTCGTGGAAGCACCTGTATCGATGAGAACTCTCCTGAATTCGGAATCTTTGATAGAAGCAGTTACGAACAGAGCTCGGTTGTGTCCTTCCTCCGCCATTCGGTCTTCCTCGGTGAAGGTGATGTTGTTGATCGAAAGTTCAGATACCATGGACACTTGTTCAACCTCTGGAGATGATGGAGCTATTCGCACGTCAGATGATATTTTGTTGAGTACAGCAAACGTGTCTGTACGCTGATCTCTGGAGAAATGCAGGAGTTCACATAGATTCTCGATTAAATGTGTGACTTCTTGTTCCACCGGCTTTTCATAAGTGGTGAAGTTGTTGATTCGGGGGTGATCACCGGTTGAGGGGTCAGCTACCAACGTTGGAACTTCCTGAGCATGAGCACCTCCCAAGTCAGATGTCAGTCTGATGAGGAAGTTCAATATGTTATTCATTGTTTCTTTCATCGGGTCCATGTTCCTTGTATCAGCCTCCTGTACTCGTGCCAACTCAATCAAAGTCGGGATTTCTGCATTGACCGTTCCATTGAGTGGAGTGTTGGAAGGAGGAACATTTTCATTCGAAAGATTCTGACCGAAATTCAAAGTTGTTGAGTTAGACCTAAGACCAACCATTTTGTGAAAATGAGAGATTGCAACCGAGAGATTAATCTCCCACTGTGGTCGCCAATCTGTGGATGGGGAAAAACGGTTCGCTGGTTTTTTAGGAAAGTGAAGAGTCGAGCGTGTTGTCGAGACTCCTCGAACCGGGCAAACTGCTCAACCTCACACAGATGCACTGCAAAGGGAGTGCTTAGATTCGAGAGATCAATTTGTAGGACTCCGGCCTAAACCAAGTTAATGGCCGTTCCAGATTCAATTCGGTCGCAAAGAGGGAGATGGGTTGATATGTAAGAGGGAAGCTGAGAATTGTGTGGGATCAGTGATGATCAAGGATTGTGGGTGTGTTGAATGTTTCTGCAAAAATCGGTGAACTGTTGAGTTCGAATAAGTTCTGATGGATTGATGAATTCTTGAGAGTAGTTACTCGAGAAATTCTGTAGACCCAAAAAACGTTGTCCTTAATCATGGATTCAGAAACTTATTTATATTGTCAGAGTTGTGAATACCTTGATCCCTATAAGTATGACGGTTTCATGAGTGGGAGAGTGGGCAAATGGAAGATCGTGGTAAAGTCGGTTCCACGTCGTATGGAGACTTGACGGATCGTGCACCCACTACTTTGTTAACTCCTTCAACCGTTGACACAACTTACACACATTTCTCGTCGTGGATGAATCCACGTGATGTAGGCCGCCAGACCAAAACCCTAATTGTTATCCCCCAATTTGACGTGATTGATGTCTCACGAATCGTGGAGTCTGCATGATAGACGTGTATTTAGTTTGTCAGTTGTTGACTATTAGACAATGAGTCTAGGTTTTGTTGAATTGAGCATGTTTGACAAATGCTCAGCGATTCATGAATGTTAATGTTGCTCATCTGAGGAAATGTTGTAAATTCAACAAGTTGTTGAATATTGATGAGTTACTGAATATTTGATAATTGGGTCAATATTCTAGCAACTGAGCAAGTATTGCTCAATTCGACGAATTACTGAATATTCAAGAATTTGACGTGCAATTGAACAAGTATTGCTCAATTCGAAAAATTACTGATAAATTAATAATTTGACGTGCAATCGAGCAAGTATTGCTCCATTCGACAAATTACTGATAGGTTACTAAATATTTATAGATGGATCAATATTTGAGCAACTGAGCAAATGTCACTCAATTCGACGAAATATTTATTGGTAACGTAACCCAATAAAATATTAAAATATTGGTAGATTACCAAATATTGTATAATTAATCCCCGTGGATCAACATAAATTCATTTGGTGTTTGAACTTGCTTAGAATGATGATTCCGTGAAACGTTTGTTCGAAACCCTAATTTTTGAGAAATTGTTCAACAATTGATGAATTGCTGAAAATAGGTCATGAGTGATAGAGGGACCAACCACATGGAATGATGAGCGTCCATGTGGTGCCCAGTGCTCGAGCGAGCGTACACCAGGGTTCTCAGTTGGAGAGTTGGTGAAAGAATGATGATTAAGTGCCGGTTTCATCATTTATGAATTACTGTTGGGTTCAACATTAGAAAAAAACCTAAGTATGAAAGATGGGTGACCGACCAAGAGAGCATGGGGCCGGCTTTTGGTGTTCACGGGACTAGATGTTGTCCGTTCGAGCAATCCCCAGGTTGGTTGGAGAGAGTTTGGGCCCAATATGAGCGATTGCGCAAATTAGGTCAAAAGTGTGAAAACGTGTGGGACCGGCTTTGTGCAAGCCCTAGGAATGACTTTGGTCGGTCATTAAGGCATGCACGTATTGCCGTGGTG
This sequence comes from Papaver armeniacum, assembly GCA_023531295.1. Lineage (NCBI taxonomy): Eukaryota > Viridiplantae > Streptophyta > Magnoliopsida > Ranunculales > Papaveraceae > Papaver > Papaver armeniacum. The sequence continues at coordinate 173,188 of JAJJWW010001190.1, read as the reverse complement.
TCCGTGTCTCCGTACTAAGAGATTCAGTATTTTCTGATGTGCATTCGAGCAACATTGTGATTTTCAGAAGAGTTTCATCTTCACTGAAATTCTTGATTTTTGTTGGAATGAGCATGCATGCTCAATTAATCAATGTTTTGTAAATATTAAAATAAGAGTATTTTAATATTCAAAATTGTCGTGAGAGGATAGTTGGTCATGTAACCACGTTGGTTTTTGAATTTTCATGATTTGAGCAATATTCGAGAAATTATGAAGAAATCATGATTTTTGCTCAAACCAAGGAGTTTCATGAATTTGAGGAAAATAATAATTATAAAAGACTAGGGATTGCAGGTGTGGGACCGTCCACGGCTAGGGCATGGCCGGCCGGCTATGTTGCCCGGTCCCGCACTCCTTTTCCTATTTTATAATATTATTTTCATGAATCCGTGATGTTATGGAGAATCCACGAGTCTTTTGTTGAAACGGAGGAGTTTCATGAGTTTGGGGAATAATGGTTATAAAAAGCTAGGGATTGTGAGGTGTGGGACCGGCCACGGCTAAGGCATGGCCGACCGGCTATGTTGCCCGGTCCCGCACACCTTTCCCTATTTTATAATATTATTTCATGAATCCATGAAGTTATGGAGAATCCATGAATTTTGTTGAAACCAAGGAGTTTCATGAAATTGGGGAATGAATATTATAATAGGCTAAGGATTGTAAGGTGTGGGACCGACCACGGCTAAGGCATGGCCGGCTGGCCATGTTGCCCGGTCCCGCACACCTTTCCTTATTTTATAATATTATTATTTTTCATGAATCCGTGAAGTTATGGAGAATTCATGAATTCTGTAAAAACAAGGAAAGTTGCTAAAATCAAGGAGTTTTTTCATGAGTTCGTGAAATAACAAAATAGGGCAAAATAATGAGAGAAGCATGGGGACCGGCCACGGCTAGGGCATGGCCGGAAGGCCGGTGGGCCCGGCCCTTGGGCGCTCCTTATTATTTTATTAATATTTGTTGTTTTCTCCTCTTTTGCGCAGGATTCCTCATTTGTCCATATTTTTGGATGCTCGTTCGTGCATCCGGGTGCTCAGTCATGTATCATTGTCGAGTACACTTACACCATTTTTGTGGGGCTTACTCAGTGATGATCCAGATGCCCGGTTGTTGAGTATTTATTGCTAATCCATGAAATTCAGTGTAACATAATTCATGAAACGAGACAATAAAATAAGTAGTTATTTATTATCAATTCATAGGATCAGCTGCGGATTTGACCATGAACTCGGAATAATAAAATAGGCATTAGCATTCCATGGGATCGTGGATTCGACCATAGAATCGGAGTAATAAAATTACCAATTACCATTTCATGAGATTAGCAGTGAATTCGATCATGAAATCGGAATAACGAGATAAATTGTTGTTGCCATTCCATGAGATCAAGTCGTAGATTCGATCATGGAATCGGAGCAGCTGTCATTGCCATTCCATGGGATCAGGCCGTGGATTCGACCATGGAATAGGAGCAATTGTTATTGCCATTCCATGGGATCAGGCCGTGGATTCGACCATGGAATAGGATCAATAATAGATTATTCTGGGAATTCAGTGGTGAATGTCACGGCAGAATTAATCTATGTGCATAGTCAGGAGACGTCTAATCCTGAGGGTGCTCTCAGACACTACGGAGTACACCCGAGTCTATACACGTCGCTCTACATAGTCAGGATCACTGAGTATCACTGTCCCGAAGGCGTTGTTGCTCTCAATCTGATGGAGAAGCACCCAATCGTTCTTCTATGCAGAGGTGGGTCACTCTCCCCGTAGTCGAGGAACAAAGGAGTATCACCGACGTCCTGAAGGCGTTAAGCCCTCTCAACAAACAATTATGTAGGAGGACCGCCCAATTTTATTATTCTACATAGAGGTCACAATGAAATGTCAGGGATCGAACGCTCAGCTAGTGGAGGATTTTCGAAAGACATATTCATCATGGCTTCGTAAAATATGAATCGTCACATGCCTGAAGACATATCGAAACATGCAGTATCATGATTTTACGGATTTGACCTTTGTTGAAAATCCACCATCAACAGCTCCGTAAGTTCTCTTATGTCGAGCATGACCAATTAAATTGATTACTTTTTGTGATTAATTTGGTTGTGTATTCCGATTAGATAAATTATGGGTTCTCTTGTGATTAATCTAATTTATTTTTTGAGTCTCCATAAGTTCACTTATGTTGAGCATTTCCGATTAAATTAATCATGGGTTCTCTTGTAGATAATTTAATTGTATATTTTGGATTCAAATTCATACTTGTATGTGATTTGTTATGTCCCAAGAAATCCTTCTTTTCTTTTGAAATTAATGTCGCTCTTGTTGTTCTTTCGGGAATGACATATTGTGGGGGAGAGTTCTTAATTGAACTTGTGCTTAATTGCCAAATCTTTTTGGGGAGTGCGGCTGTGGAATATTATAGGGGTTATCTTGTATCTTTATAAACTCCTTGATGAATACATTTAGCTTCGGCTATATGATTGCATCTAAATAAGATGATATGTGCTCTCTTTTGGTCATGAAATTTCTCTTTTGAAAATTTCATTAGGATCCCGTTTTCGTACCTTTGCCAACTTTATTGACAAAAAGGGGGAGAATTAATATGTAGTTCACACTACAAATACATATGGTTTTCGGATCATTATGTAAGGGGGATTGGTTTCCATGTGAGATGGAGTATTGACTAAGGGGGGTGATACATATCACCATAGTATTGTCGTCGAAGTTGTGATGCAATTGAACTTTGATACTATATAATGATATTATGACACTGTATAACAATGATTGAGAACTCTTGTTTTCTCGTTGTTATAGCTAGGGATTTTTAACAACGATGATGCTGAACTTACAACCTTTGGGATCATTGGAGTACTTGGAAGTGACGAAGATTTTGAGTAATGTTGAAGATTAGGCATGTGGAAAAGGAGCTACAAAAGTTTATATTTTTATTTTTTGCATTCCATATCTATTGATAGTTTTGTCACTAAAATTGACAAAGGGGGATATTGTTAGAGCATTGCTCGGTCGAACTCGCATGCGTTGCTATCTCAAGCATGTTTGTCAATATTAGTGATCAAAACTATAAGTCTTTATTTCTAGTCTACTATAGCTAAGTCTCGGACTAGGATATAAAGTGTAGTTGAGCTCAAGAACTCCATGGCGATCATCATACAAGACGAAGGACTACTCAAGGAACTGGTGGATCTTCATCGACTAAAAGGTATGTGGAGACTTGAACTTATCTATCATTCAAAAGTCTATCTACTCTATCTCCTATTTTGAGACAAAAGTCGGTTTGCTATATAGACTTTGATTATGCACATTTTCTATTTCGAGCCGAGTTTATCTCGCCTATTTATTTCTCGAAATATTGGTTGGTAAGCTTTTGCTTTGGCCAAGTTCATCTTTACCTAGTGACGAAAGTCATGACACGTTTCAATCACTTTGGAGATTTCTTACTTTGACGGAATGTCCTCTAAGAATGTTTCGATGATTGAAACGAGAGTTTAGATCATATAACCAATGTTGGATATAAGCATTGTATGGAGACACATATATGTATAAGTCCTTTTTCCTTGAACCAAAGTTTGCGAACTTTTTTGATCAAGAGAACCGGAATCAGAGCCGTGAGCTAAGTCCGCGAACTGGCGGAAGTTCTCTTCCAGAGAAATTCTACTGGAGTTTGAGAACTCCTTCCAGGAACTTATGTCCGCGAACTAAGTTTGCGAACTTGAGTTGGTTATATCTAAAAACGATTGTTTGTGAACTCATTTATAAAAACTAAGGAATGCAAATTGCAAACCGTGGCTATATAGTTCATGAACAGATTCGAGTGAATCAAATCGTTTTTGCTTCGATTATGTCTTGTGTAGTTACATAAGATTTCCTTGCAATTGAACAACTCTCTAACTAGTTCATTTTAGTCATTTGAACTAGTTATGGTAAAGAAGAATATGGTTGATATGAAAGTGCTCATATGGCTAACCATTTGGTTAACTATTGTTGAACCAAAAAATGTTCATGTTTGGGTACGGTTGCATAAAACCAAAATAGTACATTTCATTTGTGTGTAACAAGCTAAGTTTTCGATCCAACGATTGAAAGATATTAGCTTGAATCTAATCAGGTTTTCATCTAACGGTGAATATTGAATGTTTTTTTACCAAGCTAACATTGATTGCAAACCATGATTTGAAAGACTATATAAGGGAGAACTCTTGCAACTGGGAAACCTAATCCCTACACCTTCCGTGTGATACTAGTTGTATTAGCTAGAGTCGATTCTCCTTTAACCTTAAGTTTTCTTCTTAACTTAAAGACTTCATTGGGATTGTGAAGCCAGACCGATACTACTTTCTCGTAGTTGTGTGATCTGATCTTGTTGATTCTATCGTTTTGAGTACAATCGTAACGATTGGATTGAGATCTTATCTCCGATAGGAAAGATAGAAAAGTAATCACAAACATCTTCGTCTCATCATTTGTGATTCCACAATATCTATTTTCGTTGCGTCGATTAGGATTATTGTGAGATGATTGATAATACTAGGCTGTTCTTCGGGAATATAAGTCCGGGTTATCAATTGGTTCTTGTTCACCTTGATTTATCAAAAGACGGAACAAAACTTGTAGGTTTATCTGTGGGATACAGATTTATCTATTCTGTAGACTTTTCTGTGTGATACGGATTTGTTTATTAAAGTCTTCGACTTTGGGTCGAAGCAACTCTTAGTTGTGGGTGAGATCAGCTAAGGGAATCAAGTGCGTAGTATCCTGCTGGGATCAGAGACGTAAGGAGCGTAACTGTACCTTGAATCAGTGTGAGATTGATTGGGGTTCAACTACATCCGGCACTGAAGTTAGTTTGTGGTAGGCTAGTGTCTCGTAGCGGATTAATACGGTGTGGTGTTCAATCTGGACTAGGTCCCGTGGTTTTTCTCGCATTTGCGGTTTCCTCGTTAACAAAATTCTGGTATCTGTGTTATTTCTATTCCACATTATATTTTGTTATATAATTGAAATATCACAGGTTGTGCGTTTGAATCAATCAATTGGAAATCCGACCTTTGGTTGTTGATTGAAATTTATTGATCCTTGAACATTGGTCTTTGGTATCGTTCAAGTGACTTCTCTTGTATTCAATTAGACTCGCAGATTTCTATTTGCTTGAGAAAGAATTGAATCGAGAAAGAGAGATATAACTCTTTGATATACTTTATTAAGATTGAGTCTAGTTGATTCTCTTGAAAGTATATTGGAGTTTGTCCATATAGATTGTTAAGCGAAATATTGGGTGTGGTTGTTGTACCCCCGCTTTTTCAATTGGTATCGAGAGCGAGGCAAACACGTTCAAGACCTTACAAGTCTATGTTTGTAGCGATCTGACTCTATGGACAGAGGTGCTATCTATCAACGTACCACCAGTCTTCGATGGCTCTAATTACTTATTGTGGAAAATTGCTATGCGAGCTTTTCTTCAAGCACGCGATTTTCAATCATGGGTATATGTTGTTAATGGCTATGATGCTCCCATTGTGGCAGTTGGAAATGTAAACGTTCCCAAGAATATTGGTGAATACAGTCCTGCCGAGATACTTGCTGCAAAGCAAAATTCCGACGATTTGAATGCCATCATACATGCCATTACCCAAAATCTTCAGCACCACGTGTCAAATTGCACTAAGTCTGAAGAAGCTTGGGATATCTTAGAAACCGTATTTGAAGGAAATACTCAGAAAAGGAAGCTAGGCTTCAAAACCTTAATTCCGATTGGGAAAACCTTCGTATGGCAGATGAAGAAATATTTGATGAGTTTAATCACAAAGTGTATGAAATTGTTAATGCATCTTTTGCATTGGGTAAGACCATTCCTGAAAAGGACATTGTGATGAAAATTCTCAGATCGCTGCCATCTAGATACGATTCTAAGAAGCACGCTATCGTAGAGGGAAATAACCTAGATAATCTCTCCGGAAATACGCTGGTTGGGAAACTTAAGATCTTTGATCATGAGCATTCATCCAAATCTAAGGATGTTGCGTTCAAAGCACTAAAGGACACTAAATTACTTGATAAAAGTAAGAAAGTGTATATCTCTGGAGATGATCACTCTGAAACTGATTCATCAGATGAAGATCTTGACAAATCGGTCTCAAAGATCACAAGACAGTTTAGGGATCTTCTGTTGAAGAGAAGTAAACGGTTATCCAGAGATAAGCCTAAGGCATCAGTTAAACATCATAATCATGTTCCTCCTAAAAATAGGGATATTGATGAAACTGATGACGAGGATATGCCTCAGTGCTTTAAGTGTAAAGGATTTGGTCATTTTGCAAACGAGTGCCCAAATCCTAAGTAATACACTGGGAACAAAGGTCTTGCTGCAACTCTTGATGAAATGTCTGACAGCTATGATTCTAATGAAGACGAGAAATCAAGTGTTGCACTTCTTGGTGAAAATATTGATTTTGATAATTGTAGCAATACATACATCAATCTTGATATTCTTTCAGAAGAAAACCCAACTAATCTAGAAGAAAAGACTGAACCATTCTTTGGAAACTCTATATCTAATGTTTCAGGTTCCACCATGTGTCTAGCTGCTTGCACATCTCAGAAGCCTGATTTTTATCCTAGTTTGATGTGCTCGTACTGTTCTTTAAAGGGTCATGAACTTTCAAAGTGTTACAAGCATAAACACCAATTCAGGCATGTCAACAAACTTCAACGAAGAGCAAATCAATTAGCAAATAAGCTTAAACTTGCTCAGAAGACCGCTGAGGTATGTAGGATTTTATCTTCGTCTAAGAAGTTAGTTTCCAAGGATAGACCAAGACCATTAGAGAAGAAAATATGATCAAATCGTTTTAATAGACAGAGGTATGTGGATTCCTCTAAAGAGGAAAATGGTGGACAAATTGTTGTTCACCACAACGCAACTTGATTGTGTTATTTTGGAAATCTTGTCTCATGTGCCTGATCAAAAGAGACAAGATTATGTAGTTCTCAGGCTTTAGGAAAAGGTTTCTCTTCTTTTCTTAGTTTTTTTTAATCCCTGTCTATCAATAAAAGAGGGTTATTCTCGACAATTCTACTCTTGTTAGGGTTCAGAATTGTGCATGCAAGAACCTGTTAAAGGTTAACCCTACATTCCTTTTTCCTTCTTTGAACTTCTTTTTATCTCAAGACCACTTGTTGAGACTGTGATTTCCTCTCACAAACCCATACGCCTATGGATGCTCCAAGTACCGTGTCTTCTGATGGAAAGGATGTTAATATGATTGTCAAGCCACCAATCATGAAGGAAAAATAGAAATCTCCGTTAGCTCCGACACTGAAAAGAAAAAGAAGGACTGTGAGGAAGCCTAGAGTTGTTCCTTCAAATTCTCAGAAGTTTTCTGATGTTCTTGAAGTGTTGAAGGAGATGCAAAATGACATTCTTCAAATAAAGGCTTTTGTATTTAAGACTCATGAGATTCAGAAGGCCCTGGTTCGACATCAGTCAAGAAGGTTTATTGATATTAACTCCTATCTTCATGAACCTTATGTCCCAATGGCTGTTGACGACAAGGAGTTCGGGGACGATAAAGAATTCTTCAAAGATCTTATTGTCTAGTAAATCTTCTATTTCTGTTTTGTTTAAGAAGAATAACTAGAATAGCCATTATTGTGATTACACATAGCTATGTCCAACGTTTTCATCTTCATGTTTTTAGATTTATTGGTTTAAATTCTAAAATTGTTTGGAAGATGATTTTTGCAATATTAATCTTTATGGTTTTATATATTGCAATTTATTATGGGATATGTGTGTTTGAGTCCGTGAACTATGATTGTCCCATATCTTGTCGAAAGTTAAGTCCTTTATATGTTGATATGCATGTGTTGATAAAAGAAGGAATGAACTTTTGACAAATACAAAAGTTAAGCCTATTATGTCAATTATTGATGGAAGATAGGTTAAAATCTTTTGTTTACAAGGATTATGTCTATTGTATGTCATTGTGCAAATGGTGATGGAAAATAGAATGAATCCTTGCTTATTCCACGGTATAAGGTCGATCTCCGATCCACAATTTTGTGTACATACTGTGTTGTTCCATAAGGTGTCTTATGTTGAGATCTATCGATTGAGTTAATTTTTGACTTAGTTGTTGCTCCGTGAGATACTTTGTGTCGAGCATGTACAACTAAATTAATCATCCTTGATAGGTTATTTAGTTGTTGCTCCGTAAGTTCTCTTATGTCGAGCATGACCAATTAAATTGATTACTTTTTGTGATTAATTTGGTTGTGTATTCCGATTAGATAAATTATGGGTTCTCTTGTGATTAATCTAATTTATTTTTTGAGTCTCCATAAGTTCACTTATGTTGAGCATTTCCGATTAAATTAATCATGGGTTCTCTTGTGGTTAATTTAATTGTATATTTTGGATTCAAATTCATACTTGTATGTGATTTGTTATGTCCCAAGAAATCCTTCTTTTCTTTTGAAATTAATGTCGCTCTTGTTGTTCTTTCGGGAATGACATATTATGGGGGAGAGTTCTTAATTGAACTTGTGCTTAATTGCCAAATCTTTTTGGGGAGTGCTTGGTGTGGAATATTATAGGGGTTATCTTGTATCTTTATAAACTCCTTGATGAATACATTTAGCTTCGGCTATATGATTGCATCTAAATAAGATGATATGTGCTTTCTTTTGGTCATGAAATTTCTCTTTTGAAAATTTCATTAGGATCCCGTTTTCGTACCTTTGCCAATTTTATTGACAAAAAGGGGGAGAATTAATATGTAGTTCACACTACAAATACATATGGTTTTCGGATCATTATGTAAGGGGGATTGGTTTCCATGTGAGATGGAGTATTGACTAAGGGGGTGATACATATCACCATAGTATTGTTGTCGAAGTTGTGATGCAATTGAACTTTGATACTATATAATGATATTATGACACTGTATAACAATGATTGAGAACTCTTGTTTTCTCGTTGTTATAGCTAGGGATTTTTAACAACGATGATGCTGAACTTACAACCTTTGGGATCATTGGAGTACTTGGAAGTAACGAAGATTTCGAGTAATGTTGAAGATTAGGCATGTGGAAAAGGAGCTACAAAAGTTTATTTATTTATTTTTTGTATTCCATATCTATTGATAGTTTTGTCACTAAAATTGACAAAGGGGGATATTGTTAGAGCATTGCTCGGTCGAACTCGCATGCGTTGCTATCTCAAGCATGTTTGTCAATGTTAGTGATCAAAACTATAAGTCTTTGTTTCTAGTCTACTATAGCTAAGTCTCGGCCTAGGATATAAAGTGTAGTTGAGCTCAAGAACTCCATGGCGATCATCATACAAGACGAAGGACTACTCAAGGAACTGGTGGATCTTCATCGACTAAAAGGTATGTGGAGACTTGAACTTATCTATCATTCAAAAGTCTATCTACTCTATCTCCTATTTTGAGACAAAAGTCGGTTTGCTATATAGACTTTGATTATGCACATTTTCTATTTCGAGCCGAGTTTATCTCGCCTATCTATTTCTCGAAATATTGGTTGGTAAGCTTTTGCTTTGGCCAAGTTCATCTTTACCTAGTGACGAAAGTCATGACACGTTTCAATCACTTTGGAGATTTCTTACTTTGACGGAATGTCCTTTAAGAATGTTTCAATGATTGAAACGAGAGTTTAGATCATATAACCAATGTTGGATATAAGCATTGTGTGGAAACACATATATGTATAAGTCCTTTTTCCTTGAACCGAAGTTTGCGAACTTTTTTGATCAAGAGAACCGGAATCAGAGCCGTGAGCTAAGTCCGCGAACTGGCGGAAGTTCTCTTCCCGAGAAATTCTGCTGGAGTTTGAGAACTCCTTCCAGTAACTTATGTCCGCGAACTAAGTTTGCGAACTTGAGTTGGTTATATCTAAAAACGATTGTTTGTGAACTCATTTATAAAAACTAAGGAATGCAAATTGCAAACCGTGGCTATATAGTTCATGAACAGATTCGAGTGAATCAAATCGTTTTTGCTTCGATTATGTCTTGTGTAGTTACATAAGATTTCCTTGCAATTGAACAACTCTCTAACTAGTTCATTTTAGTCATTTGAACTAGTTATGGTGAAGAAGAATATGGTTGATATGAAAGTGCTCATATGGATAACCATTTGGTTAACTATTGTTGAACCAAAAAATGTTCATGTTTGGGTACGGTTGCATAAACCAAAATAGTACATTTCATTTGTTTGTAACAAGCTAAGTTTTCGATCCAACGATTGAAAGATATTAGCTTGAATCTAATCAGGTTTTCATCTAACGGTGAATATTGAATGTTTTTTTACCAAGCTAACATTGATTGCAAACCCTGATTTGAAAGACTATATAAGGGAGAACTCTTGCAACTGGGAAACCTAATCCCTACACCTTCCGTGTGATACTAGTTGTATTAGCTAGAGTCGATTCTCCTTTAACCTTAAGTTTTCTTCTTAACTTAAAGACTTCATTGGGATTGTGAAGCCAGACCGATACTACTTTCTCGTAGTTGTGTGATCTGATCTTGTTGATTCTATCGTTTTGAGTACAATCGTAACGATTGGATTGAGATCTTAATCTCCGATAGGAAAGATAGAAAAGTAATCACAAACATATTCGTCTCATCATTTGTGATTCCACAATATCTTTTTTCGCTGCGTCGATTAGGATTATTGTGAGATGATTGATAATACTAGGCTGTTCTTCGGGAATATAAGTCCGGGTTATCAATTGGTTGTTGTTCACCTTGATTTATCAAAAGACGGAACAAAACTTGTAGGTTTATCTGTGGGATACAGATTTATCTATTCTGTAGACTTTTTTGTGTGATAAAGATTTGTTTATTAAAGTCTTCGACTTTGGGTCGTAGCAACTCTTAGTTGTGGGTGAGATCAGCTAAGGGAATCATGTGCATAGTATCCTGCTGGGATCAGAGACGTAAGGAGCGCAACTGTACCTTGAATCAGTGTGAGATTGATTGGGGTTCAACTACAGTCCAGACCGAAGTTAGTTTGTGGTAGGCTAGTGTCTGTAGCGGATTAAAACAGTATGGTGTTCAATCTGGACTAGGTCCCAGGGTTTTTCTGCATTTGCAGTTTCCTCGTTACAAAATTCTGGTGTCTGTGTTATTTCTATTCCACATTATATTTTGTTATATAATTGAAATATCACAGGTTGTGCGTTTGAACCAATCAATTGGAAATCCGACCTTTGGTTGTTGATTGAAATTTATTGATCCTTGAACATTGGTCTTTGGTATCGTTCAAGTGATTTCTCTTGTATTCAATTAGACTCGCAAATTTCTATTTGCTTGAGAAAGAATTGAATCGAGAAAGAGAGATATAACTCTTTGATATACTTTATTAAGATTGAGTCTAGTTGATTCTCTTGAAAGTATATTGGAGTTTGTCCATATAGATTGTTAAGCGAAATATTGGGTGTGGTTGTTGTACCCCCGCTTTTTCAATTGGTATCAGAGCAGGCAAACACGTTCAAGACCTTACAAGTCTATGTTTGTAGCGATCTGACTCTATGGACAGAGGTGCTATCTATCAACGTACCACCAGTCTTCGATGGCTCTAATTACTTATGGTGGAAAATTGCTATGCGAGCTTTTCTTCAAGCACGCGATTTTCAATCATGGGTATATGTTGCTAATGGCTATGATGCTCCCATTGTGGCAGTTGGAAATGTAAACGTTCCCAAGAATATTGGTGAATACAGTCCTGCCGAGATACTTGCTGCAAAGCAAAATTCCGACGATTTGAATGCCATCATACATGCCATTACCCAAAATCTTCAGCACCATGTGTCAAATTGCACTAAGTCTGAAGAAGCTTGGGATATCTTAGAAACCGTATTTGAAGGAAATACCTGTGAAAAGGAAGCTAGGCTTCAAAACCTTAATTCCGATTGGGAAAACCTTCGTATGGCAGATGAAGAAACATTTGATGAGTTTAATCACAAAGTGTATGAAATTGTTAATGCATCTTTTGCATTGGGTAAGACCATTCCTGAAAAGGACATTGTGATGAAAATTCTCAGATCGCTGCCATCTAGATACGATTCTAAGAAGCACGCTATCGTAGAGGGAAATAACCTAGATAATCTCTCCGGAAATACGCTGGTTGGGAAACTTAAGATCTTTGATCATGAGCATTCATCCAAATCTAAGGATGTTGCGTTCAAAGCACTAAAGGACACTAAATTACTTGATAAAAGTAAGAAAGTGTATATCTCTGAGATGATCACTCAAAACCGATTCATCGAGATGAAGATATTGACAAATCGGTCTCAATGATCACAAGACAGTTTAGGGATCTTCTGTTGAAGAGAAGTAAACGGTTATCCAGAGATAAGCCTAAGGCATCAGTTAAACATCATAATCATGTTCCTCCTAAAAATAGAGATATTGATGAAACTGATGACGAGGATATGCCTCAGTGCTTTAAGTGTAAAGGATTTGGTCATTTTGCAAACGAGTGCCCAAATCCTAAGTAATACACTCGGGAACAAAGGTCTTGCTACAACTCTTGATGAAATGTCCGATGACTATGATTCTAATGAAGACGAGAAATCAAGTGTTGCACTTCTTGGTGAAAATATTGATTTTGATAATTGTAGCAATACATACATCAATCTTGATATTCTTTCAGAAGAAAACCCAACTAATCTAGAAGAAAATACTGAACCATTCTTTGGAAACTCTATATCTAATGTTTCAGGTTCCACCATGTGTCTAGTCGCTTGCACATCTCGTGCTTTGATTTTTATCCTAGTTTGATGTGCTCGTACTGTTCTTTAAAGGGTCATGAACTTTCAAAGTGTTACAAGCATAAACACCAATTCAGGCATGTCAACAAACTTCAACGAAGAGCAAATCAATTAGCAAATAAGCTTAAACTTGCTCAGAAGACCGCTGAGGTATGTAGGATTTTATCTTCGTCTAAGAAGTTAGTTTCCAAGGATAGACCAAGACCATTAGAGAAGAAAATATGGTCAAGTCGTTTTAATAGACAGAGGTATGTGGATTCCTCTAAAGAGGAAAATGGTGGACAAATTGTTGTTCACCGCAACGCAACTTGATTGTGTTATTTTGGAAATCTTGTCTCATGTGACTGATCAAAAGAGACAAGATTATGTATTTCTCAGGCTTTAGGAAAAGGTTTCTCTTCTTTTCTTAGTTTTTTTTTAATCACTGTCTATCAATAAAAGAGGGTTATTCTCGACAATTCTACTCTTGTTAGGGTTCAGAATTGTGCGTGCACGAACCTGTTAAAGGTTAACCCTACATTCCTTTTTCCTTCTTTGAACTTCTTTTTATCTCAAGACCACTTGTTGAGACTGTGATTTCCTCTCACAAACCCATACGCCTATGGATGCTCCAAGTACCGTGTATTCTGATGGAAAGGATGTTAATATGATTGTCAAGCCACCAATCATGAAGGAAAAATAGAAATCTCCGTTAGCTCCGACACTGAAAAGAAAAAGAAGGACTGTGAGGAAGCCTAGAGTTGTTCCTTCAAATTCTCAGAAGTTTTCTGATGTTCTTGAAGTGTTGAAGGAGATGCAAAATGAGATTCTTCAAATAAAGGCTTTTGTATTTAAGACTCATGAGATTCAGAAGGCCACGGTTCGACATCGAGTCAAGAAGGTTTATTGATATTAACTCCTATCTTCATGAACCTTATGTCCCAATGGCTGTTGACGACAAGGAGTTCGGGGACGATAAAGAATTCTTCAAAGGTCTTATTGTCTAGTAAATCTTCTATTTCTGTTTTGTTTAAGAAGAATAACTAGAATAGCTATTATTGTGATTACACATAGCTATGTCCAACGTTTTCATCTTCATGTTTTTAGATTTATTGGTTTAAATTCTAAAATTGTTTGGAAGATGATTTTTGCAGTATTAATCTTTATGGTTTTATATATTGCAATTTATTATGGGATATGTGTGTTTGAGTCCGTGAACTATGATTGTCCCATATCTTGTCGAAAGTTAAGTCCTTTATATGTTGATATGCATGTGTTGATAAAAGAAGGAATGGACTTTTGACAAATAAAAAAGTTAAGCCTATTATGTCAATTATTGATGGAAGATAGGTTAAAATCTTTTGTTTACAAGGATTATGTCTATTGTATGTCATTGTGCAAATGGTGATGGAAAATAGAATGAATCCTTGCTTATTCCACGGTATAAGGTCGATCTCCGATCCACAATTTTGTGTACATACTGTGTTGTTCCATAAGGTGTCTTATGTTGAGATCTATCGATTGAGTTAATTTTTGACTTAGTTGTTGCTCCGTGAGATACTTTGTGTCGAGCATGTACAACTAAATTAATCATCCTTGATAGGTTATTTAGTTGTTGCTCCGTAAGTTCTCTTATGTCGAGCATGACCAATTAAATTGATTACTTTTTGTGATTAATTTGGTTGTGTATTCCGATTAGATAAATTATGGGTTCTCTTGTGATTAATCTAATTTATTTTTTTGAGTCTCCATAAGTTCACTTATGTTGAGCATTTCCGATTAAATTAATCATGGGTTCTCTTGTGGTTAATTTAATTGTATATTTTGGATTCAAATTCATACTTGTATGTGATTTGTTATGTCCCAAGAAATCCTTCTTTTCTTTTGAAATTAATGTCGCTCTTGTTGTTCTTTCGGGAATGACATATTATGGGGGAGAGTTCTTAATTGAACTTGTGCTTAATTGCCAAATCTTTTTGGGGAGTGCGGTTGTGGAATATTATAGGGGTTATCTTGTATCTTTATAAACTCCTTGATGAATACATTTAGCTTCGGCTATATGATTGCATCTAAATAAGATGATATGTGCTTTCTTTTGGTCATGAAATTTCTCTTTTGAAAATTTCATTAGGATCCCGTTTTCGTACCTTTGCCAATTTTATTGACAAAAAGGGGGAGAATTAATATGTAGTTCACACTACAAATACATATGGTTTTCGGATCATTATGTAAGGGGGATTGGTTTCCATGTGAGATGGAGTATTGACTAAGGGGGTGATACATATCACCATAGTATTGTTGTCGAAGTTGTGATGCAATTGAACTTTGATACTATATAATGATATTATGACACTGTATAACAATGATTGAGAACTCTTGTTTTCTCGTTGTTATAGCTAGGGATTTTTAACAACGATGATGCTGAACTTACAACCTTTGGGATCATTGGAGTACTTGGAAGTAACGAAGATTTCGAGTAATGTTGAAGATTAGGCATGTGGAAAAGGAGGTACAAAAGTTTATTTATTTATTTTTTGTATTCCATATCTATTGATAGTTTTGTCACTAAAATTGACAAAGGGGGATATTGTTAGAGCATTGCTCGGTCGAACTCGCATGCGTTGCTATCTCAAGCATGTTTGTCAATGTTAGTGATCAAAACTATAAGTCTTTGTTTATAGTCTACTATAGCTAAGTCTCGGCCTAGGATATAAAGTGTAGTTGAGCTCAAGAACTCCATGGCGATCATCATACAAGACGAAGGACTACTCAAGGAACTGGTGGATCTTCATCGACTAAAAGGTATGTGGAGACTTGAACTTATCTATCATTCAAAAGTCTATCTACTCTATCTCCTATTTTGAGACAAAAGTCGGTTTGCTATATAGACTTTGATTATGCACATTTTCTATTTCGAGCCGAGTTTATCTCGCCTATCTATTTCTCGAAATATTGGTTGGTAAGCTTTTGCTTTGGCCAAGTTCATCTTTACCTAGTGACGAAAGTCATGACACGTTTCAATCACTTTGGAGATTTCTTACTTTGACGGAATGTCCTCTAAGAATGTTTCAATGATTGAAACGAGAGTTTAGATCATATAACCAATGTTGGATATAAGCATTGTGTGGAAACACATATATGTATAAGTCCTTTTTCCTTGAACCGAAGTTTGAGAACTTTTTTGATCAAGAGAACCGGAATCAGAGCCGTGAGCTAAGTCCGCGAACTGGCGGAAGTTCTCTTCCAGAGAAATTCTGCTGGAGTTTGAGAACTCCTTCCAAGAACTTATGTCCGCGAACTAAGTTTGCGAACTTGATTTGGTTATATCTAAAAACGATTGTTTGTGAACTCATTTATAAAAACTAAGGAATGCAAATTGCAAACCGTGGCTATATAGTTCATGAACAGATTCGAGTGAATCAAATCGTTTTTGCTTCGATTATGTCTTGTGTAGTTACATAAGATTTCCTTGCAATTGAACAACTCTCTAACTAGTTCATTTTAGTCATT
Organism: Papaver armeniacum; assembly: GCA_023531295.1. Classification (NCBI taxonomy): domain Eukaryota; kingdom Viridiplantae; phylum Streptophyta; class Magnoliopsida; order Ranunculales; family Papaveraceae; genus Papaver; species Papaver armeniacum. The sequence continues at coordinate 156,832 of JAJJWW010001190.1, read as the reverse complement.
TGAACTAGTTATGGTGAAGAAGAATATGGTTAACCATTTGGTTAACTACTGTTGAACCAAAAAATGTTCATGTTTGGGTACGGTTGCATAAAACCAAAATAGTACATTTCATTTGTGTGTAACAAGCTAAGTTTTCGATCCAACGATTGAAAGATATTAGCTTGAATCTAATCAGGTTTTCATCTAACGGTGAATATTGAATGTTTTTTTTACCAAGCTAACATTGATTGCAAACCCTGATTTGAAAGACTATATAAGGGAGAACTCTTGCAACTGGGAAACCTAATCCCTACACCTTCCGTGTGATACTAGTTGTATTAGCTAGAGTCGATTCTCCTTTAACCTTAAGTTTTCTTCTTAACTTAAAGACTTCATTGGGATTGTGAAGCCAGACCGATACTACTTTCTCGTAGTTGTGTGATCTGATCTTGTTGATTCTATCGTTTTGAGTACAATCGTAACGATTGGATTGAGATCTTAATCTCCGATAGGAAAGATAGAAAAGTAATCACAAACATCTTCGTCTCATCATTTGTGATTCCACAATATCTTTTTTCGCTGCGTCGATTAGGATTATTGTAAGATGATTGATAATACTAGGCTGTTCTTCGGGAATATAAGTCCGGGTTATCAATTGGTTCTTGTTCACCTTGATTTATCAAAAGACGGAACAAAACTTGTAGGTTTATCTGTGGGAGACAGATTTATCTATTCTGTAGACTTTTTTGTGTGATACAGATTTGTTTATTAAAGTCTTCGACTTTGGGTCGTAGCAACTCTTAGTTGTGGGTGAGATCAGCTAAGGGAATCAAGTGCGTAGTATCCTGCTGGGATCAGAGACATAAGGAGCGCAACTGTACCTTGAATCAGTGTGAGATTGATTGTGGTTCAACTACAGTCCAGACCGAAGTTAGTTTGTGGTAGGCTAGTGTCTGTAGCGGATTAATACAGTGTGGTGTTCAATCTGGACTAGGTCCCAGGGTTTTTCTGCATTTGCAGTTTCCTCGTTAACAAAATTCTGGTATCTGTGTTATTTCTATTCCACATTATATTTTGTTATATAATTGAAATATCACAGGTTGTGCGTTTGAATCAATCAATTGGAAATCCGACCTTTGGTTGTTGATTGAAATTTATTGATCCTTGAACATTGGTCTTTGGTATCGTTCAAGTGATTTCTCTTGTATTCAATTAGACTCGCAGATTTCTATTTGCTTGAGAAAGAATTGAATCGAGAAAGAGAGATATAACTCTTTGATATACTTTATTAAGATTTAGTCTAGTTGATTCTCTTGAAAGTATATTGGAGTTTGTCCATATAGATTGTTAAGCGAAATATTGGGTGTGGTTGTTGTACCCCCGCTTTTTCAATTGGTATCAGAGCAGGCAAACACGTTCAAGACCTTACAAGTCTATGTTTGTAGCGATCTGACTCTATGGACAGAGGTGCTATCTATCAACGTACCACCAGTCTTCGATGGCTCTAATTACTTATGGTGGAAAATTGCTATGCGAGCTTTTCTTCAAGCACGCAATTTTCAATCATGGGTATATGTTGCTAATGGCTATGATGCTCCCATTGTGGCAGTTGGAAATGTAAACATTCCCAAGAATATTGGTGAATACAATCCTGCCGAGATACTTGCTGCAAACCAAAATTCCGACGATTTGAATGCCATCATACATGCCATTACCCAAAATCTTCAGCACCATGTGTCAAATTGCACTAAGTCTGAAGAAGCTTGGGATATGTTAGAAACCGTATTTGAAGGAAATACCTGTGAAAAGGAAGCTAGGCTTCAAAACCTTAATTCCGATTGGGAAAACCTTCGTATGGCAGATGAAGAAACATTTGATGAGTTTAATCACAAAGTGTATGAAATTGTTAATGCATCTTTTGCATTGGGTAAGACTATTCCTGAAAAGGACATTGTGATGAAAATTCTCAGATCGCTGCCATCTAGATACGATTCTAAGAAGCACGCTATCGTAGAGGGAAATAACCTAGATAATCTCTCCGGAAATACGCTGGTTGGGAAACTTAAGATCTTTGATCATGAGCATTCATCCAAATCTAAGGATGTTGCGTTCAAAGCACTAAAGGACACTAAATTACTTGATAAAAGTAAGAAAGTGTATATCTCTGGAGATGATCACTCTGAAACTGATTCATCAGATGAAGATCTTGACAAATCGGTCTCAATGATCACAAGACAGTTTAGGGATCTTCTGTTGAAGAGAAGTAAACGGTTATCCAGAGATAAGCCTAAGGCATCAGTTAAACATCATAATCATGTTCCTCCTAAAAATAGGGATATTGATGAAACTGATGATGAGGATATGCCTCAGTGCTTTAAGTGTAAAGGATTTGGTCATTTTGCAAACGAGTGCCCAAATCCTAAGTAATACACTGGGAACAAAGGTCTTGCTACAACTCTTGATGAAATGTCTGACAGCTATGATTCTAATGAAGACGAGAAATCAAGTGTTGCACTTCTTGGTGAAAATATTGATTTTGATAATTGTAGCAATACATACATCAATCTTGATATTCTTTCAGAAGAAAACCCAACTAATCTAGAAGAAAATACTGAACCATTCTTTGGAAACTCTATATCTAATGTTTCAGGTTCCACCATGTGTCTAGCTGCTTGCACATCTCAGAAGCCTGATTTTTATCCTAGTTTGATGTGCTCGTATTGTTCTTTAAAGGGTCATGAACTTTCAAAGTGTTACAAGCATAAACACCAATTCAGGCATGTCAACAAACTTCAACGAAGAGCAAATCAATTAGCAAATAAGCTTAAACTTGCTCAGAAGACCGCTGAGGTATGTAGGATTTTATCTTCGTCTAAGAAGTTAGTTTCCCAGGATAGACCAAGACCATTAGAGAAGAAAATATGGTCAAGTCGTTTTAATAGACAGAGGTATGTGGATTCCTCTAAAGAGGAAAATGGTGGACAAATTGTTGTTCACCGCAACGCAACTTGATTGTGTTATTTTGGAAATCTTGTCTCATGTGCCTGATCAAAAGAGACAAGATTATGTAGTTCTCAGGCTTTAGGAAAAGGTTTCTCTTCTTTTCTTAGTTTTTTTTAATCCCTGTCTATCAATAAAAGAGGGTTATTCTTGACAATTCTACTCTTGTTAGGGTTCAGAATTGTGCATGCACGAACCTGTTAAAGGTTAACCCTACATTCCTTTTTCCTTCTTTGAACTTCTTTTTATCTCGAGACCACTTGTTGAGACTGTGATTTCCTCTCACAAACCCATACGCCTATGGATGCTCCAAGTACCGTGTATTCTGATGGAAAGGATGTTAATATGATTGTCAAGCCACCAATCATGAAGGAAAAATAGAAATCTCCGTTAGCTCCGACACTGAAAAGAAAAAGAAGGACTGTGAGGAAGCCTAGAGTTGTTCCTTCAAATTCTCAGAAGTTTTCTGATGTTCTTGAAGTGTTTAAGGAGATGCAAAATGAGATTCTTCAAATAAAGGCTTTTGTATTTAAGACTCATGAGATTCAGAAGGCCCTGGTTCGACATCAATCAAGAAGGTTTATTGATATTAACTCCTATCTTCATGAACCTTATGTCCCAATGGCTGTTGACGACAAGGAGTTCGGGGACGATAAAGAATTCTTCAAAGTCTTATTGTCTAGTAAATCTTCTATTTCTGTTTTGTTTAAGAAGAATAACTAGAATAGCCATTATTGTGATTACACATAGCTATGTCCAACGTTTTCATCTTCATGTTTTTAGATTTATTGGTTTAAATTCTAAAATTGTTTGGAAGATGATTTTTGCAGTATTAATCTTTATGGTTTTATATATTGCAATTTATTATGGGATATGTGTGTTTGAGTCCGTGAACTATGATTGTCCCATTTCTTGTCGAAAGTTAAGTCCTTTATATGTTGATATGCATGTGTTGATAAAAGAAGGAATGAACTTTTGACAAATACAAAAGTTAAGCCTATTATGTCAATTATTGATGGAAGATAGGTTAAAATCTTTTGTTTACAAGGATTATGTCTATTGTATGTCATTGTGCAAATGGTGATGGAAAATAGAATGAATCCTTGCTTATTCCACGGTATAAGGTCGATCTCCGATCCACAATTTTGTGTACATACTGTGTTGTTCCATAAGGTGTCTTATGTTGAGATCTATCGATTGAGTTAATTTTTGACTTAGTTGTTGCTCCGTGAGATACTTTGTGTCGAGCATGTACAACTAAATTAATCATCCTTGATAGGTTATTTAGTTGTTGCTCCGTGAGATACTTTGTGTCGAGCATGTACAACTAAATTAATCATCCTTGATAGGTTATTTAGTTGTTGCTCCGTAAGTTCTCTTATGTCGAGCATGACCAATTAAATTGATTACTTTTTGTGATTAATTTGGTTGTGTATTCCGATTAGATAAATTATGGGTTCTCTTGTGATTAATCTAATTGATTTTTTGAGTCTCCATAAGTTCACTTATGTTGAGAATTTCCGATTAAATTAATCATGGGTTCTCTTGTGGTTAATTTAATTGTATATTTTGGATTCAAATTCATACTTGTACGTGATTTGTTATGTCCAAAGAAATCCTTCTTTTCTTTTGAAATTAAGGTCGCTCTTGTTGTTCTTTCGGGAATGACATATTATGGGGGAGAGTTCTTAATTGAACTTGTGCTTAATTGCCAAATCTTTGTGGGGAGTGCGAATGTGGAATATTATAGGGGTTATCTTGTATCTTTATAAACTCCTTGATGAATGCATTTAGCTTCGGCTATATGATTGCATCTAAATAAGATGATATGTGCTTTCTTTTGGTCATGAAATGTCTCTTTCGGAAATTTCATTAGGATCTCGTTTTCGTACCTTTGCCAATTTTATTGACAAAAAGGGGGAGAATTAATATGTAGTTCACACTACAAATACATATGGTTTTCGGATCATTATGTAAGAGGGAGTGGTTTCCATGTGAGATGGAGTATTGACTAAGGGGGAGTGATATATGTATCACCATAGTATTGTTGTCGATGTTGTGATCCAATTGAACTTTGATACTATATAATGATACCATGACATTGTATAACAATGATTGAGAACCCTTGTTTTCTCGTTGTTATAGCTACGTATTTACAACAACGATGATGTTGAACTTACAACCTTTGGGATCATTGGAGTACTTGGAAGTAACGAAGATTTCGAGTAATGTTGAAGATTAGGCATGTGGAATTGGAGCTACAAAAGTTAATTTATTTATTTTTTGTATTCCATATGTATTGATAGTTTTGTCACTAAAATTGACAAAGGGGGAGATTGTTAGAGCATTGCTCGGTCGAACTCGCATGCGTTGCTATCTCAAGCATGTTTGTCAATGTTAGTGATCAAAACTATAAGTCTTGATTTCTAGTCTACTATAGCTAAGTCCCGGACTAGGATCGAAAGTGTAGTTAAGCTCAAGAACTCCATGGCGATCATTGATCGCTGTCGTAGACGTCAAAAATAATTACACTTTCTTACTACTCAAAATATAAATATAACAAGGGCAAGAAATGATCGTTCCCACAGAGAGGACTAAGGTTGTCAAATTGTTTCGGTTTCCTATAAATAACACCGGGGGGTTTTCTGATCTTTATATACTAAAATAAAATAAAAGCAAATGAAGAAAAGTAAACAAATAAATTCAAAGATGTGAAAGCATTGGTTAAGGATTTCGTTTTCATTCACAAACATATTCTTATCTTAATAACTAAAATTGATATTTTAATCTCTATTTTATCAAAGGCCCTAGAATACCTTGATCGCAAGTATATCCCGCAAATCTCCTCTTGTCATCAACAAACACATTAAAAGATGCGAATATGAATCCTATCTAAGAGAACAACCTAACGTGTAAAAGCACTAATCAAGTTTAATTCCCTAGATGCGTTAAGTTCTATGAAATCAGGCCAATCAAAGCAATCGAACGTGTAAAAGCACTAATCCGATTTAACAAAGGTTATGGTTCACATAAGATCATAAGAATATATCACTACAAACTATAATCATATTTACGCTACTTGCAATCAGGAATTATCACTTTTGCGTATAATAACCCTAATCTAGCAATAAAGATGAAAGCAAACTCAATCGATTCGCGACTCGACTAAACAAGCATTCAAATCATGTAACAATATTGATGGTGAATCATAAACGATAATACTGAGACAAAACTAATATATCAAACAAGGATTCATGTTATGTGAAATCAACTTTATCCATAACCAATAGAAAACTCTAGCTCATGTTCATGGAGTTCATAACAAGAAGAAAAATCAGGGTTTCCATCTTTTCTAAACCCTAGAACAAAAGTAGAGGCAAAAGAGAAAAGAGATCCTAATGGAGATATCTCTAGGTTTAGAGAAAGACTTTTCTATTTATATGCTTCTCCCATTCCAAAAGGATACTCTTTCCAATATTAGGTCTTCTCAAAACCCATCTCCAAGTGGTCCACCAAGCCCCACGAGTGAAAATAAGTCTCCGGAAATTCTGGGTCCAAAATTGGGTCGCCAGGTTGCTGACGTCATCACCTTAATCCGATCACCGGTCGCCGGAATCCGGTCACCGGAAAATTATCTCCGACCACCTGAGACTGTATCCGACTATCGTAACTCCCAGCAACTCACTATCATTCTCTGCAGTTCATACACTCACAATTCAGAGCCATATGTCACAAATGCACCATCTAAACTAACTCTTGGATTCTTGCGAAAACGTGCCCAAAAACGCAACTTGTAGCTCATATGTCGCGTGGCCAACTTCCACAACTGACTCATTCCATCTTTATGATCCAGTCAAACTTTACGATTCACGCTTCAAGTTCCGAAATCCAGCAACCGGAACTAGTACCACCGGCTCGCCATTCTCGCCCACTTTTCGCACTATTTCTATTTCACAGCTTAGGCCATAAATTCTCATTCATTTCAGTCTCCACAATGCCAAAGAATGTACCATACTCAAATCAAACCACACTCTCCAGTTGCAAACTCATTTCACTCCTTCTTGACCCTTCCATGGCCTCACCGCAATGCCTCGCCCCGACTCGAGCACATCTTCTAGCTTCAACATTCTCCAGTCCCATAAAACCACAGTCAATCCCTGCAGCTCAGCTCAGCCATCTTACAACTTCTCAGTCCAGTACCCTGCAATACAACCAATGCACCCATGACACCTGCACATCATATTCATTCACATTTTTCCTCGAGCCATGACCAGCTGAAAGCGGCGAAGACTAATGCTCGTAATCTCGTTGCACCGAACACATGGAAACCGCAATGCAACCCCGTGTCCTAACATACATCTAAGTTATTCAATTTCATTTTCCCATTCGCCTACAGAGCTTCATTCATTCTTTCGCAAGCAACAATAGCTCAGGCCACTGCATCACTGCAGATTCAACTTCAAATGACAGCAACTCACCATGGCTAGCATACAGTATTCAACTTGTACCCGTTCATCTCATACTTGAACTGCAACGAACTTCGGCTTCCTCCATGAGCATCATTCTTACCATCTTCTAGACATTAAACCAATATTGCAATACTGCAACACTTCAACACTACCTTGCCTTCAACCTCAATTCTATATTCTCATGTTCACCTGCAACATCACAACCTGCTGGTGCTTTTGTGCTTGCACTTGGTTGTACACAGCTCAGTTCATGCCTGTTTTAATTATCCCTGGCTATTGCAAACTCTTACCGTAATCCCTAAGCATTCAATCTCCAAACACAGATCCCTCTTTACTTCATTGCTTTATCATCTTTGCCACCACAGCTGCTCATTCAACCACAATACAACAACAACCATTTCCAATTCCCCTGTAGTTCCATCACTACAGCAACAGCTCCATTTTCAGATTCTATCACTGCCTGCAGTTCACCTCAATGGCAGCAACTACATCCAATACCACCAGTTACCAGATCCATTCACTCTCTGATCTTCTTGAGCACCAGCTTGCTTGAACTTGTCTAGAACTTCTCAAATCAACCACCATCAAACCCATTTTCTGAGCAGCAACCTACACTTCTCCATTTCAATTACAGAGTCGAAGCAAACCCTGATTTCATCCCTTGTAAGCAGACCACTGACAACCACAAATTCATTCCAAACTCGAATCCGAGTTGAACCCACCTTCTTCTTCATTTACTTGGTTGAACATCAATCTGTATTGCTTCAAAACCTCCATTCTTCAACAGCAGAATGACTTTACCCTTCTTCATCTCAGTGTCCAAATTCGATTCACAATTATTCCTCCATTATTCAACCCAAACCAAGCCAAAACTTCTCTCGATTTCTATCTTAGTACCCTAGCCAACAGAATCACCAAATTCCTCCCCAAACCGCTGATTCGAAACCCAATTTCTTCTCGGTTCAGCATAACCACCATTTCCCAGTAAATCTCGATTAAAATCAAAACCCCATTGCAGCGGCTCGAGCTCAGAAACCCATGATTCAAACTCAAACCCTGATTTCATTTCTGCATCACTAATCCCTTGAATCTCTCGAATTTTACAGCAGCCGACAGGTTAAGGTGAAGAGAGGAAAGTAAAGGAGGAAGAAGAGAAGAAAATATCTTCTCTCGATTGGTATAAGTAGTGGGACGTGTTAAAACACCCATCGTTTGGATAAGGGCCACCAAAGTGATATTTGGCCTGTCAGTTTCAGAGATCTGACTGCTCATTCTGTTTTCTGCTCAATTGCCAGTTGCGCGCGTCACTCCGTTCGTTACATAATCTTCGTTGGCTCCAAGTAACACTCGCCTGTGAATTGATCTTTTGTCATTTTCGCTCCGAATGGATAATTTCTCTTTTTTTTCTCTCTCAATGACTCCGTTGCACCTAATAAACTCAAAAGAAAACATAAGATACATAATTTACAAGAAAAGTAGCAAAGAAAGCATAAATACTAGATATAAAATTAGGTATTTTAGACACCTATCAATCATCATACAAACGAAGGACTACTCAAGGAACTGGTGGATCTTCATCGACTAAAAGATATGTGGAGACTTGAACTTATCTATCACTCAAAAGTCTTTCTAATATATCTTCTATTTTGGGACAAAAGTCGGTTTGCTATATAGACTTTGATTATGCACATTTGCTATTTCGAGCCGAGTTTATCTCGCTTATATATTTCTCGAAATATGTGTTGGTAATCTTTTGCTTTGGCCAAGTTCATCTTTACCTAGTGACGAAAGTCATGACACGTTTCAATCACTTTGAAAATTGCTTACTTTGACATAATTTCCTCTAAGAATGTTTTAATGATTGAAATGAGAGTTTAGATCATATAACCAATGTTGGATATAAGCATTGTTTGGCAACACATATATGTATAAGTCCTTTTTCCTTAAACCGAAGTTTGCGAACTTTGTTGATCAAGAGAACCGGAATCAAAGCCGTGAGCTAAGTCCGCGAACCCACCGCGAACCGGCGGAAGTTCTCTTCCCGAAAATTCTGCTGAGTTTGAGAACTCCTTCCGGGAACTTAAGTCCGCGAACTAATTTTGCGAACTTGAGTTGGTTATATCTAAAAACGATTGTTTGTGAACTCATTTATAAAAACTAAGGAATGCAAATTGCAAACCGTGGCTATATAGTTCATGAACCGATTTGAGTGAATCAAATCGTTTTTGCTTCAATTGTGTCTTGTGTAGTTACATAAGATTTCCTTGCAATTGAACAACTCTCTAACTAGTTCAATTGAGTCATTTGAACTAGTTATGGTGAAGAAGAATATGGTTGATATGAAAGTGCTCATATGGCTAACCATTTGGTTAACTATTGTTGAACCAACAAATGTTCATGTTTGGGTACGGTTACATAAACCCAAAATAGTACATTTCATTTGTGTGTAACAAGCTAAGTTTTCGATCCAACGGTTGAAAGATATTAGCTTGAATCTAATCAGGTTTTCATCTAACGGTGAATATTGAATGCTTTGTTACCAAGCTAACATTGATTGCAAACCCTGATTTGAAAGACTATATAAGGGAGAACTCTAGCAACTGGGAAACCTAATCCCCACACCTTTCGTGTGATACTAGTTGTATTAGCTAGAGTCGATTCTCCTTTAACCTTAGGTTTTCTTCTTAAACCAGGTTAACGACTTAAAGACTTCATTGGGATTGTGAAGCCAGATCGATACTAGTTTCTCGTAGTTGTGTGATATGATCTTGCTGATTCTATCGTTTTGAGTACAATCGTAACGATTGGCTTGAGATCTTTATCTCCGATAGGCAAGATAGAAAAGTAATCACAAACATCTTCGTCTCATCGTTTGTGATTCCACAACATATTTTTTCATTTGCGTCGATTAGGATTATTGTGAGGTGATTGATAATACTAGGTCAGTTTCTTCTGAATATAAGTCTCAAGTTATCAATTGGTTCCTGTTCACCTTGATTTATCAAAAGACGGAACAAAACTTGTAGGTTTATCTCGTGGAGAGACAGATTTATCTATTCTCAGACTTTTCTGTGATACAAATTTGTTTATTAAAGTATTCGACTTTGGGTCGTAGCAACTCTTAGTTGTGGGTGAGATCGGCTAAGGGAATCAAGTGCGTAGTATCCTCGCCGGGATCGAGACGTAAGGAGCGCAACCGTACCTTGAATCGGTGTGAGATTGATTGGGGTTCAACTACAGTCCAGCAAAAGTTAGTTTGTAGTAGGCTAGTGTCTCAGAGTGACTTAATACAAATGTGGTGTTCAATCTGGACTAGGTCCCGGGGTTTTTATGCATTTGCGGTTTCCTCGTTAACAAAAATCTGGTGTCTGTGTTATTTCTATTCCGCATTATATTTTGTTAATCGCAAGTTGTGCGTTTGAATCAATCAATTGGAAATCCGACCTTTGGTTGTTGATTGAAATTGATTGATCCTTGAACATTGGTTTTTGGTACCGTTCAAGTGATTTCTCTTGTATTCAATTAGGCTCGCAGATTTCTATTTGCTTGAGAAAGAATTGAATCGAGAAAGAGAGATATAACTCTTTGATGTACTTTATTATGATTGAGTCTAGTTGATTCTCTTAAAAGTATATTGGAGTTTGTCCATACAGATTGCTAAGCGAAATATTGGGTGTGGTTGTTGTACCCCCGCTTTTTCATAGACGATTGTCTATATATCAGTCATCAATTCAGAATTTATTTATATTGTCAGAATAGTAAACACCTTGATCCCAGTAAGTGTGACGGTTTCTTGAGTGAAAGAGTGGGAAAGTGGGAGATCGTGGTGAAATCAGTTCCATGTCGTGCAGAGACTTGGTTGATCGTCCACCCACTACTTTGCTAACTCCCTCAACCGCTTGCATGACTTACTCATGTTTCTCATCGTGGATGAACACACGTGTTGTAGGCCACCAGACCAAAACCCTAACTGATATCCCCCATGTGACGTGATTGATGTCTCACGAACGTGGAGTCTGCAAAGCATACATGTATTTGATTAGTCAGTCGTTGACTTATTAGACGGTGAGTCTAAGTTTTGTTGAATCGAGCATGAGTGACGACTGCTCAATGATTCATGGATTTAACATGTTAGACGTACAGTTCTTAGATATTGCTCGTCTGATCTGACCAAATATTGTAAATTCGAGCAACTGAGCAAGTATTGCTCGATTCGACGAATTATTGAATATTGATAGTTGGATCAATAATCGAGCAACTGAGCAAGTATTCCTCAATTCGACGAATTACTGAATATTGATAGTTAGATATTCCTCAATTCGACGAATTACTGAATATTGATAGTTGGATCAATATTCGAGCAACTGAGCAAGTATTGCTCAATTCGACGAATTACTGAATATCGATAAATTACTGATTATTGATAGTTGGATCAATATTCGAGCAACTGAGTAAGTATTGCTCAATTTTATAAATTACTGAATATTGATAAATTACTGAATATTGATAGTTGGATCAATATTCGAGTAACTGAGCAAGTATTGCTCAATTCGACAAATTATTTATTGGTAACGTGACCCAATAAAATATTAATTAAAATATTGGTAGACTACCAAATATTATATAATTAATCCAGATGTTGATTGCTGGATCAACATAAATTTATTACTGTTTGAACTTGCTAAGAATGATGATTTGTGGAGCGTTTGTTCGAAACCCTAATTCTGAGCGTTTGCTCAGAATGATGTTGATTGATGAATTGCTGAAAATAGGTCACTGAGTGAAGGAGGGACCGACCACATGGGATGATGGACAACCATGTGATGCCCAAGTGATAGAATGAGCGCGCACCAGAGTCTTTTGTTGACTGGTTGGTGAAAGAATGATCAAATGCTGGTGTTGATCGTTTATTAGAATAGTGCTCGTGTGAGCATTAGGTGATAAAACCTAATTATGAGGAAGTGAGGGACCGGACAAGGGAGTATGGAACCGGCCTTTAGTGATGTGGGACCATCTAATGGTCGTTTGAGCAGTTCCAAGTTGGTTGGAAAAAGTTTGAACCCAATATGAGCAATTGAGCAAATTAGGTCAAAATTAAGAATGTGTGGTACCGGCTCCTTGCAAGCCTTAGGGCCTTCCTTGGTCGGTCAAGGAAGCATGCCCGTGTCACCATAATGTCCGTGTCTCAGTCCTGAGAGTTTTGGTATTTTTTGGTGTGCGTTTAAGCAATATCTTGGATTTTCAGAAGAGTTTGATCTTTGACTGAAATTCTTGATTTTGCTCGAATGAGCAAGTAGGACTTTGCTCGTTCGACCAATATTTTGAGAATATTAAAATAATAATAATATTTTAATATTTTTCGTGAATAACCTAGTCGGTTATGTGACCAATTGACTTTTTGGCTCTTTCATGGTTTGAACAATATTTGAGAAAATATGAAGAAACCATGATTTTTGCTCAAACAGAGGAGTTTCATGAGATGAGGGAAATAATAATTATGAAAACAAGGGATTGCAAGGTGTGGGACCAGCCACGGCTAGGGCATGCCGGCCGACTAGGTAGCCCGGTCCCGCAACACCTTTCCCTATTTTATTATTTTTCATGAAACCGTGAAAATATGGAGAAACCGTGAGTTTTGCTCAAACAAGGAAAGTTGCTCGAATGAAGAAGTTTTCATGAGTTCATGAAAATAAGAAAATAGGAAAAATAAAGGGAAGAGGCGGGGGGGACCGGCAACGGCGGCCGGTGGGCCCGGTCTCTTAGGCGCCTTTTTTATTATTTTTTTAATATTATTTTCTCTCACCTATTTTGTGTAGGATTCCTCGTTTGTCCATATTTCTGAATTCTCGTTTGCGCATTTGCGTGCTCGTTCGTGCATCATTGTTGAGTACACTTGCACCATTTTATTGGGGCTTACTCGGTGATAGTCCAGATGCCCGATTGTTGAGTAATTATTACTAGTTCATGACATTCAGCGGAGAATGATTCATGAAATTGAGTGATAATTATAAATGGTGCATCTATTACTAATCCATGAAATCCAGTCGGGGAATTCAGAGAACAGAGTAATGAGATAACTTGGTTATCTATTACTAATCCATGGAATCAACCAGGGATCAGCCATGGAACGGAGTAATGAGATAAAATACATTATTTTTTAGGAATTCAATGGCGAATGTCAGAGTAGAATTAATCTATTGTAGAATCGAGATATGAGATAGTTGAAGCATCATACTCGTTCTGAAGAGTGCATAGTCAGGGAACAACGTGCAGCGTTGTTGACGTCCTGAAGGCGTCAAGCCCTTTCAACAAACAATTATGTAGGAGGACCGCCCAATTGTTCTTCTATGCAGAGGGGGGTCTCTCTATGTAGTCAGGGAACAACGAGTATCACCGACGTCCTGAAGGCGTTAAGCCCTCTCAACAAACAATTATGTAGGAGGACCGCCCAATCATGTTATTCTACATAGAGGGTATAACGGTGCTGTCAAGTGGCCAAGTGATAATGCGCAACTGTGGCGCGTTACCAGTGGCTTGGCCAAAGTGTCAGAGGTGCAAGTACACCGCCGTAATGGTGCAATACGAAGCCATAATAGCGCAACGTAAGCCATAATAGCGGTATTCAGTACAAGTGCATGTCTGAGTTGCAGCAAGAGAATGGCATGTGCCAAACAGGGTTTGGACATGGCCAAGGATGCGAGATTAGTATCAAGAGATGCCAAATGGGTTTGGCATGTTACCTGTATGCATGAGGCGTAGGCATGCAAGCAAGACTTGCATTAGCACACTTGCATCATTGGCAGAATGATGTACAGCCGTGATGGCGCAATATTTGGCTGGCAAATGCGTTGAACTGGCAAAAGGGCAAGATGCCATGTGCGGGGCACATGGCCTTGACGGTTTAGAGTTGGTTACACGAGAGTGGGTTTACTTTATGCTTTCTAACCGATAGGAAGGACTCGTTTGGCTAGTGAACGGTTTGGCAAAGGTTAGCATAGTTAGCTAATCGCCACATGTAAAGTAAAATCAGAATCGCTTGCGCTAGTGTACATAGCTTTTTGTAAGGCTATATAAGCCTGATCTTGTGAAGGGATTGGGTAATCCGGAACAAGAAGAGTGTGTAACCCTAAGTGTGCAATAAATAAAAGGCTAAGGCCTGATTTAAAAAAAAAGTTCTGTTGGTGCATATTTTCCCTTTGGTTTGGCTTATTGTTTATGCATCAAGCGGAGTGTGTGCATTTGGTTGAAGGCTTGGAAGATTTGTGAGCAGAACCTCTGTTTAGTATGGGCTGAACAGAGAATTAGTCAAGAAGTTGAAGTATTGGCTAAGTGCGAGTTGGCTGAGATTGTGCTGTGGAGCATAATTGCCATTGTCAAGATTGGTGTTGCATTTGGGAAGTGCGAACCTGTGACAATTCGGGTATCAGAGCCAGGTTAAGGGTCTCTCTCTGTTCACGTTGGATTATAAGGCTGATTGAAGTTGTTGATGTTCTATGTTTGGCTGTAAAACGTATTTGAAGTGAAGGATCCACACAGAAAGTACAAGGCAGGCAAAGGATGGGGCGAAGATCAGACCAAAGAGTTGCATTAAAGGTATGCGAATCATTAATTCAAGAATCTACAAGTGATAATCATGCACGAAGGATGTCCTCGGAACAACTTGATGAGGGTGAAACAAGTTGTTCTACATATCGAACCGCACTAAGGGTACCTAGAGACGCCGCAAGTGTTGATGAGAAGCAACACGATGCTTGGGAAGGCTCAAGATGATGTTGGTAGTGGCCAACATCGCAACATCGATCATTTTCTAGGGAGCAAAGCACACACAGAGAAGAAGATGTCTTCGGATCGATGTACATTGATGTGAAGATCAATGGAGAATGGGTATTAGCGATGGCCGATATCGGTGTTACGAAGTCTTTCATTCATCCAAGCATTGCCATGGCATTGAACTTAACAAGCACTAGCGCGGCTAGCACCATCAAAGTCAATTAACGCAGAACCACAAGCCAGTCGAGGGAAAGTTCGCAATGCATATGTGCAAGTTGGAGAATGGAAAGGAAAACTAGATTTGCTAGTTATGGTCATGGATGACTTTGACCTGATTTTGGGCATGGATTTCTTTTTACGCGGCGAAGGCGTCGCCATTACCTCATAGAAATGGGATATTGATACAAAGACCCTCAATACCCATGTTTTGTCTCTATGGTGAGGCAAAGAGAACCAGACAAGACACTTAAGCCATGTTTGTCTGCGGTTCAGGTGAACGATGGTATGCGCCAAGGCTTGGCTACTTTCTTATGTGTGTTTGTTGAGATCAAACCAGGAAAGGTAGTAGAAGTAGAGGATGGAATAGCTGAGGTCTTAGAAGAGTTTGCAGACACAATGCTTGCAGAACTGCCTAAGACGCTACCACCGCGGCGTAGGATCGATCATATGATAGAGTTGGTGCCAGGGGCGAGGCCGCCTGCGCAAGCACCATATCGTATGTCACCGCTAGAACTTGAGGAAATGCGCAAGCAGATTTCTGAATTGCTGGAGGCAGGCTACATACAACCGTCTAAAGCTCCATTTGGTGCTCCGGTTCTGTTCCAAAAGAAGCAAGATGGCTCGCTTCGTATGTGTGTTGATTATAGGGCTTTGAACAAACTAACTGTGAAGAACAAGTACCCAATTCCGCTAGTGGCGTAGACTTGTTTGATCGGTTGGCCAAAGCTAAATTCTTCACCAAATTGGATTTGCGCTCGGGTTATTACCAAGTGCGCATAGCGAACGATGAACCAAAGACTCAATGGGTAACAAGGTATGGCTCTTTTGAATACCGTGTTATGCCATTCGGATTGATTTAATGCTCCAACAACATTTTGCAACCTCGATGAATGATGTGTTTGCCGAGTACATTGATCGTTTTGTGGTAGTATACTTGGATGACATAGTCATATACAGTGAGACTTTGGAAGAGCATGCGATGCATCTTCGCAAAGTGTTTGCAAAGCTTAGAGAAGCAAGTTTGTATGTGAAGAAGGAAAAGTGTGAGTTTGCCCAGACCACAATTACTTTCCTTGGCCATGTGATATCGCAAGGGTGCGTGCATATGGATCAGAAAAAGGTAGAGGCCATTTTGGATTGGCCAGAACCTAAGAAGCTTGGAGAGCTTCGTTCTTTCTTGGGTTTAGCTAACTATTATCGGCGATTCATAGTTGGCTATTCAAAAAAAGTGGCCCCATTGACAGATTTGTTGAGGAAGGACAAATCTTGGGCATGGACTGACGAGTGTCAGCGGTCATTCGATGCATTGAAGGAAGCGGTCTCGACAGAACCAGTTCTTCGCTTGCCTAGCTTCGATGTACCATTTGAAGTGCACACTGATGCTTCAGACAGGGCTCTAGGGGGAGTCTTGGTGCAAGATGGCCATCCAGTGGCTTACGAGAGTCGTAAGCTTAATGATGCTGAAGGGAGATACACTGTGCATGAGAAAGAGATGTTGGCAGTGATACATTGCCTAAGAACGTGGCGCCATTATTTGTTAGGAACTTATTTCATCATAAGGACGGATAATGTGGCCATTACGTTCTTTAACAGCCAGAAGAAACTTTCGCCAAAACAAGCAAGGTGGCTTGACTTTTTGAGCGAGTTCGAATACAAGTTCGAGCATAAGCCAGGAAGGCTTAATTCTGTGCCGATGCGCGTTAAGCGAAAGTTGGTGGCGAATATGTTGCAAGACTGACCACGATTGAGGCAGAGTTGTTGCCTCGAATCAAAGAAGAGACGAAGAATGATCAGGCATGTGTGCGCCTGACTAAACAAATCTGTGATGGGATCGTTCATCGATTTTGGCTAGATGATGGAGTCATTTATGCCAAGGGTGGAAAAATTTATGTACCTAATTCAGGTGGCTTGAGAAGGGAACTCTTGCGAGAGACGCATGATTCCGTTTGGGCTGGTCATCCAGGCATGGAACGAACGCATGCTTTGATAGCTCGTTCCTATTACTGGCCTAAGATGGAAGAAGATGTTGAATTGTATGTGAAGACATGCTTAGTGTGTCAACTGGATAAGACGGAAAGGAGAAACGTAGCAGGGTTGCTACAACCTTTGCCGATTCCAGACAAGCCATGGCAGTGCTTGTCGATGGACTTTATTAACGGGCTGCCAAAGGTGCAAGGCTTTAGCTCGATAATGGTCGTCGTTGATCGCTTTTCGAAGTATGCTACATTCATTCCCTCGCCCCATTCTTGCAATGCAGACGTTGCGGCGGAGCTGTTTCTTCAAGAATGTAGTGAAGTATTGGGGAATTCCTCGAGATATTGTGAGTGATAGGGACTCACGGTTTACAGTGCATTTTGACCGCCTTTGTTTGGAATGCTTGGTTCCGAACTAAAGTTTTCTACTAGCAATCACCCCCAAACCGATGGTCATACGGAGCGGATAAATGCATTGCTAGAAGAATACTTGCGTCATTATGTGACGGCAAGCCAGGGAAATTGGGTGGCGTTGATGGATACGGCCCAATTTTGTTACAATTTGCACAAGAGTTCAGCTACGGAGCTGAGTCCTTTCGAGTTAGCTACTGGACAGCAGCCATTAACCCCTCATGAGGTGCCAAAGGCTAAGAAGCAAGGTTCCTGTCCAGCAGCTTATCGTTATGCAAGGTCGAAGACGGAGATGACTGAGCAGGCGCGTGATAGTCTATCAAAGGCGCAAAGACGATCAAGAAGTATCTTGACTTGCATCGCAGATGTAGAGTTTGAGGTGGGAGATATGGTGCTGCTAAAGCTAACGCCCCAGATTTGGAAGAAGATTTCTAGCAAGACAGTGCATAGAGGCCTAATTCCAAGATATGATGGTCCCTTTAAAGTGATTAAAAGAGTTGGTAAGGTGGGTTACAGACTTGAGTTTCCGGACAGGTTGAAAGTGCATCCCACTTTTCATGTCAGCTTTTTGAAGAAATACCATCCTGATTTGCTGGACACTTCGAGGCAACAAGCGAAGCGTGCACCACCAGTAATCAGATCACAATTCGATAAGCAAGTTGAGGCAGTACTTGATGATCGAGTTATGGGGCAAAGCAAGAAGAATAGGAGAACTTATTTTCTAATTAAGTGGCAAGGGTTGTCAGACTCCGAGGCTTCTTGGGAGAAGGATACTACATTGTGGCAATTTAAGAACAAATTCAGGCTTACCTACGGCAAAAAGAATCGACGAGGGCGTCGAGTTCAGCTGGTGGGGGAGGTCTATAACGGTGCTGTCAAGTGGCCAAGTGATAATGCGCAACTGTGGCGCGTTACCAGTGGCTTGGCCAAAGTGTCAGAGGTGCAAGTACACCGCCGTAATGGTGCAATACGAAGCCATAATAGCGCAACGTAAGCCATAATAGCGGTATTCAGTACAAGTGCATGTCTGAGTTGCAGCAAGAGAATGGCATGTGCCAAACAGGGTTTGGACATGGCCAAGGATGCGAGATTAGCATCAAGAGATGCCAAATGGGTTTTGGCATGTCACCTGTATGCATGAGGCGTACAGGCATGCAAGCAAGACTTGCATTAGCACACTTGCATCATTGGCAGAATGATGTACATCCGTGATGGCGCAATATTTGGCTGGCAAATGCGTTGAACTGGCAACAGGGCAAGATGACATTTGCGGGGTGTAACACCCCCGAGTTCTGGACCAAGTTCAAACCCGTATGGATATCCGAACTCGAAGCGTTACGGGTCGGAAAGAGACTTATGCATATAACTCTTCTAATTTATTTATTACAACAAATGTAATTTAACCTTTCTAACCTGAGTATAAACGTATGAATTCTCTTATCACCATTAACAACATTTTCAACATACATATTATTTAAAATTACATTTCAAGCAATACAATAAAACAATTCGATCACTAAGCTAATCATTCATAACTTTCGCTGCGCCACTCTGATAAATCTGCAAGGATGTCAATTGGGGTGAGATGACATCTCAATAGAATGCATTCCCAATTCTCCAAAGATGCGCAAACATAATCATTTTATCAAGCAAAAAAACATATAACAAGAACGCATTACAACTTCAACGAATCAATGATATATTCAAGAATCACAATACCTCAATATTTTCGATAACTTATCCAATCTAGAATTAAGTCTACGGGTTCACAACATTAATGTTATTATCAACAAATCATCCATTTAGGATCGACTCAACAATTCACATCAACAATATTGTTTTCAACAACTCATCCATTTAAGTTTCCGCACGCCATTCACATATTAATATTGTCACCAACAAACTATGAGTTTACAATACCACAATAATTGTCACCAGGCCATTCATCAATGATTCAACACATATATTCACGCATAAATATAATCACAGAGAAACCACGAGTTCACTAATCACCCATTTGGGATTTAACACATCAATCACAATTCATCCATATAAGTTCACACTTGAGTTCAACAATTTATTGAATTATATTTCGCACATTAGTTCATAACACCAATTTTGTTTTCCAACAAATCATATAATCTATATTTCAACACATGATTCACAATTTAATATTGTCATCACAAAGAAGTAACCATGAGTTTACAATACCAAAATAATTGTCAAAGAAATCATTCATAAATGATTCAACACATCTATTCACGTATTAATATCGTCACAGAGAAACCATGAGTTCATCACACCAATTATAGTTTCCAACAAATCATTTAATCTAGATTCCAACATATTCACATATTTATATTGTCACCTCAAAAAAATGAGTTTACAACACCAAGATAATTTCAACAATTGAGTTCACGGCATTTAATGTCCTTGGTTCGTACACCAACCTATCGTTTATCTAAGCACGGACAAACCTCCATCGATGGTCGAGCAAAAGTTCCTATGGGGATCATACCCATGTGCTCTCGGGGATCATTACCCATTTCATTCAAAGTACGAAAACCTTGGTTCGTACACCACCTATCGTTCTGCAAGCACGGACAGCCGCCATCGATGGTCGGGAAATACAAGTTCCCATGGGGATCATTACCCATTTAACTCTCGGGGATCATTACCCGCCATTAACATGAAACATGTTTCATATAATGGTAAAACATGAACTCATTTCCTTTTTATAAATAAAAACAACACAAGCAACCATGGCATTTCATTCAAGCATTTAATCAAACACACTAACTGCAACCACATTACATTATATGTTTCATGGTGATAACTTTATCTATCATCCTCAAATTTTATAGGAACATTCTTGACAAATTATTATACAACATATCCAAAATTCACACCAAACCAACGGTTCAAACAAAAGATGTTGAATTTATAATGACAACATAAAAACTGGGCAGATTACATGTTGTTACAAACAATTCATGATAAATTCATTAAAGATGTTTATCAAACAAAATCACAGCAAGGCAACAAGTTGGGTTCATACGGCTAGAAACTGTCCATAAATTCATAAACTATCACCCAATTTCAAACAAAGTTTCAACGGTGAATATACTGGAATACTCTCAAAGTGAGACTTTTGATGATCATCTCGGGCATCTGAGTTGGTTTTTGCAACCACATTACATTATATGTTTCATGGTGATAACTTTATCTGATCATCCTCAAATTTTATAGGAACATTCTTGACAAATTATTATACAACATATCCAAAATTCACACCAAACCAACGGTTCAAACAAAAGATGTTGAATTTATAATGACAACATAAAAACTGGGCAGATTACATGTTGTTACCAAACAATTCATGATAAATTCATAACAATCTGAAATTGACCCAATCCAAAGCACACTGAAAGATAAGATGTTTATCTACAACTTTTATTAAGACCTTAAATCCTTTTAATACCATTAAGACTTCCTAAGAACATCAAAATCACAGCAAGGCGAAACTGTCCATAAATTCATAAACTATCACCCAATTTCAAACAAAATTTCAACGGTGAATATACGGTGGAATACTCTCAAATTTTAACTAGAGATACCCAATCATGTTATGTACCAATAATAGAAGTCTGATCATCAATAATATGCATCAAATTAAATAGACAAATTTCAGAACCCTAATGATATAAGAATAAACAAAATGGAAAACAAAGTATATCAAAGAAACACAAAGAGAAAAGGGATTAAACATTCTACCTCAATTCCATTGGCCCTCCTATGATTTTCTTTATCCTTCTTCTCTAAAAATCTCTAGCTCCATCTCATCTTCTTGTCCTAGATTTTTCTTTTCTAACTTCCAAAGTTTCTTATTTTCTAAAACATTATATATAAATACTAACATTAATAATAATACATAATACACATTTTTATTATTACTTATTTTAATTTTAAATGTCTTTTGATTTTCCTCATATTTAGGTGATTATAATTGCACCATAACTTTTTAGTTTCAATCAACCCCATCTGGACCACATGGTTACCTAAGTTGGGTACAACCCGACCCGAAACGGTAAATAAAAATATCGGGTATTACATTCTACCACCCTTAAAAGAAATTTCGTCCCGAAATTTAGAATATACTTATCATTTAAAAATTCCACATAAAATAAATAAAATAATTAGTAACAAAACAATCCAGCACACAACTAGCTATTCGTATGAATTCCAGAAAAGCAAGTATACAACTTAAAACATGGAACGAGTAATAGACCAATCAAACCAAACAAGCATGCATAGCAACATACAACAAAAATATTATATTTTACAGTCCCATTCAAGATCTAAAGCCTAGAGCTCTGATACCAACTTGTAACACCCCGAGTTCTGGACCAAGTTCAAACCCGTATGGATATCCGAACTCGAAGCATTACGGGTCGGAAAGAGACTTATGCATATAACTCTTCTAATTTATTTATTACAACAAATGTAATTTAACCTTTCTAACCTGAGTTTAAACGTATGAATTCTCTTATCACCATTAACAACATTTTCAACATACATATTATTTAAAATTACATTTCAAGCAATACAATAAAACAATTCGATCACTAAGCTAATCATTCATAACTTTCGCTGCGCCACTCTGATAAATCTGCAAGGATGTCAATTGGGGTGAGATGACAGCTCAATAGAATGCATTCCCAATTCTCCAAAGATGCGCAAACATAATCATTTTATCAAGCAAAAAACATATAACAAGAACGCATTACAACTTCAACGAATCAATGATATATTCAAGAATCACAATACCTCAATATTTTCGATAACTTATCCAATCTAGAATTAAGTCTACGGGTTCACAACATTAATGTTATTATCAACAAATCATCCATTTAGGATCGACTCAACAATTCACATCAACAATATTGTTTTCAACAACTCATCCATTTAAGTTTCCGCACGCCATTCACATATTAATATTGTCACCAACAAACTATGAGTTTACAATACCACAATAATTGTCACCAGGCCATTCATCAATGATTCAACACATATATTCACGCATAAATATAATCACAGAGAGACCACGAGTTCACTAATCACCCATTTGGGATTTAACACATCAATCACAATTCATCCATATAAGTTCACACTTGAGTTCAACAATTTATTGAATTATATTTCGCACATTAGTTCATAACACCAATTTTGTTTTCCAACAAATCATATAATCTATATTTCAACACATGATTCACAATTTAATATTGTCATCACAGCAAGTAACCATGAGTTTACAATACCAAAATAATTGTCAGCAAATCATTCATAAATGATTCAACACATCTATTCACGTATTAATATCGTCACAGAGAAACCATGAGTTCATCACACCAATTATAGTTTCCAACAAATCATTTAATCTAGATTCCAACATATTCACATATTTATATTGTCACCTCAAAAAAATGAGTTTACAACACCAAGATAATTTCAACAATTGAGTTCACGGTACGAATGTCCTTGGTTCGTACACCCACCTATCGTTTATCTAAGCACTTACAAACCTCCATCGATGGTCAGGAGCAAAAGTTCCTATGGGGATCATACCCATGTGCTCTCGGGGATCATTACCCGTTTCATTCAAAGTACGAAAACCTTGGTTCGTACACCACCTATCGTTCACCGCACGGACAGATAGCCATCGATGGTCGGAAATACAAGTTCCCATGGGGATCATTACCCATTTAACTCTCGGGGATCATTACCCGCCATTAACATGAAACATGTTTCATATAATGGTAAAACATGAACTCATTTCCTTTTTATAAATTATTTTCACAAACAACACAAGCAACCATGGCTTAACAACATGAATTTCATTCAAGCATTTAATCAAACACACTAACTGCAACCACATTACATTATATGTTTCATGGTGATAACTTTATCTGATCATCCTCAAATTTTATAGGAACATTCTTGACAAATTATTATACAACATATCCAAAATTCACACCAAACCAACGGTTCAAACAAAAGATGTTGAATTTATAATGACAACATAAAAACTGGGCAGATTACATGTTGTTACCAAACAATTCATGATAAATTCATAACAATCTGAAATTGACCCAATCCAAAGCACACTGAAAGATAAGATGTTTATCTACAACTTTTATTAAGACCTTAAATCCTTTTAATACCATTAAGACTTCCTAAGAACATCAAAATCACAGCAAGGCGAAACTGTCCATAAATTCATAAACTATCACCCAATTTCAAACAAAGTTTCAACGGTGAATATACGGTGGAATACTCTCAAATTTTAACTAGAGATACCCAATCATGTTATGTACCAATAATATAAGTCTGATCATCAATAATATGCATCAAATTAAATAGACAAATTTCAGAACCCTAATGATATAAGAATAAAAAAAATGGAAAACAAAGTATAACAAAGAAACACAAAGAGAAAATGGATTAAACATTCTACCTCAATTCCATTGGTCCTCCTATGATTTTCTTTATCCTTCTTCTCTAAAAATCTCTAGCTCCATCTCATCTTCTTGTCCTAGATTTTTCTTTTCTAACTTCCAAAGTTTCTTATTTTCTAAAACATTATACTATAAATACTAACATTAATAATAATATATAATACACATTTTTATTATTACTTATTTTAATTTTAAATGTCTTTTGATTTTCCTCATATTTAGGTGATTATAATTGCACCCTAACTTTTTAGTTTCAATCAACCCCATCTGGACCACATGGTTACCTAAGTTGGGTACAACCCGACCCGAAACGGTAAATAAAAATATCGGGTATTACACGGGGCACATGGCCTTGACGGTTTAGAGTTGGTTACACGAGAGTGGGTTTACTTTATGCTTTCTAACTGATAGGAAGGACTCGTTTGGCAAAAGTTAGCATAGTTAGCTAACTGCCACATGTAAAGTAAAACTGTAACCGCTTGCAGTTAGTGTACATAGCTTTTTGTAAGGCTATATAAGCCTGATCTTGTGAAGGGATTGGGTAATCCTAACAAGAAGAGTGTGTAACCCTAAGTGTGCAATAAATAAAAGGCTAAGGCCCGATTTAAAAAAAAAAGTTCATTGGTGCATATTTTCCCTTTGGTTTGGCTTATTGTTTATGCATCAAGCGGAGTGTGTGCATTTGGTTGAAGGCTTGGAAGATTTGTGAGCAGAACCTCTGTTTAGTATGGGCTGAACAGAGAATTAGTCAAGAAGTTGAAGTATTGGCTAAGTGCGAGTTGGCTGAGATTGTGCTGTGGAGCATAATTGCCATTGTCAAGATTGGTGTTGCATTTGGGAAGTGCGAACCTGTGACAGAGGGCATGATGAAATGCGTAGCATCGAACGCTCAACTAGCGGGAGGCCTTCGAGAAACATATTCATCATGGCTCTGAGAGGAACTCGATCACAGCTCGTGAAACGGTTCACGGATCGTAAAATATGAATCGTCACATGCGTTCCTAAAGCCGAAATGTTAAAATTAAGTTTAACAGGTGAAAGGATGAATAAATTAGATTTGGAATTTTGGATATGCTTTTGGACGCCTCTGGTCGGTCTAAGCCGAACTACCTGGTCACTATCCAATTGAAAAGCGATGTAATTGTAAGGTTTCTTTGAGAAGGAGAGCAATAAACCGTCCCATCCATTGGCACGACTTCCTATCTATCCACCCACTGACCTACAAATAGTGGAGAGAAGAGAATAAGATATTCCTCCACCCGCCCACTGTTGCCATTGCCGCACCGCTTTCTCTTCGTCTCCCAAGCTTTTCAGTTCTTGTCAAGGTTGAAGCTTTTGAGAGTTCGTTCTCGGAGATCATTCTGCGGTGCTAAAGGAGAAGGTTTCTCATCAACTCCGGTTTCAAGAAATCGTTTCGTTATTTCATTATTTATTGTCGTAGCAGTAGTAATGTTTGTCTAGGGTTTTTTATTTTCTTTTGAACGAGAAAAAAAAATTGCAGAAAAAAAGAAAAAAAGAAAAGAAATATAGTGAGTGTATTTCTGCATGTTGGTCAAGGGTTTTACATTAAGAATGAGAATCGCCTGTAATTTTTGTTTCGTTGTTCTGTATTTATTTATTTAGGCGATCTAGGGTTGATTAATTTTCTTTTCATTTCTGTCTGAATCCTTTGTACCACGAACTGAATGAATATTAGAACAATCGGCACTGAAGGATCCGTCGAGATTATGTCTTCTTTTTTTGTTTCTTTAATTTCTGGTTTGTGAATTATGTTTCAATCTTAGAATCCTTTGTTCTGGGATCTAAGAGGGAAAACTGTATAATTTAGTGCGATATATATAACATAATCTCAGTGATAAAAGAAAAAAGAAATAAAAAAAGAAACAAAAAAGAAAAAGAAAAAAATTTAAACAGAGTTTATATAAATGGCGAACCCTGGAGTAACTAATGTGCAGCAGCTCGGTATTACAGAGCCGATTTCATTGGCCGGGCCATCTGAAATCGATATCACCAAGACTCAAGAACTTGAGAAGGTTTGTTTTTGACTAGTGCTTTCTTTTTCTTCCATTGAGTTGAGTTGATTAGGTTTGTTTGCATATCAACTCTTAAACTTACTCAACTTGTGCTTGTTGGATAAATTCAGTTTCTGTTAGGTGTTGGACTGTATGAATGTCCTGCAGAGGCTGTGTCCAGGGAAGAAGTGCTCGGTAGACTTGACCAGGTTCGTTTAGTTTTGATTCTGGTTTTGACTTCCTTTATGTAGCTTTGGGTGGTTATGTTGTTTTTCACTATCTTGTTTCTTTTGTTTGCCTAACAGATTGTGAAGACGTGGGTGAAAAAGGTGACTAGAAACAGGGGTTACAATGATCAGTTGGTCCAAGAAGCTAATGCCAAGATATATACATTTGGTTCCTATCGTCTTGGGGTATGGGAACTTTTTTATTCTGTTTTCAAATAAAGGTGTTGCAACTTATACTCCTGATATAAATACAATAGAAGAAGGCACTGTATGCATTAACTTGTTAACACTTAAATTAAATCATATTTAAATAAGAACTGATGAAGATCCTATATGAGATTAAGTAAGATAGTTGTTTGTGGACTTCAAGAAAATGATGATTACAATAGGAGCATCTGCTTCTGGATCATTCAGTGATGGCTGTCATTGCAGCTAGTGTTCTATCCACCATAGCTTGTGGTTTGGATCCCTGTTAAACAATTTAAAGTGTTAAGAAAGTAAAGTGTCTTCTTAGCTTCATTTGTCTGGTAGTTCAGAATCAAACAACTATGGAATTACGGTGTAATCAATCATCTTGTAGTGATATGTTGCAGGTCATCTTGATAACTGATTTTTTGTCTAGTTATGAACACGTAAATAAGGACAGTGTGATATGAATGACGATATTGAAAAGAGATTTATGAGCGTTCTTTGTTGCATTCAATTGCTTGTAAACAAGTTGATCTCTTATCATGCTTTCCTTTTGTATAATGGAGGGCTGTTAACTTCGATGAAAATTTGTCAGTAAGTAACCGGTCATCTTGTGCTGATGCATAGATCAGGCTCTCTAGAATGATTCGGGGAAGACCAGGGAAAATTAAGACAAAAGAGCTTAAGTTACAATTATGTAAGATACAGGAGAGCCTAAGATGCAAAGATAGCGTTCATGAAAGTACTTACAGTGTATATCCTTCACGAAGAGCAAAAGAGATGATGCATAGATTGGGGTCTCTAGAATGATCTGGGAAGACCAGGGGAAAATTAACACAAAAGAGCTTAAGTTAAGATACAGGGGAGAGCCTAAGATGCAAAGATAGCGTTTACAAAAATACCCACAGTGTATATCCTTCATGAAGAGAAAAGAGTAGAAAGACTAGGGATGAAGGAATATGATGACAAAAGATTTATCAGAGTTATGGCTGAAATCAATGTGGAAACCTTCAGTTGAGCTATATCGTTTCATCCTGATATGTGTTGGACACTTGTACTTGATGTTGGATACTGGGTTTGAAATATGCTAGAATAAAAAACACATACATGGATGTAAACATATAACTATGCTCCACTATTTAGTTCTTTCTATTTGGCTATATTTTATCCTTTGTATATGGACTTGTTAATGTTTGAGTAATAAGGTTTTGTGCAGATAGACAAACAAAATCTCACATTGTTGTAGATTGCTGAATACCCTTCTTTCCTAGACTCGTGTTGGTTGAAGTTGTCAAGTTGTTTTACTTAAAACTTGCTGGAGTTGTTTACCCAGTTCTTTTTTTTGTCTCTCTCTCTTTATAGGTGCACGGCCCTGGTGCAGATATAGATACACTATGTGTTGGTCCTAAGCATGCAACAAGAGAAGTGAGTCTTTATTCCATGTGTGACATTTTTAGTTTTTCACTTTTATAATGCGTATCCATGTCGGTTTGTTTCTCTCAATAAAGTTTTTGACGTGACTGCAGGAAGATTTTTTTGTGGAACTGTATGGGATGCTTACTGTAATGCCGGAAGTCTCAGAGTTGCATCCCGTGCCTGATGCTCATGTACCTGTGATGAAATTCAAATTTTGTGGGGTGTCCATAGATCTTCTATACGCGAAGCTGTCACTTCCCATCATTCCCGAAGTATGTATCTACATTCGTGTAATCTCAAACTTATGTAACCGTGTGTATAAAAGAATAGGTTGTACTCCAGTGCCTGCTCCACCATATGAGCAGTGGATGGGTTGTTATTTCATAGAACTTTCTAATGATACCCAGCATTGCTGTTAGCTAGTATCATCATCTGAAACTGACATTTTTATATATAAAGAGAGCAGCGTGAGCTGGTGTGGAAAAGTGCATGGGTAGACATGACATGAAAGCCATTAGATTGAGCCTTTACGATAATTACAATGCTGAAATTACACACAAATAACGGTTACATGCCTTCAAGGCATTTTTCTGTGTATCTTCATGTTTGAATGTTTAAAATTGTGGTGTTACTGATGTAAAAATA
Source organism: Papaver armeniacum (assembly GCA_023531295.1). Lineage (NCBI taxonomy): Eukaryota > Viridiplantae > Streptophyta > Magnoliopsida > Ranunculales > Papaveraceae > Papaver > Papaver armeniacum. The sequence goes on along the minus strand of JAJJWW010001190.1, from coordinate 128,007 downwards.
TGCAAGAACACAGAAATAACTACAAGCAATTTGTAGTAACGTCATGTGTGTTGCTAGATGTAGCTCCAGTGTGATGATACAGATTATAAGTCTTCCATTAGTTGTGATATTTGATATTGTATCTCAAATTAAATAGAACTAAAGTTATGATTTAATTTTATGCGTGGGTGTCATTCTGTTATGACACAACTTGAATTGGTTATTCACTCGGTGGTAACTTGTTTCATTATTCATTTAAGCTTTTCCTTTCCATTTTCAAAAGTCGGATGCAGCACCCTTCATGAACTTGCTTTTCTATTTTTTTTCTTCCAATTTTATCTGATCTGCAGTTCCCCACTTTGTGGTTTAATGTATAATCTTGTTTTTTTTAATCTGTTTCTGGAATCATATTCTGTTCCAGGACCTGGATATTTCACAGGACGCAATATTGCAGAATGTAGATGACCAGACGGTTCGCAGTCTCAATGGATGTAGAGTTACTGACAAAATACTGCATTTGGTGCCAAACGTTCAGGTTGGCTGATAATTTAAATCATACTCGTGTGCATGACATGAGACTTCGTTGCTTTCGTGTTGGAGTCATTCACCAAGTTATTTTTGATCTGTTTGAACCAGAACTTTCGTACAACCTTGCGATGCATGAGGTTTTGGGCAAAGCGTCGCGGAGTTTATTCTAACGTAAGCAAGGTTCTTTCAATATGTACATCTCAGTATCCTCTCCAACTTATTAAGCTGTCTTCTGGACTTTGACATGGCCAGGTTGCAGGGTTTCTTGGTGGTATAAACTGGGCATTGCTTGTTGCACGTATATGCCAACTATATCCTAATGCATTGCCTAGTATGTTGGTTTCTCGGTTCTTTAGGGTTTATACCCAGTGGCGATGGCCAAATCCAGTTATGCTGTGTGCTATTGAGGAAGGATCTCTTCCCATCTGGGATCCTAGAAGAAATCACCGAGATAGGCTACATCAGATGCCCATTATCACTCCTGCTTACCCTTGCATGAATTCTAGCTATAATGTTTCTTCGAGTACACTGCGTGTTATGACTGAAGAGTTCCAGAGGGGACATGAAATTTGCGAGGTATGTAATGATTCGTAACTTTAGGGTTCCCGCCTTATTCCAGTGCAGCTGTATATTGATTGTTCAATGATTGTATAGTTGGTAAAAACCTGTTCGTTTATTATTGTGAGTACTACGCAGTACTGCTATCAAATGTCCTGTGACTTGTTTTAGCATCAAACAAGTTTGATTAAAGATATAATCTTCTGCTCTCCTCTTTAGCCAATGGTGGCAGTGATGGAACTTATTTGGTTATGATTAGCACATCAACTTGTTAATGTGTTTCATAGGTTTTTGGTCCTTCCAATTCTGGTACCATATATTACTTTTTTTTTTTTTTGAATTCAAAGGTTTTGTATGAGGTTGAGCTGTTTTCATCTTATGATGAAGAGCATTATTTGAGGTCATAGTTTACTTAGTCTAATTGTTTTAGTCTTCTATTTCCAACACCATACGAAAACATGAATAGATGGTGAAATAATCTGAAAATTACTTGTTCAGGTGTGAATGTTATATCGAATTCAAACAAGTTGATGGGTTTGCTGTGTGAACATAAATAGCTTTCTGTAGTCTGGGGATTTGTGTGTTGTTGACATAAATATGCAGATAAATAGAAATCACCTTGCTGTTTCTCTTTTTTCTGGTTTTAGGCAATATTAGGTATTTAGGTAGTCAAGGGATAAGCTGAGATTTGGACACACAGAATGGTCAGGAAAAATCCTCAAAAAGGTATCTGAGTTTATTTTTTTCTTTCATGGAATGCCCATAATTTGCAGAAAGGCCTAGAGTAGTATGTATATTCCAATAGCTGTCAAGCCAAGCGTCTTTTAGTACTTGTGTGACATCTGGTGTTGGTAGGAGTTTTTCATCGTAGAATGGGTGAAGATTGTTTTTACAAAGTTTATGCCTAGGGGTGCAGTTAATTTGTTGCCACTTTTGCGCATTTTATCTGGACTAGGCGCTTAACCCCTATGGCTGCTCAGGATTATGATTCACAGATGTATTCTGGGTCGTATCTAAAGTAATAATAATAGTGAGATGCTTCATTTTTAATTATGCACATGTTGCTTCAGAAGTGAAATTTCCCGCAGACCTCTGCCCATCATGCCTCAGATAAAATCTAGTTCCGGAGTCTAGGTGACTACTTCAGAGGAATGGCGCAGCCATCAAAAGTCATTCCCCAGCCTCCATCAGAAGTTGTTCCCAGCCTCCGAACCTTGTGTTATAGCCAAAGGAATTCTCTCGACAACAATTCTGATACATCAAGAAACTTGGGCGAGCTAAGGCTTTTCATTGGGCGCCAAACAATACTTGTATACTATTCAAGGGTTTAATTTGCTAGTCTACCATTAAGAGTGTTACTAATTCCAATATCTTCTTTGAAAAATTGAAGCATGTTAAAAAGATAGCCGTTCAAGTGATGTTGGTTTGCTGAGCCAGATCTCATTACAAAGTCGCATATCATTCAGAATGATAGCATCTTCAAACTTGTTTTAGTTCTGTGTTTTTATCATGTCATTTGTAGTTTGCATCTATTAGTTTTTCCCGGACTTATTGCCGGTTCATTTTTTCAGGCAATGGAGTTAAATAAGGCCAATTGGAATAATCTTTTTGAACAGTACCCTTTCTTTGATGCATATAAGAATTATCTGCAAATTGAAATTAGCGCAGAAAACGATGATGACTTACGGAATTGGAAAGGCTGGGTAGAGTCTCGGCTACGCCAGCTTACTCTGAAGGTTTGTTGCCGCTTTTTTTCGTCTTCCATTCTGTTGTTGACCGACTAAGATCTATATTGTACAACTTTGTAAACTTGTGTGGCTTGTTTTATATTGAACTTAGATTGAGAGGCACACTTTTGGAATGCTTCAATGTCATCCGCATCCTGGTGATTTCTCTGACAAATCCAAGCGATGCCATTGCTGTTACTTCATGGGTCTGCAACGCAATCAAGGAGTTCCTGTACATGAAGGTGAACAATTTGATATAAGGGCAACTGTCGAGGAATTCAAACTCTCTGTCGGCATGTACACTTTGTGGAAGCCTGGGATGGAGATTTATGTGTCTCATATTAGGCGCAGAAACATTCCCTCCTTTGTATTTCCAGGTGGAGTTCGGCCTTCACGTTCTCCTAAAGTAGCTGGTGAAGGTAGGCTAGTATCAAACAAGAGGGTCAGTAATTCTGCGAAGGCAGAGAAATCATCTGAAAGCAATGTAGAAGTTGATGCAGTGGAAAAGGGAAGGAAGAGGAGACGAGATGATGATGAGAGTGCTACCAATATTAAGTCTTTGCCTTCAATTGGTGCTGCTGCTAATGGTAGAATACCTGAGGGTTCTGGAGATTGTAGTGCATCGTTTACAAGGCCCAGTGACAGTATTACTACTACTACTACTTCCACTGCTATGTCAGTTGGGAATATGGTTGATGCACTAATATTACAAGATGGAGCCATAAAGACGGAGCAAGTTGAATATATTAACGAAGAGGGAAACCCTCTTCTTTCGGAGGTTCCTTCATTAAGTGAAAATAGTGGATCTACAGTAAACCTTTTGCCCATTAGCAGAACTTTATCTGCGGACGCTGCTTCGTTCTGCTCTAAAGAGGCAGAGCAATGTGCAACTGATTATATTTCTGGCCCATCTGCTGGTCGCGAAGTTTTTTCGGAACTTAACGAGCTTGAAGATGAAAGTGGGTCGGTACAAGACAATGGGGGCAACACTATGGAAGGCAGTTTTGCGGAGTCCTCGACAGTGAAGCAGATAGCTGTATTGGCAACAAATGGAGCTGGCCCGTCATCATCCATTGGTCGTTTTCAAAACGGGGGTTTAGAAGAGCTTGAGGTATTGTTCTAACCTATTAATATTTGCATACCCATATCTTAGAGTATCTTGAATTGTTGTCTATCTGAATTTTATTTTCTGAAGTACCTTCTTTCTTCTATTTACGAGGTCACAAAATATAGAATTTCTCTCTTTTACCTGACATAATATTGGTGCCTGTGGGTAATATGCTTCTGGTAAAACCAACTGTTGCATCTGTTTGCGCGCCAGCAGAGTCAACAGTAAATAAACATTTTTACAGTGTTTGTGATTGCTTACTGGTCTTGTGGAGAAAATCTCTTGGGAAGTGCAAACATTTTGCATCTTGTATATGTTCAAATTCTTGAAAATTTGACAGCCCTTGGTGTAGAAATGAGCCATCTCTTCTGCTTTTCTCTTACCTGATATCAACAAATACGGATTAAAATAATTGAATATTGAATATAATGAGAGTTACTGTTTCTATCCAATGCAGCCGTGTTTTAAGAGGATACTTGTTAAGATTATTCTTTTAAGAGGATACTTGTTAAGTTCACAATTTATAAGCAGGAGGGAATGAATCTCTTCTAGGTGTTACCTCCACGCTTTGTTTAAAGAGGACCCAGAGCGCCTTTAACTGAAACTTGAATATCCAATTGTGTATACACATCACTAACGTAATTACTTGCTTTCATAATGGTGTTATTTTATCTTTTGCAATTACCACACCTTCTGCGGGGTAAGTGTGTTAGGTCTCATCGTGTTTGTATACTCCAGTTAACAAGCCTGATATTTTTTGTCTTGTTAATTGAAGCCTGCTGAGCTTACTGGGTCATTCTGTAACGGCCACGCTGTGTCTAATCCATCCACCACCCAGAGGAAGCCACTTATCCGGTAAACAAGTCACCCTCAAAATGAATAGTTTCTGCTTGTATAGAAATATTTCTATTATTATTATTATTTGGTTCATTGTTCCAATATATTTATGTTCGCAGGTTGAACTTGACTTCTTTGGTTAAAGCTACTGGGGAAGGTACCTAATTTTTTTTCGATCCGTCAGGGGAAAGAATCCAAGAAAGGGTGTTTTCATTTTGGCCATGTAATGCTGATACTTTTTCTACATTAGTTACTATGTGCTTCCCTCGTGCAAATAGCTGGTGGCACATGGAATAATATTTGTGGACTAGTTGTATAAAACTTATATACAAAATGATAAAAAGAGTAAAAATTAATAATTATGATTCTATTGTAATATCAACGTTGTGGAAAATGCATTGTACTGATTTTAGGATGCGTGGTGTATGTTAAATAAGTCAGTCGCCGGTTCTATGGAGAGCTGTCTTAAGTACTAGAACACCGATGCCACGGTGGGGAGGGCTGACTGAACAAAAGTCAAATATGCTAGATTGATAAAATGAAAGTATCACTTTTCTTGAAACGAATGGAGTATATCGTTTTATTAGTTGCAACGGAAAATTAGTTAATGCATAAACCTAAATATGGCTTACATAAAGTATTATGTATCCTTTGTGGTGGTTTGCATAATATACTTCTGAAGTTTTCGTAAAAATTCTAAATTTGATATTGTTGTTTGTATTCGTTGCATAGATTTTTTGGGCCGACCGAAGGGCCCGAAGGGAGGGGTTTTTTGTAAAGTGGAGCCTCGCACAAATGTGCAATTTGATAAAAAGATTGGAAATTGTTACTATTGAAAAATCCCTAATGCCCCACCCTTTTAGTCCAATTACTATAACTCCTTATGTATCCAATTCTTTTAGGGGTATAATTGGTAATCACTTTAATATAACATATCTAAAAATCTGTGCATTGGAATTTTATAAATTTTATCTCTTTGGAAAGGTAATAAACTACGTGACCACTCTTAGGCTAGATTAGCTTTCCTTGTTATGTTTCATTTTCTTTTTAGGTTATTGATTAGCGATAGTAGAGGGTCTCGAAAGGCGATTAGTCATGCGACGCTGACCTAGTCAATCCCTAAAATTCTTCGACTCTTCAGTCTAATTTTCAATTATTCCAGCAATTCTTCCCTAAGTTTTCTTTTAATTTCATGTTCTCCTTGAGTTTTTAAATCGATTGATTAATTTCTTTTCTTGTTTTGGTTAATTACATTTTCAAATCGAATTTTCTATTTTGATATGACCTAAACCTAGAACTTGTTTAATCTCTTTCATCCTGCTCCTGTTTCTCTGTATCCATAATTCCTCAAGTTATCTAGTTTTGTGTTAATTGATTTGATTTCACATATACTGTTTTAACTTATTTTAGATTTTTTTATCTCTTTTTGTTCTTCATCTAGGTCATGAGCTAATGGAGGTGCGGACATAGGGTTTCTGAGTTATCATCATGAGATTCTCTACTATCATCAACTGGATAAGGCTCGGGTATGGCTCAAAGTAAATTCTTTTCTGTTGATGTATTACTATACATAAGAATACATGGTTGGATAAGGATGATACTTTGTTGATTCTCAGTTGGAGTATATTAGAGGATTTGAGATCCTACCTAGAGTAGGGATTTTATTAGTTATTATTATACCAAAGATTCTTATTCTCTGTGGGTTTTTTCTTGGAAATAAGATTAGATGGTGATGCTTTACTCTCTTAATGAATGTTCCTGTGTGTAGTCTAATGTGGTTACTAACCTTTATTCTTTCAGTTTGGTTTCTTGAAGAGTAAATCTTCTGTCCCAATTCATGAAAAGCTGTGTTTATCATACTTTAATTAAATTATTAAGAATTTTTTATTTAAAAGCTGCAAAGAAGTAATTAGTAGAGTACTAATGATAGCACTGATGATGGGTGGCTTATTCAGGTTTTTTACTACACTTGTCAAAATTCATCTTCTTCTTTCGTGTGCATTTGATTCTCTGAGTATGAAGATTATGGTTATCAGTCTATTCAGTTTATTACTCTTAATTGTCTTTCCTAAAAGAATGTGTTGTCGATCACATTACTGCAGGCATGCATTTCTACCATTAGTCTCAGTATTAATTTACTTAATTGGTGCTTATCCTTATATATTTCTCTTTACTCACTATCTGTTGTACTCATCTTCTCTGCAAACTTTTATTAGTCTAAAATCTCTTTTCATTTGCTTTTCTAATGGCTATTCCTGCTGAACAAGTAAGAGTCCTAGATTTAGATGCAAATGTTGAGGAATTTCCTTTTAGGTTTGTTTGCTCTCATTTGTGATGATAGTCGTAGTTACTATAAGACATCGCTTAAGCATCATCTCAACCGAATCTGGAAATCAACTCTCCAGATTTCAAGCTTGCTAAGCTGTATGTGCAGGGAATGGGTATTCAGAATCTCTTTGTTGTCATGTTTAAAAAGAGTCATGATAGGGATTTGGCTTTTCTAGCTCGTCCTACCCTTCTGTTTGGTCAGCTATTTGCAGTTCAGCCTTTAAGTAACTTGGAGTCTATTTTTGACTTGGTGTGGGAAAAAACTTTAATGCCAGTTCAAATCCCTATTCACTCTGATCTAGTTAATAGTGGAAGGTCTAGAGAGGTCTTAGACCAGATTGGTACTTTTGTTTCTCCAGATTCACCTGTGGGTAATATTTATGAAGCCAAACTTATGGTACCTTTGAGAACACCACTTACTAGGAAAGTTGTTATCAATACTAATAGGAGAACATATTACATGACTGCCTTTTACCCAAAATTTCCTTTTAGGGCTTGTAAGAAGTGCTTTATTCCTTTTCACAATGAGGAAAGATGCAGGGAGATCCAAAGTAGAATCTTTGTCAGGGCCTTGCCTGCCCCTTCGCCTAGAGCAACTCATGTAGCCATGACTAATGTGAAGACCTCCTTTGAAGCTGGTGAAAGCTCCAGTGCTGGAAAGCTCACAAATGTTGTTGCTGATTCTGGAGACCACTCAAAGCCTTCTGCATTTACTGTCAGCCTTCAACCATATGCAGCGCTTAGAAACAATGCTTCCTCAGTATTTGCTCCTGTGCACTCTGCTGTGAAGCCAAGATTTGCTCCCTTGTCCATTAGAGATCCAGTTACTACACATCCTAGTTCGGTGACGCAGTCTCAACCTACTTTATCTTCTGTTGGTAGTCAGACCTCATTTTAAAATATCTCTTTTGATGTTGATGGCCTTACGCATGATAGGAAAGGGAAAAGATCCAGATCTGCCTTTGAATCGGTTTATCTTGGCTCGAGTGCTTCATCTTCATCTTTCGTTATGATTCCTACTCCACGTTGGCCACCTATTTCATCTGTTCCCAGTTTTACTCCCCCTGCTGAAATGTCATTTAATTCAAGGAGTTTGGGCTCTTCTACTAGTCAAGGAATTGTGGATGCTAACATGTTTTGGTTTACATCTTGTACTGCCTTTGCGCAATCTGGTTACACTTCTGCTGGGTTCATTTTAAATTCTGCATCTGAGATGAACTATTCTTCTGAAGTCTTTATGCACTCAACTCAGAGTAATGGTTTTGATTTTAATGCTGATCAGAATGAGGATATCAGGAATGATTTAGTGCTTGAGCCTATGCCTTTAGCTTCGCTACCTCCAGAGCCTGTAGTTACGGATGAAGAGTTCGAAAAAGAAATTGATCTCATGATGATAGACTCGGACTCTATGGAAGCTGATCCTTCATTGTCTCATGAACCTGTAAGTCTTATCGTAAAACTTAATTTTTCTTGTCTGTTATTGACAATTAGTTTTCCTTATTTTATCGGCTTTTCTTTTATCTATATTGGTTTGTTTGCTGTTTAATAATTTAGTCTGCATTTACTTTGAAAATATGAATTTCCTATGTTGGAATATGCATGGTTGTTGTGCTGATAAGAAGTGGCGTCATCTATTTAATCTGGTTAAAAAGTATAGATTAACTAGTGTCTGCCTCATAGAAACGATGGTTGATGTAGAAACTGTCAGAAAATACACGCATCATCTTCCGTTCGATTCTTGGTCTATAATTCCTGCAGTAGGTAAATCAGGAGGGCTTGCTTTTGGTTACTTTAAAGATTCAAATATTGAAGTGCTTGGTAGTTCTTTAAACATGATTTATATTATCTGTGACATTACTCCGACAATCAAAAACTGTGTTATCTCCTTTATTTATGGGTCTTTGAATTTAGCTTCTTTGCGAAACCAATGGAACTTTCTTAGTAATATATGTGAAAATAATAGTAATCCTTGGTTATTAGTGGGAGATTTTAATTTCATCCTTCATAGTTCTGAGAAACAAGGTGGTAATCCTGATAAATCTTTTTCTCCTACTTTTGTTAGAGAAAGTCTCATTAAAATGAATCTGAATGAAGTTTACTCTTACGGAAATCCTTTCACGTGGTGTAATAGGAGATTTAAGAATCCTTCGGAACTGATTTTTGAAAAGTTGGATAGGGGTTTTATGAATGATAAATGGGTCTCTATTCTTCCTCAAACTAGAGTTACCAATTTAGGGCGTATTTACTCAGACCACTGTCCCATATTAGTCAAATGCTTTCATATGGAAAGAACCTTAATATTCCTTACAAGTTTTTTAGATGTTGGCAGCTGAATCCTGAGTTCAAAAACACTATGAGTACCTCTTGTTCTAAAAGGATTAAAGGCTCTCCTAGTTTTGTGGTTGTTAACAAGCTAAACAATGTTAGGACTGATTTGATTAAGTGGAATATTCACTCCTTTGGGCATATTAAAACTACTATTGGTAGACTAAATGCTGAGCTAGAAAAACTACAAGCTATGCCTTATTCTCCTCAAATTGGCGGTTATATCCTGAATTATTTCAAACAACTTGACTATTGGTATGAGATTGAACATAGTTTCTATAAGCAAAAATCTAGAATTAACTACTTCACACTTTATGATAAAAATACTCACTTTTTTCATAATACTGTAAACCTAAGAAACATGTATAATACCATTCACACTATTCGAGACCACCAGGTGATAGGTGTAGAATACACCGTATTTAATATCTAGTATTTATGCTTTCTTTGCGAGTTTTCTTGTAAATTATGTATCTTATGTGTGCTTTTGAGTTTATTAGGTGCAATGGAGTCATTTGGAACAAAAAGACCAATTGGAACTCGTTCAAATACAAGATTTCTACTTTTCATTGTGTAGAGGACGAGAAGATGAAGACAATGGCGAAAGAACGGAGTCATTCTGAGTTCGTATGAAGAAGTTATGAGCAAAACAAGAACTCATAAGCAAAGGGCAAAATGGTCATTTTATGGGAAAGTACTATTGGTAACCCCACTGTACGTTAAGGGGTAGCCATTGTGTTAAGGGTGAACTGTTCCAAAGGGGCTGCTAAAGGAGTCCGGTCCTTTACTTGGGGAAGCCAATTCAAATAGTGTTAAGTGCAAATAGACCTATTTACTTAGGGCACTGTGTCTTCTTCTTAAGTTTCAATCGAGTTTTCCTGTTCAAACCGAGAACCATGGTTTTCGTTTATACAGGCGAGATGAAGATGGGTTGATCGGTGTTCGATGGTCAATAGAAGCTAGTGCTGTGATCATTAGTTGTTGCGGTGATCGGTGATGGTTAGCGATGGATAAAGAAGCTCGGCGAGTTCGAGTGCCGCCAATGAATACATTAAGCGACTTAGCCATGACACGGACTCGAAGTAGCAATGGCAAATACTATATCTTTGGGGCTGATAGGTGCTGGTACCAATAATGCTCGAATAGCTAGCATGCTTCGCAATCTTTCAAGTTATTATTACAAAGAAGCCACCTCTTGTTTTGTGTTCGGATTGCTCAAGGTCTCGTGCATATGGGAAAGGGTTTACTTACTCTTGCTCCTCACCATTCCGAGCGGTTTCTTCTCTCCCCGACGGCACTTGCTTGGATTAATCGCTCGGACTAGCTATGGTAGCAATGGTCAAGAACTTGGCCTTGATATGACAATTCGATCATTAGAGCACATGTTACAATATGGAGAGCGAGAATGTTCGTCGAAAGCAGCTCCATTGGCTCTTGGACTCCTCTGCATCTCAAACCCAAAGGTAAATATGGTGATGGAAGAACGGACAGGGACATGTAGATGGAAAGTGAACTCGAGTTTTGAGCGCTGAGAAGAACTTGAGCTTTGCTGTCATTGATGATGGAGTTAGGCACTGCTAAGTCAAGAACGGGAGGAAGCTCGAGAGGAGTATGGTGTGCTCGAGTAATACATGGAGCTTAAGACAGAGAATGTGGCGATGATGATCGGTGATCGCAGCTGCCGGTGATGATCATGATGGTCGGTGGTAGTTGTTGTTGCCGATAATGGTCTTTGTTGAACAAGGAATGGGTGCTTGAGGTCGAGTTCCGGAGCTGATAAGAAGAAAACAGTTTGCCGCTATCGATGATTAAAACCGATTTCCATAAATCGTCGGTACTCGAGTATGGGGAGAAAGGAGTCGAGATAAAGATGATGAGTCGCTTCGATGTTCTCGGTGACTCATGCCGCTGCCAACGAGAGGAAAGAATAACATAAACACAGAGAAGCTCGCAATGGTGACGATGGTGATAATGAGAAAGAGTTGAAGAAATAAAATGGAGCTGTGATACTTGGTGGTTAATTGGCAGAATGATGCTTACGTGACGAGAATGATTGAGTCCGAGTGAGAGAAGAAACGAGACTATCTCGTTTAGGAAGGTTATCAGGGAGATGAGGTTGTGTAAGGAGATATACAGGAAGAACAAGTTGAGCATGCATTGAATAGAGAAGGAAGGGTCCCTGCTGCTATTACCGGGTAATGATGGAGGACGCTGTGGTGTAACTAGACAGGGAAGAGCTCGAGATGGAGATCGTGATCGATCAGGGAGGTTGGATGCCGCCATTGAACTTGTTTGCGAAAGCCCATTAGCTTGGGATGAAATTCTTTGCATGACCATCCTTGGACGTGTGAATGGCCAGACTTTGGCAGCCACTTTGCACGGGGTGTGATGCACGGACACTTTCCTATTTTCACTAGGTTTCCTAGTTTCTTCAAGAAGAGGTTACAAAACTATATATATAGGGAAGCTTAGAGAGATTTTGGACCACGTATTATTATCTCTTCTACTTTGTTCTAGGGTTTACACCATGAAATATTTTCTCTTTCTTCTTGTGATGAACTCCATGAATATGAGTACCTAATTATCTTTTGGTTATGGAATAGTTGGATTTCACAAAGCATGATTCTCTGATTCAATATATTAGTTTTGTCTCATATTTATCGTTTGCAATTCTCTGAAAATATTGTTTTATGATTGATTGATTGTTTTGTCAAGTTGCAAATTGGTAGAACTTCTAATCACATCTATTGCTAGTTTAGGGTTTATTATACGCAAAAGTGATATTCCTTGAATACAAGTAGCATAATATGATTATGGTTTGTAGTGATATATTCTTATGATCATATGTGAATCGTAACCTTTGTTAAATTGAATTAGTGCGCTTTCCACGTTCAATTGCTTTGATTGGCCTGATTTCATAGAACTTAATGCATCTAGGGAATTAAACTTGATTAGTGCTTTTACACGTTAGGTTGTTCCTTTAGGTAGAATTCATATTCGCATCTTTTAATGTGTTTGTTGATGACATGAGGAGATTTGCGGGATATTCTTGCGATCAAGGTATTCTAGGGTCTTTGATAAAAGTTGAGATTAAAATATCAATTCTAGTTATTGTGCTGAAAACATGTTTGTGAATGAAAACGAAATCCATGACCAATATCTTCTTATCCTCGATTTGATTTGTTTACTTTTATTGTTTTGCTTTTATTTTATTTTCGTTTATAAAAATCACAAAACTACCGGTGTTATTTATAGGGAACCGAAACAATTTGACAACCTAGACCTCTCTGTGGGATCGATCCTTTCTTGCCCTTGCTATATTTATATTTTGAGTAGTAAGAAAGTGTAATTATATTTGTGTCGGCTGACAACCGGTCACCAGGGCAATTGGTTGGAAAACAAAGATCAAGTTGCAGATTTACTTACTAAACATTTTAAGTCTATATTCACGTCTACCAACCCTAGTAATAACCACATTGAGGAAGCTCTTAGGTTTGTTAAACCTATCATTACTGATGATGTTAACTCTTCCTTAATCGCTTCTCCGTCAATTCAAGAAATTGAGGATGCTATAAATTCTTTAGCCCCTTGGAGTTTCTCCGTGACTGCATTTGGTTTCCTACTTGGTTTCTTTAAGGATAATTGGGACATTGTTCAACATGAAGTTATTCATCATGTGCAGAATTTCTTTAAAACTAAATTTCTCCTTAAGCAAACCAACTTTACTTTTATTACCTTAATTCCTAAAATTAAGAATGCCTCTTCCCCAAATGACTTCAGACTCATTAGCTTATCAAATTATGTTTATAAAATCATTTCAAAAATTCTAACCAATCGTTTGAAACCGCTTTTGGACTCTTTGATATCTCCATTTCAATCTGCATTTGTTGCAAATAGGCAAATCCACGACAATATAGTTATCACCCATGAAATTCTGCATGCTTTTAGAAAGAAACGGAAAAAAACTAAAAATGGTCACATTGCAATTAAACTTGATCTTTCTAAAGCCTTTGATAGACTCGAATGGTCCTTCATTCTTGCTATTTTAAAAAAGTTAGGCTTTTCAGATGATTGGGGTCAAATGATTTATCGGTGTATCAGTACGGTTTCTTATTCAGTCTTGGTTAATGGGTCTCCTGGTGCGACTTTCTTTCCTACTAGGGGAATTCGACAGGGTGATTGTCTTTCACCATATATCTTTATTCTGTGCATGGAAGTGTTGTCTCAATTGCTTTTGAATGCTGAAGAACAGAACTTAATTCAAGGCTTCAAATTTAGAAAGAATAGTCCACCTATTTCGCATCTGTTCTTCGCTGATGATTGTATGTTGTTTGCTAAAGCTTCTATCACTTATGCTCGCAATATTATCAAGGTTATTCAGGTATTTGCTAAAGCCTCTGGTCAAGCAATAAATTTTGATAAGTCTGGTTTCATTACTAGTGAAATAATACATCATAAGCATGTTAAAATTTTAGCAAAGACTCTCAATATGAAGTTTCTTAGTAATTCTGAAAAATACTTAGGCACTCCCCTGTTTATTGGTAAAGATAAAACTAAGTCCTTCAATTTCCTCATTGACAATTTTTATACTAGATTAAGTTCAACGAAGAAATCGAATCTCACTATAGCTGGTAGAACAGTTGTTACCAAGCATGTCTTAGCTTCTCTGGCCACCTATCATCTAGCTTGTTTCCCGCTTCCTAAGACTGTTACCTCAAAAATAGATGCAATTCAGAGAGTTTTTTGGTGGTCAAAGAAAAACCCTAAGCGTGCAACGTATTTTCGCTCCTGGGGTGATATAGGTAAGTCTAAATTAAGTGGGGGATTAGGTATTAGGAATACCTATGCTACTAACAGGGTCTTTATCTGCAAACTAGGTTGGAGAATACTTAAGAATCCGAATATTTTGCTGTCTTCTTTCCTTAAAGATAAATACTTTCCAAAGCAGAATTTGTTGGAAATTGATAAGGCTGCGGACTCTTCCTCCTGGATTTGGAAGGGTATTGTAAATGGTTTAAGTTTTCTCAAAGCTAATTCTGTGGTTAAAATTAATAATGGGGCTTCTACCAGTATTTGGAATGTAGTTTGGATACCGGGTTATAATGTTCCTCCTACTTCTTCAAATCCTTTGCATAATAATTATTCTTTTGTGAATGAACTTTTTGATACTTATAACAACAATTAGAATGTTAACCTGCTATCTTCGCTTTTTTCTCCTGAAGTTGTGACTAGTATTAGGTCTACCAGATTCAATCTTGGTCAATCTGATTCTTTAATGTGGGCTCATACAAGGAATGGTCGGTTTACTATAAAATCGGCTTATAGAATCTTTGTGAATGATAATGTTTCGTCGGAGGTCTCTGTTTTTTGGAAAAAGTCTGGGGTATTAACTGTTTACCGAAAATAAAATTCTTTATGTGGAAGATCTTTGCTAACATGCTGCCTGTTAATTCTCTGCTTCAGTTGTATAATCCTGATGTGAACTCTTATTGTCCCCTCTGTAGCATCCATGAAGAAACTGTTGTGCATCTGTTTATAAACTGTCCTATAGCTGCTCATATTTGGTTTGGTCTTTCTCTTCAACACCTGATATTATCTGATTTTGATTGGATTGATGACTTGTTTCTGTATTGGCATAATCCTGACTTGCATGTTTCTCCTTATAATGTTCCTTGGAAATCTGTTGCTGCAATTGTCTTGTGGTGCATTTGGAAACTGCGATGCGATGTTCTCTTTAGACAAATCTCGATTGACCTGCCTCGAGTTATTTTGGATATTAAGAGAATGATTCACTCCTATATTGATCCTCTGAAAAATACTTCTGTTCCTTTTATGGTTACAAAAACCCCTTCTGCTGAAGTGGATCATTTCATGTTTGTGGATGGTTCTTTCAAAGATTTTAACATGGGTCTCGGTGTAATATGGTGTGATTCTGCAGGAAATGTAAGAAGTTCGAGAGCTGATTTTTGTCTGGTTCCAGATGCGGTGGGTGCTGAAGCCGCTGCTCTGATTTTGGCAATCTCTTGGGCAGAAGAGTTGAACCTTTCCAAAGTCATTTTCGTTAGTGACTGTCTCCAATTAGTGCAGTTTGTAAATGGAGTCAGTGGTATTCTAGATTGGCGGAGTGGTGATCTTCTTGAACAATGTCGTAGTTTGTTATCTAAGTTTACTTCCTTTAAGTCTGTGTATATTAAGCGTCTTAATAACTCTTTTGCTGATCGACTTGCACGTCGAGCCAGAAAAGATAGTTTGAAGGATATTTGGGTCTCTTTTCCCTCTTTTTTGAACTCTCTGTTTGGGAAAGAGAACTTGAATACTGTTTGTAATTCTCTCCTTAGTTAATTCCATGGTGTGTTTGTTAGCAAACAAAAAAGGAAAGGTAATAAACTAAAACACTGCTGCCACGGTGGGGAGGGCCGATCGAACAAAAGTTAAATATGCTAGATTGATAAAATGAAAGTATCACTTTTCTTGAAACGAATGGAGTACATCGTTTTATTAGTTGCAACGGAAAATTAATTAATGCATAAACCTAAACATGGCTTACATAAAGTATTATGTATCCTCTGTGGTGGTTTCAATGCACGGATTCTTAGATATGTTATATTAAAATTTGATTACCAATTATACCCCTAAAAAAATTGGATACATAAGGAGTTATAGTAATTGGACTAAAAGGGATGGACATTTGGGGTTTATCAAGAACCCACAATTGGGGGATATGAAAACTAATTGGGGGATATGAATTACTTTCCCCAACCAATAGTGTCTGCTAAGGGGTGTTTTTGGGGGGCAAAAATACTAAAGTACCCTTCCCTCAAAATAAAAATCAAAAAACTTAAAATCAAAAAACAAAATCATATCCCCCATTTCCATCTCCACTTCTTATTAATCTCTTTTAGGGTTAAAGATTTGAAACCCAAATGTTCCCCATTCCCTTTCAAATTCTAAATTTTCCCCACTCCCTTTCAAATTCTCTTCTCCTTCTCTGCCGGCTCCTCACTTTGAAAACGATTTATTTTTTTTCACATTCGGAAGTGATGAAGACCACGCCGGAAGTGATGAAGACCATGCCGGAAGCGATGAAGACCACGCCGGAAGTGATGAAGATCATGTCGGAAATGATGAAGACCACGCCGGAAGTGATGAAGACCATGCCGGAAGTGATGAAGACCACGCCGGAAGTGATGAAGACCATGCCGGAAATAATTTTTTTTACATCGTCGGAAGTGATGAAGACCATGCCTGAAGTGATGAATTCAATACCGGAACTAAATGCCGTCATGCTCGATATAAATCTATCAATGCCGGTAGTCAAGTGAAAAAAAAATCAATTTTCTGGATACTTTTCATTATGTGCCGGCATAGACATTTTAGCACCATACTATGCCGGCATAGGTACCGACATGCTCGAGAATTAACTGACTGTGCCGGCAGTGGACTGATTAAAACAAAAAAAAAAGGTTTTGAAGATCAAAACCAAACATTTATGAAAATTTCCAACAAATGCCGGCATGGTTTTTTCGGTTGAATACAATGCCGGCACCGAGCTATTTCAGCTGCAAC
The DNA here is from genome assembly GCA_023531295.1 of Papaver armeniacum. Taxonomy (NCBI): domain Eukaryota; kingdom Viridiplantae; phylum Streptophyta; class Magnoliopsida; order Ranunculales; family Papaveraceae; genus Papaver; species Papaver armeniacum. The sequence continues at coordinate 111,051 of JAJJWW010001190.1, read as the reverse complement.
AATGGTGGATTCATAGGAAAAAAAAATCAAATTTTCAACCTCTTAGCAACAATTCTCTCTCCACAATCATCCTCCACTTTCACCAAAAAAAAATTCCCTCTCAATTTTGTTTTTCCATCTTTCTACTCTCATCTCACTCACCCAAATACAAATACATACTAATCATTTAACAAATACTTAAGATTTTTACTAATTATTATTAAACACTAAACCTGATTAGTGAGGGGTAGATTAGGATTTAAAAAAATACTTAGATAAGGGGTGACCCTGATTTGATATTTGGATCCATTTTTTTGTCTTTTTCCTCTATCCCCCAATTAGTTTTGATATCCCCCAATTGCGCGTTCTTTATCAATAGTAACCATTTCCAATCCTTTTATCAAATTGCACATTTGTGTGAGGCTTCATTTTACAAAAAGTGGCCATAAAAGGGACTCCCTCCCTTCGGGCCCTCCGGTCGGTCGGCCCAATTATTCTCTGGAGTTTGGAGAGCTTCAAAGGACTAGTCGGTTAAGGTTGTTGATTCGTGTGCTGGGCTGGAAACGTTAGCGTTGCTCAGTGTCCGTTTTTAATTTCCATGTAGTGGGTGGGACAATCTATTATATTTATATCCTCCATATAAGATACGTTATGTGGCCCATATTTATATTTTGACATGCATGCGTAAATTAAAAATCGGTCCCCTCTAACAATGTGACAACATATAAAGTATGTGGCCCCATCATATTGTAGACGCACATGCACCGCTGTTATATGCCCTTACATGTTTAGAAGAAGCCTAATAAAGGGGCTTCACAAGGATTCCTGGTGACTAAAAAGTTGTCATGGGTTGTCTTGATGCAATAACAAATGGCCAAGTTACCTTCCATCTAAAATAAAAACCACTAAAATTAAAACCTAATTCTTATTTAAAAACCTACTCTTCTTCCCTGTTTTTTTCTGTAGCTGAAATCATTTCATCCTCTTCAATTAATGGGGATTCGAAAAACTTATAACCGTCGATTGAAATCTTTATTAAAGATGCGGAAAAAACAATTTGATAGAAGTGGTAATCAACAAACCAATTACATTTGAAATGGTTAGATTGATTGGAATCATGGGAGATTTCTACTCTAAGCTTAGGCAAGCTAATGTTCGGCCAATGTGAGCTTAGATTTTGTGCTTCACACAAAATTGTGTAAAATAAGCAAATTTTCGTTGTTAGAACAAAATTGAGTAAAACAGGCATGTTGACACAAAATTGCTAGATTTTTGTAGTTCAGGGAGATTTTTTTATTAGAGAAGTCTGAGAAGATTAATAAAATGGATTGGGTACGCTCCTCGCAACACGAAAGTTTAAGTTCCTTCTTTTCTCGAAGTGTCTAGTGGAACATCGTATTAGATTTTTGTAGTTCTTGTGTCTGGTACGATAATTGTCTAATTTCGTGAACATGATTGTGACACTTAATCAAGAATTTTTTGTGTGTATCTTGTTAGACACAGTAATGAATCTATATCATTCGGCTGGATAGAAGGTAATTTTTAAGTATTCAGCCATGGAATATAGAGATGGGCGAAGACACCTAATATGACTTAGTATGTTAAAATTCTTTGCAGAATGCATATACACATAAATCTAATAATTCTAATACTGGGTCAGAAACATAGATTTTTACAGTTTTCGCCCTAGGCAAAAATCCACGGACCACCATTATCATTAAGTCAGCTTAGACCGGAATAGTAACATTGTTGTGTGGTAAGCATTAAATGGTAACATTTTAACAATAGATAGACTGCTGATTGCCTTTGACACAGGCATGGCCATATTTGATCACAACAAGTGACCACATAAGAAGATATTATGATAAATCCATGTGACTCGGCTGAGTGTAGACACAGATAAAATCGAAGTAATTTAGCGAGGAATATGTAATTGAAAAATAATCTCCAAGTACTGAAAATCCTATATACATTCACAATAATGGGTAGACAATAGTGCATCAATATTACTCAATGACAGCTTTAATACCAAAATGGAACAACAAATGATCCGTACAACTTAGCTGAGAGTGCGCATGGATGAGTTCAACAATTCATTATTGATGAATAGACGTTAAGTACTGAAAGGTCTATACATATATATATTGCGGATACATTAATGAATGAATATTGCTCAATATGAGTCTTAATGTTGATATGTATGTATGAAACGAGTTTAAGGATTTCAGCTGTAAATTATTGCACCCGAAACAAGTTCGAGTTGCTTTATACTGGTGGGAAACCCATTTAGGAGCTAGGTTCAAGTTGTTCTATACTATCAGATAATCTATCTAAGAGCATTGTTATTCAACAACAAGGTCAAGAAAGTAAGTGACTCAAGAGTATGTTATGTATATTCATTATATCCAGAGGACATTTGGAAGAAGTCGCACTAAGCGCCAATATCATTGTGAGGACATAATCGCTTTATACTAGTGGGTAATCTATCTAGGAGCTGCCTAATCAATACAGATTCAATAAAGAGTGAGTACTGAACTCCTGCTAATGAGTCTCATCACCAATAACTACCACCACCAATTGCCGACGATGTTGTTGTTACTTGCTCCTAACTTCGTAAACGTATCTCGGTCACGGTTGACTGTTGCTGCTTCCACCATCAACGACCGATCTTCTCCCTCCTGCGATTATTTTCTGCCATGGGTGATTGATTCTACTTGATTCTACCATTGTTGTACAAGAGATTGTCGACGATATCGTCAGAACTGTTGTTATCTCAGTCTACTGGAGCTGGCGTTTTCTCGGTCTATTAGATCTTCCGTCGTTGTCCTTTCCGTCGACAATAGATACACGAGAAAGCAGGACCCCAAGTTATATTTCTTGATATAAAATCAAACTCACAAAGAAATACAAACACCAGCCAAAGGTCTACGTCTTGGAGATAGACTTACGTGTTTCGTCACAGTCATGGGTACAATAAAATAGTCCTCGCGTAATGAGTAAAGCTTATCTTGTTCCTTGAAGCTAGCAGCGGCAATATGGTCAAGCATTGGGCGACAACATCAGCACGAGATGATGGCTAAGACACCCGTAGAAGCTGGAGATAGACCCTGGTAACTTTCTTAATGTATACTGAAGATTCTGGTGTAGAAAGATTTTAATCTGTTCTTATGGTATTGGTCAGCAATAAAGATCGATATTGAAATTGAGAGATGCAGTTAGTAGAAACAACGGGCTATAACAGTGATAGTAGTATCTCATTAATGTGCTTATGAATCATTAATCCCTCATTGAGTCAGCATCGACAGTGCTAGCAATTGGTGTCCCTGCTACCGAGACATAGACTTTTGTCCCGTGCTTGTCTTTCTTTGTGAGTTCGATTTTATGTCAAAAAATATAACTTGCGGTCCTGCTTGCCGATGTAGCTCTTTTTGATGGAAAAGACAGCGACAAAATAACTAATATACCGAGAAAAATGCCAGCTCCAGTAGACTAAGATCACAAAAATACTGACGACGTCGTCGACAATCTCTTGTACAACAACAATAGTGTTAGAGCATTGCTCGGTTGAACCCACCAAGCGTTGGTATGTCAAGTTTGGTTGTCATATTTTAGTATCAAAACTCAATTAGAGTCGCTTGATTAAGATTATTAGAGTCAACTTCATTTAGGTTAGACTAGAAAGTTTAGGAATGTTGAGACATATAAGTGTTACTCCGAAGACCTGAAGAATACGAAGATGTATCGACTACAACGAAGATATCATCATTGCACTTGAGGTTAGTAATCTCGACTTGACTTATTTCCATTCATATCGTTACTTTCAAGTCGTTTAAGATTGAAAACATAATATGCGAGGTTATATATGATACTCTAGTATTAGACTTGGTATCAAAGTGTCAAGGAAGTATAATGTTTTAATATGGTATATTGATTTACGAAGTTTAACGTTTATCTTTAAACTTCGTAAATGCGACTTCGACATAATGTATGTAACTTGTTACTTGATTATGTATTGAATATAGGTTTGATTTCATCGTAGGAAACTATTCGAGCATAGCTCGGTTGAACCCACCAAGTGTTGGTATGTCAAGTTTGGTTGTCATATTTTAGTGAACCAAAACTCATTTAAAGAGTCGCTTGATTATGTACTAGAGTCAACTTCGTATAGGTTAGCTTGAAAGTATTAGGATATGAGACATTACAAGTATTACGTGAAGACTTGAAGAATGTGAAGAAGTAAGGAGCTACAACGCATTTACATCATCCTTCCACTTGAGGTTAGTAATATTTTACTTGAACTGTTTCATTCCCTAACGTATCTTTCAAGTCGTGCATATTGAAAACATAACTGCGAAGTTGTGAATGATTATACTCTAGTTAGGCGTAGTATTAAGGAATACAATATGAAGTATAACGCTTATCTTTTGAACTTCGTATATAAGACATCGACATAATCGTTTGAATGCTATTGTGATTATGTATGGGTATGAGGTGAAGATTCATCCTAGGAAACAATGTTTTACATTCGTTTAAAGGAATTACATTCATAAACTTGTTTTGTGAATCGAAAGGGAAATCGCTAGGCTTATTGGTATTGTTATTCATTGCATATCTTTTGAACTACCAATATGTGTGTTTAGTATAACCGCTCATAACTTGTTTATGTTCTTGGTAAAACTATTCACAAGGCCTGACTTTTGTATTGGTATGACTTTTATTAGTGAAACCGATCTTAAGTAATCACCTAAGATGGTATGATCGATTTGTTGTAATTGGTATGACCAACTCTAGTCATTGGGGAACCGATCCTAGTAAGAGGTGCAACTGATCACAAATGGGGAATCGATCCTTGTAAGAGGTGCAACAAGTTTCTAGTTATTGGGAACTGATCCTATGAACATGTGCGACACATTTTTAGTTATTGGGAACCGATCCTATGGACATGTGCACCAAATACAAGTTAGATACCATATATATGTGGGAACCGATCCTAGTACCTAGTCAACCAACTTTTGGTAACTAGCGTGACTGATTCCAGTACCCACATGGAGGTAGAACCGAAACTTGTTTTGGTAAAACCGTGAAACCCATGTTTGGTGATTTGATAGGATAATCAATCACATAGTTCTTGGAAGTCAGATGAACCAATTCTAAACTCGTTTTGGAAGTGTGGAAAATCGGTTCTAAGATTGTAGATATGAAAAAGGATCTACAAAGTAAAGCTGTCGACATACTTTGAACATGTGCAGTAACGATTATCTTTTATTGTTCAAAGATATTCCTTAATATCTAAAGAAGAATCCCGGATCGAAATAAAATTGAGAATCTTTTAATTAAGGTTTTTAGTTTTATATGCTTTTAATTTCCAGCAATTAAAATGCATATCTTTAGAAAATAAAAATTGGTAATGTGCATTTACTAATTGGAGATTTTCTACTGAGATTTCGGTCAATATTTGGACAAAGCATTTCCAGGAATTATGGAAACCGAATTTGGAAATATATTGCATATCTTGAGAATATTTTCGGTTTTGTAAATTCCTTGGTGTCCAAACTTCCTTGATCTATAAATATTGAAGTTTGCATTTCAAGCAAACTAATCCTCAGAGCCAGCAAAACTACCTAGTTGTGTTGTTACTGGTGGAGCCGCCTATTCGGAGAGGAAAGTAACCTAATTAGGCGAATCTCTTACGACCGCTCGGTTTAAAGACTTCTTTGGGATTGAGAAGCTCTATTAGTACGTTGGTGGGAAACTAGATAATTGTAGTTTATTATTATTTTTTGATTGATTTGATTGACTAACGGTTGTTGAACTTTGATTGCACCTAGTTTGTTTATGCTTGAGAATCTTCTCTTCTGATATAAGATTCACTCAAACTAGATCAAAGTTTCGACGGGGATCTTTAGAATGTTTGTAGATCGAAAGACGTCTTGTGATAATCCATTGTTAACAGACTCTGTTCTGTGTGTGATTGATCACAAGAGATTCAAGTTGATTGTGTGCAGGTGTTTGTTGAAGATCTAAGAAGATTTAAAGATGAAGAAGATTTATGATTTATGTTCATAATCTTTGGAGTACACAAGACTTTTTTCGGCTGGAAAAGGATCCAACTATAATCGGTTTATCTTTGTGATAGATTTGATTGATTAGCTGAGTAGATCGGTGTAGATGGGGCAAAATGAGTTGCTGGTTTTTACGGAATTGAGGAGATGACCGTGCGGAGGAAACTCTTAGAACCGAGCGAACTATCAAACCTCACACAGATGCACTGCAAGAAGGGAGTGCTTTGAATTCGAGACATCAATTTGTAGGACTCCGGCCTAAACCAAGACAATGGCCGTTCCAGAGTCAATTCAGTCACAAGAGAGGATGGGTCGATCTGTAGGAGGGAAGCTGAGAAATGTGTGAGATCAATGGTGATCGAAGATTGTAGGTGTGTTGTGTATTACAAATAAGATAAGTTCAATGATTGAATTTGCTCTCGTTGAGAGTAATTGCTCAGACGTTGAGTTGTTAATCTCGTGTTGTCTGTTTGACGTGAGATTGTCTTGTGTTTCAATCATGATTCGGGAACTTATTTATATTGCTATTATTGTAAACACCATGATCCCCTGAAGTGTGACAGTTGATGGAATCAAAGAGTGGAGAAGTGGAAATTGTGTTAAAACCAGTTGCTCAACGTGCGGAGACTTGGTCGATTTTCCATCCACTACTTTGTTAACTCCTTTAACTGATTGCACGACTTGCTCACATTCTCATCGTGTGTATGAACACACGTGCCGTAGACCGCCAGACCAAAACCCTAGTTAATATCCCCCATGTGACATGATTGATGTCTCGTGATTTAGTTAGTCAGTTGCTGACTTCATGACTTCATGGGACGATGAGTCCTTATATTGTTGAGTCAAACGTGATTTGAAAATGTTCTGAGACTCATGAATTGAACGTGTCTGTTGAGACAGAGGTATGATTCTCACGTAAATGTTGATAGTTAAGGTGAGCAAATATTGCTCATTCGATGGATTGTTGAATATTGACAATTGAACCAATATTCCTTAGTCTGAACAAATATTACTCATCTGAGCAAATGTTGCTCGTTTGATGAATTATTGATAGCATGACCAAATAAAATATTAATTTAAATACCGGCAACTGAACCAAGTATAATTAATAAAATGTTGACCATGAGATCATCGTAAAATTATTAGTGTTTGAATCTGGAATCATGAACCTTGGACTCAAAACCCTAATTCCATCAATTGATGGTTTATTGAAAATTAACCACAGAAGGAGGGACCGGCTACATGGGATCATGGGTCGACCATGTAGCGCCCAGATGCTCAAGTGAGCAAATACCAAGGTTTCTTGAAGACTTGTTGATTTGTTGATGAGAGGATGATTAAATGCTGGTTTAATCATTTATTAAAATAATGCTCGTCTGAGCCTTAGGTAATAAAACCTAATTAATTATGAAGAGATGAGGGACCGACCAAGGGGTCATGAAACCGGCCCTGGGTGGTCATGGTATCGTTTGTCGATCATTTTATGGAATTCCAAGTTGTTTGGAAGAGTTTGAACCTAATGTGAACAAATTAGGTCAAATGATGAAAATATGAGGGACCGGCCTCTTGCAAGCCAAAGAGCCAACCTGGTCGGTCAAGGTAATATGCTCGTGTCACCAAAGTGTTCGCGTCTCAGTCCTGAGAATTTTGATATTTTCTGATGTGCGTTTGAGCAACCATTTGAGAAAATATGAAGAAATCGAGGATTTTGTTTGAAACTGAGGAAACTTCATGAGATGAAGGAAAATATTTATAAAATGAACGAATCATGGAGTGTGGGACCGGCTATGGCCAAGGCATGGCCGGCCGGCCAATGATCCCGGTCCCATAACATTTTTCCTAATTTTATTATATTTTTCATGATTTTATGAAAATACCATGAATTCAAGGAGTTTGTTGAAATAAAGAAGTTTTCCTTGAAGTAAAGGAGTTTCCATGAGATGAAGGAAACAAATAATATTAATAACAATAAAATAAGGGCGTATGGGACCGGCTTGGGCATGGTCGGTAAGCTTAGGCCCTAGCCCCATGAGTTTTCCCTAATTTTATGTATTATTTCATGATTTGAAGGAATTTTCATGATTTGAAGGAAATATCATAAAATCAAGGAATTCCATGGGATTAAGGAAACATAAAAAATAATAATAATAAAATAAGGGCGTGGACCGGCTAGGGCATGACCGGCCGGCTAGGGCTCGGTCCCATGAATTTTCCTAATTTTATATTATTTTTTCATGATTTGAAGGAAATATCATGAAATTAAGGAATTCCATGAGATTAAGGAAACATAAAAAATAATAATAATAAAATAAGGGCGTGTGGGACCGGCCGGCTAGGGCTCGGTCCCATGAGTTTCCCTAATTTTATATTATTTTTCATGATTTGAAGGAAATATCATGAAATTAAAGAGTTTTCATGAGATTAGGGAAATAATAATAAAATAATGAGGAATCATGAGGTGTGGGACCGGCCACGACTAGGGCATAGCCGTCCGGCTAGTAGACACGGTCCCATAACACCTTTCCCAATTTTATATTATTTTCTTGATGCGAAGGAAACACCATGAAACTGGGGAGTTTCCTTAAAACGAATGATATTTGTTCAAATGAAGAGATTTTCATGAGTTCAAGGAAAATAATAAAAATATGATAAAATATAGAATTTGGATGTGGACCGGTCACTGCGGATCGGCCGGCCATGAGCCCATTCCCTAGCGCCTTGACTAATATTTTATTATTTATTATTTTCTTCCTATTTTGCATAGGTTCATCGTTCTTTCGTATTTTGGAATGCTCGTTCGTGCATTCAAAAAGCTCGTTGGTGTATTATTGCCGAGTATACTTGCACCATTTTAGTCTGGGCTTACTCGATAGTTGCTCGGATGTTCGTGTGTTGAATATTTATTACTAACCCATGGAATTCTCACCGAAAGAACCATGAATTGAAGTAATGAAATATTATGGAAAACATAGAATATTTTCCAAGGATTCAGCTGATGAATCTGATGATTTAGGAATAATTAATTGATGGCTCTATACTAGTACGATCATCCAGGAGCATTAATTATTCAAGAATTGAGTAATATGAGCTAGTTGAAGCGTCATATTTCTTTTATATAGTCAGGGAAAACATTGTTACATCCTGAAGACATTATTGCTCTATACTAGCAGCAAGTCGTCTAGAGCCGTCCAATCTTTCGATTCTATACAAAAGTAATTACCGAAATTGCTCAAGATTCGTGAGATATGCCGTTGCCTCAGCTGAGAGACTACACATCTACATACACTCGAGAGAAAGTATTCTCAGTCAGAGATTCTTGTGGCATGAGCTTTCATGCTTTCGATAAGAGACATGAGCCTCAATACTCGTCTGATTGCTGGATCCGGAGCATATACAATTATGGGTTTACGATTTTATCCCTTGTCGAAAATCCACCATCTACAATCGACATCAATACGTTTCTTTGTGATTAAAAGTATTGACTGCAAAATCTTAACAATTACTTTGGTAGTTGTTGATAAGATAGATCTAAGGACCTGACAAAGGAGTTTATTGGGATAAACGGAAGAGCCTTTTGTCGAACTCATATCACTTGATTGAAAAGAGTTGTTACCGAACGATTTGTTGATCGTTTACTGTTTAGAATACGAACCAAAGGAATTGTTCCAAGTGCGTGACTTATTACAAGTTGGAGGCGCAGGGATACAGACGGAACTAGGTGAACTATAGGTTTAGTTGCTTGGTCTCAACTATACGAAGTTGGTTTAGATTTTGTATAACGGCTTAATCCTAAGAGTATTCAATACTGGACAAGGTCCCGGGGTTTTTCTGCATTTGCGGTTTCCTTGCTAACAAAATCTTGTTGTGTCTTTTACTTTTCTATTTCCGCAATTATAATTGTTTTATTATAATTAGAAGTAAAATACACAAACGTTAATTCCTATTTACTTGATAGCAATCGTATTGTGTTTGCTTAAGTCCGAACCCTTTTTCAAGTAAACATACTTCGTTGTTGTATTGTCTCGATCTTGTATCCATAGTCAATCACACAAGTTATCTTGTTATCTTGTTGTCCTATTGTCTCGATCTCGTATCCATAGACGATCACACGAAGTGTGAACCGATTAGTTGTATTGTCTCGACTCAGTCCATAGACAATCACTTACGGAGAAAGGACTTATAAGTAGAAAAGTTTTAGATTGAGGTATATTTGGGTACCCTCGTCTTTTCAGAAACTATGTTTTATCACATTGGTTTAAGGAAGTAGATATACGAACTCGTTTTGTAGTCGTAAGGAAATTAATAGGTTTTTTGGTCTGGTTTTCTTTGAAGATCTATTGGATGACCAATTTGTACCTAAGAAGGGAATCAAGGTAGAACCGATCTTAACTTATGATGAGAGTCAAAGGTAGAACCGCTTCCTACCTATCTCGAGATACATGGTATAACCAATCCTAGCTTTTGTTGGGAGTCAAGGTAGAACATATCCCTACCTATATTGGGAGTCATGGTAGAACCAATCCTGGCACCGATCCTAGCTTTTGTTGTGAGTCAAGGTAGAACCGATCCCTACCTATATGGGGAATCATGGTATAACTGATCCTATCCTATGTTAGGAGTCATGGTAGAACCAGTTCCAAGAGCAAAACCGATTTTCGATATTCACATATACTTTAGGGTTTGTGTGACTCTGGAATTAGGGTTTGCTAGATAGGAAAGTTCTAGATTTCGACATAATTTGAACATGTGCATAATTCTCATCATTGATTGTTCAAAGATATTTCTTGATACTCAAGGTGATCCCAAACCGATATATTGGAGAATCTTTTAATTAAGAATTTCGAATTTATATGTTTTGATTTTCTAGCAATTAAAAAATATCTCTAGAAAAACTATATTAGTGAAGTGCTAAGCTAATATTGGATATTTTGTAAGAGAGATTTCATAATTACAGGTTGGATATTAATTGGAAATATGAAAACCGAAATTAGGTACTTTATTGCATATCTTGAGAATCTTTTCAGTTTTAGAATTTCCTTGTTGTCCACATATCCTTGGTCTATAAATAGTGAAGTTTGTTCTTCTTACAAACCATCCTTAACCAGGCAAACTTCATCTTTGTTGTTTCTTGTGGAGCCGACTAATACTACTACTTATAATACTATGCTGGAGAGGAGAGTACCCTAATTAGGAAAAATCTCTTACGTTCGTTCATTTAAAGACTTATCAAGAAGCTCTAGAAAGTACTGTTAGTGGAAAACTAGATAATTGCATTATTTTAGTTTTCGATATTGGTTTGATTGACTAACGGTTGTTGAAACTTTGATTGCACCTAGTTTGTTTATTCTTGAGAACCTCCTCTTCTAATACAAAGGATTGACGAGATCTTCGTAACTATTTTTAGATCTGAAGACAACTTATGATCATCCATTGTTAACAGACTCCAATCTGTGCATGATCAATTATAGGTGGAATCAAGTTTTGTGTGCAGGTACAATTAAAGACAATTGAAGATTTGAAGACAGGAAGATTTTTCTGATTGGTTTCGTATCTCGTGATATTATTTCATGCACACACCTTGATCGGCTGGAATACGACTAAGATCATATTTATCTTTGATATATTTGATTAACTAGTCGTATAGATAGGCAACTATCATTTGGTGGTATTCTTCAGTATCCGGATCTGATAGCTTGTGAATCTAGATCTGATTATTTCTGATATTGATTGATTTAAACCCGACAAAGGAGTTTACTTGTTAAACGAAAAATCCCCTGTCAATACTCAACAAATCTTCTATTCAAATAATAACAGAGTGGTTACCAAACAACTTTGTTCCTTTACTGTTTGGAAGACCATCAAAAGGGGTTGAGTGCTGAAGACTTTACATCGATAAAAATAACTTAAGATAGTGGTTTATGTCTTATGATTCACGTGCTTTGGCCAGACAGTTGTAGGCGCGGAAATATTGAGGGAACTAAGTAACTAGGGGTAGATTACTTTGTCTCAACTATACGAAGTTGGATTTGATCTTTGTGTAGCGGTTTAATTCTGAGAGTATCCAAAATCGTACTAGGTCTCAGGGTTTTTCTGTATTTGCGATTTGCTTGTTAACAAAATCTTGTTGTGTGATTTACTTTTACCTTCCGCAATTATAATTGTTTTATTATAAATAAAAGTAAATACACTTGTACGTTGATCCAAGGTACTTGATATTGATCCTATAGTATATCGGTCTTGTACCATAACTATTATCAAGTGATTACCTTGTTGTTGTATTGTCTCGACTTAGTCCTTAGAAGACCACACAAGGTATCAGACTTATAAGTTGATATCGAAAATATTTTGGTGTACTTGGGTACCCTCGTCATTTTAAGTAGAAGCAATCCCCCGCGGCAGCAATTAACCGTAAAAGGAAGAAGATCGATCGCTGATGGCGGAAGCAACAACAATCAACTGTGACCGAGATAAGTTATGAAGTTAGGAGCAAGTAACAACAACAACATCGAAAATTGATGGTGGTAGCAACTGGTGGTGAGACTTGTCAGAAGGAGTTCGAGCATCAAGAGCCGGTCATAACACCATCAATAGTCGGTGTCAATACCACCAGACCCATTAGGTGTGGTTGGCTCGATCTGCTTATTTTTTTCGTAATACCTTCAGCTTCGCAAAAACTTATTTCCATCAATTGGTCTACCCTGAATTTGTCAACTCCAAGATTAATTATAAATGATCTTTTTAACAAGCTGGCATTGGTGTCAATAGAGTTTTTTTTTTAGATCAGGAACTTCGTACAAGCACGAACTTATTATGAACCTCAATGATATGATCTTTCGAACGGGTGACATCTTGGGAGTTGTCACTGCTTGTTTGTTGTAACTCGTCGAGATCTAATACCTCATTATGTTGAGCAGTTGATGCCAAATAGGTGTTGATAAGTCATATCTGAACAACACATGATAGTTTAACCAAGATATATAAAGATAGGAAATTGAAGTTTTGACACAAGATAAGGTCTTGAAAGTTGTTGGCAACAACATTCATTCAAGTCCTGAGTCTTCATGTTGAAATTTTGTTGAAATGTTTCAACTCAACAATACTATACTTTGAGATTCATAGTGATGGTGTTGTAAATATTAAACAAGGGCAGTAGGTGGCGTGACCATGGTAAAAGAACTTACGTCTAGGGTTGAAGAGTTAAAGAAGATGCCAAATTTCTTGAAAATATATTTCTTTTTGTTGATAATGGCATGCTCGCAACTTCCTTCGGCGAGGCTATGGTACAAGTCAATACTCCAGTTGCTGTCACGAAGCATCTTTGAATGTTGCATATAGAATGGATGCCAAACTTTTAGAGCATTGCTTGGTCTAACTCACAAGTATTGCTATCTCAAGCTTGTTGTCAAATTTAGTTGATCAAAACTATATCTTGATTTCTAGTCTACATTTAGTCAGGTCTCGGATTAGGATAGAAGTGTGTAGTTGAGAATCGGATATCACTGCGTTCTTCCGTTTGAAGGCGAAGATCAACATGGGCTTTGGAGAACTTCAACATGAAAAGGTAAGTGAATACTGAACCACCTATTTCTCAAGTTTTCACCTTTCTATCTATGAGACATTGTCGTATGAATAAATTAGACAGTACATGCATAACAAATTCCGAGTCAAGTTTATCTTGAATATCGTTCTCGAAATATGACTATTTATGCTTAAAAACATTCGTTCATACTTGATGAATTTGGTTAATAACAATTTATTATTTATGACCTGAATTATGATTCAAGATTTAATCATTTAAAAATAGCCTGGAACAGTGATATGTGTCATTGATGTTATTCGAGAATGTTTCGAATTGATTATTAGAGAGATATGGAACTACCGTTAATCTGGATACGTATGCACACGAGTTTCACATACTGGGAGAATTGTTATAGGTCCGGAGCTGCAGTACTTGTACCCAGCACACGTACCGGCGTAGCTATAGTTTGGAAATGAATTTTTTGTACGCATACCTGGTATCCATACCAGAAAAATTCTGTGACTCGTGAACCAGTAAAGGTACATATACCTAATATGCAAAAAAGATATGTTGGTTTTAAACCAAAAAGGTAAGCATACCCAGTATGCAAACCATAAAAGATCTATGAGTTCCTGAACTCGTTATTATCTTAAAGGTACACATGGTACATGTACCCTGACAAAAATATTCACGAACAGGTACAATACACGTACCAGGTACACATACTTACCATGTCGAATATTTTCAGATGCATCCGAATTATTTCTATGAGATAATCAATATTTAAACAACTCTCTAAAAACACTCTCTAGACATTTTTGATCATATGTGTGACTCAAGAAAAGTCTTAAAGTGTTATATGAAAATGGTTAAGAATATAGTTCGATTGGCTTGTTTCGGCTAACCTTTCATGAACAAGTCATTGTACATGGTTCGTTTATGGTCCATCCTAACCCGTAGTGTTACTCGATATGTTAATCCCAAAGTCAAGTTTTCATCTAATGACGATTATTGATTGCTTGGATCCAAAGCTACCTTAGCTTAAATCTAAAGCAACATTGACCTTGAAAGTCTATATAAGGAGAACCTCAAAAAACTGGGATTTTTGAATCCCTGACACTATTCTTGTGTGTCCTAGTTGTAAATTAGAGTCGTCCTCTCCTTAAAACCCTTCTAGGGTATAGCAACTAAAAAGACTTCACCTAGGGATTCATAAAGCCAGGTCCAACTATCTTTATCTTGATAGTTCGTGTATCCTGATCTTGGTTTGATTGTTGAGCTTTGCTCCAACAGGCAAGATAGATAGAAATCAAAAAGTTTCTTCGTCTCAGACTTTGTGATTCCACAAGTTTAAACTTGTGAGGTGAATAATAATCTAGATTGCTCTTCAGGAGTCATAAGACCGGATTTTGAGGTTTGCTAGACTTTGTCTATTACAATCGATTTCGTACCTCACCTTGAGCTTTGATCAGAACGGAAATCACATATAGGATTATATGTAGGAGAGAGATTGGTTTAAAGTATTCGATTGAGTTGAAGCAACTCTTAGGATGTAAAGGATGTCAGCTAAGGGAATCAATTGCACGGAGTCCTGCTGGGATTCAAGAGGCGTAAGAAGCGCGACGGTAACTGAATTGTTGTAATAGTTTAATTCAGTCTCAACTACATTCCAGTACGAAGTTCTGATAGTAGGCTAGTGTAAGTAGCGGCTTAATACAGTTTGGTGTTCAAATATGGACAAGGTCCCAGTTTTTTTTTTTTCTGCATTTGCAGTTTCCTCGTTAACAAAATTTCTAGTGTATGTGTTATTTCTTTTTCCCGCATTATATTTTTTATCTTGATGACTGAAATATCACAGGACGTTCTTGGAAAATATGGCTTTGGAACTAATAAGAAATATCGTGTTTATTTAAAACACTTAAGACTTTAATCATGATCCACATATACAAGGTGTTTTAGTGATCAATGGTATCTTAGAGGTGTTTATGAGATTAATAACAATGCTAAACATATTTGAAAAATAAGTCTTTGAGCATGTGCTAATATTCACCTGGATCGTTGTTGAAATGGGGTTCGCGAACCGTAAGGCAGTTCATGAATTCAGGGCGTTACGGTTCGTGAACCGGGTTCATGAACTGTTCAACGACTCGTGAACTCATATGTCAACGATTCGTGATACGGGTTCGCAAACCGTTGTCCTTTAACAAATTTCAGATCACCACAGTTCGTGAATTGGTTTGGTGAATTGTCCCGTTCTGAACTTAATGGATGCGAACTAAGTTCGCCAACCTACATATATTTCGAACATCAGATATCTATGGTTTGCGAAGTGGTTCGCCAACCTACCCTGAGTCCAAATTTAGTAGTTATGAAAACTCTTTTTTGATGTTTGAAACCTTCCCATTTTCCATACATATAAATATCATTGCTTGTGCAATTTTGAAATAATCCACAACATCAATTCTTGAACAATAAATTATTTAGAACTAATTTTGTTAAGAACCAATGAACATCCGTTGCTTGAATCATATTTCGAGATGTTTAACAAGACAGGCATGACTCGAAATTTCTTCTTTGGAATAAATGTACTAGAAGTCATACGACTAGTCTCATAAATATAGAATGGATAAAGCTTGTGAGTAAATAAAATGGTTCATTATTCACATACCTTGTTGACGAAGTTCTCCAAATGTCTTCGTCGATATTAGTCTTCGAAGTTTATTCAATGATGTCTGATATTTAACTACCAACTTCAATTCATAGTACGAGACTTGACTTAGTAGACTGGAATCAAGATGTATTTTTGTTTATATAATATTGACAACAAGTTTGAGATATCAAAACATGTGAGTTCGACCGAGAAGTGCTCTAACAATCTCCCCCTTTGTCTATTTTGGTGATAAAACGATTCAATACATATGGATATAAAACAAAATAATCTTTCCGCTCAAAATCCTCTATGCTTGATTTGCTTGGTTCTTCAACATCATCTTGAATTCTTTGTACTCAGGTTCTTCTATGGTTCTGCATGTGTTCGTTCAACACCTTTGTTGTTGAAGATCCGTAAGGATAAAAACTTATGAGAATACTCCAATTGGTGTTTCCAGAGTGGAATAGGAATCATGGGCACGGTCTCCACTCTTGATGTGATCGAGAAGAGGACAAGGCCTCCAAATTGGATGAGAATCTTGATGTAGATAGGTCTTTTAGATTGTGCTTATAACCTCCTAAGCATCCTTGTAGTATCTATGACCATGCTATAAGGAGAGGTAACTTATTTTTATAGGTGGAGAGACATGATGAATAAGTTTAACATAAATGTGACACCTATGGATAAATGATGATGCATCTCCTTCATGTGTCTGCTTCAAGATAATTAAGGCTTCGTAATCCATAGATGTTTGACAAGATATCTTCAACACCTATCTAAGAGGTAAGACTCTCTTCTGGGAGTGGTGAGCTGAAGTGGTTCATGAATTTCGAAAACTCTACCTCTTATGTTTCAGGTACATCACTTTGTCTAGCAACATGCTTAGCCATGGTATCTGAACCTTCATCCACATTGACATGTCCTTACTGTACTATTAAGGGTCATGATCTCTCTAAGTGTTTCAAGTACAAACATAAAGTAAGGTATGTCAACAAACTGTAACGTAGAGCCAATCGATTAGCAAATAAGATCAAACTTGTTCAAAGTCAAATCCATCCGAGGTATGTAAATTTAACTCCTCTCCTAAGAAGTTGATTTATATGGAAAAAGTTAGATCACTACAGAAAAGAACTAGGTCTAAACAATCTATAAAGAGGGATGTTGATAATTCCGGGCAGGAACCTTGTGGTGAACAAATTATTGTTCACCCCAACACAGTATAACTGTGTTGAAAGTGCATCTTGTTGCATGTGCATGTATACTGAAAAGAGACAAGAGTTGTGCACAATCGTGCTCTAGGGTCAGAAACTATTCTAGTTTGTATCTTGAATATTATTACTTGAATTTTCATCTGTTCTATTCATATTTTTTTAATTTTCAAGTAATAGTATTGAAAAGATTTTACCTTGAATAAAAAGGTTAAAATCGACATTTCTACCCTTCTTAGGGTTGTCTGTGTTGATTGTACGTGAACCCTACTTACTCTGTATATAGGTTCCATAACCCTGCAGTTTTTTTTTCTTTTTTGAAACTCTTTTCATCAAAAGGTTGCTTATGGAGCTGTTTTACTTGTGCTTCTTTTCACAAACCCATATTTCAAAATTATGGAGACTCGAAGCACCATCTTTTCTGGTGGAAAAGATGTTAATATGACCGTTAAACCGTCAGTCATGAAGGAAAAAGATAAATCCCATTCCTCTACAACTTTGAAGAGAAAAAGGAAGAATATGAAGAAACCAAGAGCTAACAACTCAAATCTTCAAAAGTTTTCGGTTGTTCTTGAAGAGTTAAAACAAACAAGGATGGAGATTTATCAAATAAAGGCTATTGTACTAATATCTCTTGAAATCCAAAAGGTCCTGGTTCGACAACAGTCAAGAAGGGTTATGGGAATTGACTCCTTTCTTTATGAACCCTATGTCCCAATGTCTGTTGACGATAAGGAGTTCGGGGACGACAAAGAGTTTTTCAAGAATCTTAGTGTCTAGGAAACTTCTTATGAGAATTTATTCTTATGTTTAATAAGGATAACTAGGGTTTGGTATAACAAAAATTGTGATTACACATAGCTATTTTAAATGTTTTTTTATCTTGCAATGTTTTTAAATTTATTTAAATTCTAAGTTATTTGGAAGATGATCTTGCAGTATTTAATCTCATTGGTTTTATATATTGCAAATTTTTTATGAGATATATATGCGTTTACGTTCGTGAACTGTGCTATTATCTCATATATGCTCAAAAGTTAAGTCTATTATGTCTTTGTGCAAACATTGATAAAACATAAAATGAACTTTTTGAGAAATTCCGCAGTATTGTTCTTTCCCTGATCGACCATTATGTGAAAGTATTGTATTTACGCCGTATCAAATGGGGGAGAGTTCTCAAATGAACTTGTGCTTAATTGCCATATCTTAATCGACTCTAGTTTGCAACTAGTACACACAAATGAAATATACTTATATTTAGATATGATGAACCGTACCTAACATGTGTAATAGTTGGCTCAATAACAGTTAACCGAAGTTAGCCACATGAACACTTATAGTTTAGTCATATTCATATAACACTTCTAGATCAAATATGATGATCAATTAATCATGATAGATAATCAAATGAATCTAAATGAGCTTTAAGAGAGTTGTTCAAATGTTCATTATCTCATAGAAATATCCATGAACAATTTTAAACATATTCAGTTTGGTTTGTAGTTGTACAAAGTACTTATACAAGAACCAATTCATGAACATAAAGCCACGGTTTGCAAAGAAAGTTCGCATACCTTATTTCATTAAAGTTCCAGGGACTTTAGTTCGCAAACGAACCTGTGTTCATGAGTAAGAATTGTCATACTTACCGATTTTAGAACCCGACCATTATGTTCGCAAACTGAGTACGCGAACCATAGTTCCGGACTTACCTAGTCTTAGCCGTTCGCAAACCACAGTTCCGAACCTTTGACAGTTAAACCCGTTCGCAAACAAGAGTTCCGGACCTGAACTAGTATTCACGGTTCGCATACAAGGTACTCATACCGTGTTATATCCAGACACTGGTAGCAGTTCAAAAACTCTCATTTAATCATTGAAACATCCTTAAAAGAAAACAATGGTAATCTTACACATACCACTAGCTTCAAGTAATTTTCAAGTGATTAATCGATCAATACGAAACTTCCCAAGTTGACATCAAATGATTGTCTCACACAAATCATGTAAGATGTTCAAGATATTTTCACATGATCATCTTGACTTAATATATAGTTTCCAACAAATAAATTGTATCTAACTAAACTCGTCAAGTAGATGATGAAGTTTAGCTAAAGCTAAAAACCTTCCAACACGTATTTCGAGAAATATATAAACGAGATAAACTCGGCTCGAAATTTCAAATGTGTATGATACAAAGTCTATATAGCTATACGATTTAGTTTCTTTAGAAGATAGACTAGAATAAACTTCTGAGTGATAGATATATTTTAGTCTCCACACACCTTTTGTTGATGAAGTTCCCTCAAGCTCTTCAGTATATCTTTTTTTTCAATTGGTGAACGCCATGAAGTCTAATGCTCAACTGCACACTTCTATCCTAATCCGAGACATAGCTATAAGCAGACTAGAAATCAAGTATATAGTTTTGATCAACTAAACTTGACAAACAAGCTTGAGATAGCAACACTTGCGAGTTTGACCGAGCAGTGCTCTAACAATATGATCTCCCATTTGGAAAATACTTACTTCTTTTGCAAAATAGGTAAAACCTGTAGATTATTATCCACTCCCCCTTACATAATGCGCCGAAAATCCTTATGTCGTAATAAGATACAAATAATTCTCCCCCTTTTTGTCAACAAAATTAGCAAAGGCGAGAAGTGGATCATAATGAATTAAGCAAAAGAGTATCAAGACTAGATAAAACACATAACATTTTTTAGTTTAGACGATTTCACCAAGAAAACTCTTATGTTTTCATCAAGGATATATATAGGTACACACATCTCTTACAATGTCACATATGTTATCCATAAATATATGACGATCAAGTTCAAAATAACTTCCCTAATTTGATGTTATTCCCTAAAGAACAACATGAGTGACCTTTTAAAAAAGGATATTTTCTTGACGTTATCTAGACACTAGTATAATGAGCAGGTATACTGGGAGGAAGATCATCAGAAACACTCGTTTCATAGAAACATTCAGGAGAATGATGTACACAAATATGGATCACAAATACAAGAATTGAGATTGAAGAAATTCCCACATTCCTTTAGAAAACAATTCTTATAAGGTGAGTTATTCAGGTCAGCTGAAGGTGACTGTCACTCTTTAGAATTTCT
Organism: Papaver armeniacum; assembly: GCA_023531295.1. Taxonomy (NCBI): domain Eukaryota; kingdom Viridiplantae; phylum Streptophyta; class Magnoliopsida; order Ranunculales; family Papaveraceae; genus Papaver; species Papaver armeniacum. The sequence continues at coordinate 90,502 of JAJJWW010001190.1, read as the reverse complement.
GTGATATATTGTGCACTTTTCTGCTCAATTTTATTTTTTTAAATCCAATACCAACATTATGATAAGATATGAATCTTAGTGCATATTTCTCTCAGCTTGTTGAGTAATACTTCCAATGGATCTTATTCTCGTCTCTTTTTTAGGAGTCAGATAGTCAAGGAGAATTTACTACTAAGAGCATGAGAATTGTAGATACCCACATCAAGTCATTACAATTTGGATTAACTAGAGATGTAGTAGCACCGAGTCAATATATGACTTATATGAAGGTGCAAAGAGGATTTCTTTTTTGACAATAGTCAAACCTATGATTTCAAAAGGTTACATAACCTACTAAACATAGGACACATATTTTTGGAGCGAAGCTCAACACTTAAAGATGATAATTGTAATCCTCAAAGTACGAAAAAGACAAATACAAATATCGTACAAATGCAAGAGACAATCATCCAATGCATTAACCAATAGAGAGTAAGATAAGAATGACGTCAATCTTTTTACTGGAACTCAAGCTTAGATGCCCAAAAGATATGAATATAATCAGGGCAAAGATACTAGCTTGGATTATATATGAACTAGAACAACACCAATATCTTGCCGAAAGTTCTGGATCGTTCGGGTATGAAAAGGTTTGGTGAATTTATAATCCAATTATCGTTCAAAAGGCACAAACTCAATTTTGATAATACCATTCTCAAAGAAATCTCTAATAAAATGATATCTTATGTGTATGTGCTTTGTTCTTGAGTGCTCAAGGGAATTATCAGTAATTCGAATCGCACTTGAGTCATCACAAAAGATCTTCATAGCTCCAGTATGTATTCCATAATATGTAAGCATTTGTCTCATACATAAGACTTGAGTACAACACAAACCCGCATCAATGTATTCGGCTTCACATATTGACAAGTATTGTGAGTTTTGTTTCTTGTTATGACAAGCAATAAGATTTATACCCACATGAAAGAATCATCATGATGTACTCTTTTCTGCCTTCCATACATCTTACCTAAGTTGCATCGATTAAGCGAGAAGTTCAATGTTAGTATCAAAGGTTTAAGATAAACCATAACCAATAGTGTGTCTAACATATCGTTTGATTATTTTTGCTGCCATTAGATGAGATTCCTTGGGATCTGCTTGAAATCTTACACAATAACTGACACTGAAAAGAATTCCAGGTCTTGTTATTGTTAGATATAACAGGCTTCCAATAATAAATCTGTAGAGTTTCTGATCTACTTTGACACCATTCTCATCTCTTTGTAGTTTCCCAGTTGTGCCCATGGAAGTGAGCTTTGGAGTTGATTTTTCAAGATCAAACTTATTTAAAAGTTCCTTGTTATATTTCTCTTGAGAAATTAATATAAATTCCATCCTTATATTATTGAATTTGCAACCTCAAGAAGTATATTAATTCACCGACATTGCTCATTTCAAATTCCTTCCCCAAAGAGGTTTGGAATTCTTCTGAGAATTTCCTAGATGTTGATCCATAAATGATATCATCTATATTGATCTAAGATATTAAGACACCCTTTCCACTCCATTTGATAAATAGTGTTTTATCAAATTTCTCCTCTAGCAAAGCCTTTTTAAGAAGAAAAGTTGTTAGCTTTTCAAACTTTTCTCGTGGGTCTTGTTTTAATCCATGCCTTATTAAGTTAAAGAAATAATCGAGATTTTCCAGATTTTCAAATCCTTTAGGTTGGGAAACATTGACCTCTTCCTTAAGACACCCATTTATAAATACGAATTTCACGTCCATTTGATACAACTTAATCTTGAGAAAACAAGCATAATATAATAGCAAACGTATGGACTCAAGACGTACAACATGAGCGAAGGATTCATGGAAATCTATTTCTTTAATCTGTGAATATCCTTGAGCGACATGTCTTGCTTTATTTCGAACCAGTGTTCCAAATTCAGACTTGTTCTTGAATATCCATTTGGTACCTACAATATTTTCATTGGAAGGATAAGGCACAAGATTCCAAAATTCTTATCGCATGAATTGATTTGATTTATCATCCATAGCATTGACCCAAGAAGGATAATTTAGAGCTTCATCAATATTCTTGGGCTCAACTTGAGATAAGTTGCATTCAAAGTTGCATATATTTGGAGCTGACCTCATGTCTTAGCTGTAGAGTCCGTTCCCCCAATGATATTTTTGGTATCATGATCCCTACGGACTAATAAATTTCGAGCAGCGGTACGTTCGATTGGAACACCCATGTCAGGGATTTCCTCCTTGTCACTAGTCACATCAAGTTCAGTAACAGTTAGAACAACTTCTACTAATGTTGGTGCTTATTTGACTTTCTCGATCTTCTCCATGGGAGGCAACTCACCGAGAGTCATCATGATGAAAATTGTTCAAATCACCAATGATAACATTTTCTTATTCCATCATGATATTGGTTACGAGATTATATACTCGGAAACCATGTGAAAACGAGGGTACCTAAATACACCACAATCTTTCGAATATCAACCTATAAGTCTCGATACCAAGTGTGATCGTCTATGGACAAAGTCAAGACAATACAAAAACTATGGTATACACTTTGTGTGATCGTCTATGGATACGAGATCGATACAATACAACAACAAAGTGTTCACTTGATAATAGGTATGGTATATAAATCAAACACTATAGGATCAATATCAAGTGGCTTGTATTAACGTACGTGTCTAATTTACTTAATTATGATAAAAATTATAATGCCGAAATAAAGTAAATGACACAACAAGATTTTGTTAATGAGGAAACCATAAATGTAGAAAAACCCTGGGACCCAGTCCGCTTTTGAATACTCTCGAATTAAGCCGCTATACAAAATCTAACACCAACTTCGTATAGTTGAGACCAAGTAGACTACCCCTAGCTACTTAGTTTCCTCAGTATCCCTGCGCCTTCGACTTCTAGAGTCATGCACGTGAATCACCAATCCTTTTGATCGTATTCCAAACAAGAAAGAATAAATCTGCTTTGCAAACCACTCTATTCAATCTTGGTAAAAAGATATTATGAGTTGTTGACAAAGGATCTTTTGTTTAATATAATAAACTTCTTTGTCTGGTTAGATCAATCTAAACTTTGATTACCGAAATAACCAAAATTTAGACTTGAAATCAATCAATATAAATCTCAAAGAGAAACTATAAGGTGATGCCGATCTCACGCAACTAGCCAATCAAGTCTATCAAAGATAAACATGATTCTAGTTGGATCCCAGCCAATCAAGGTTTGTGTACACAATTCACAAGATACGAAAACTAATAAGAAAAACTTCGTCATCTTCTTCAGATTTTTGTTTGTCTTCAATAATAACCTGCACAACACCACTTGAATCCTCTTGTGATCAACCATACACAGAACGGAGTCTGTTAACAATGGATTATCACAAGATGTCTTTAGATCCGAAAATGGTTCTAAAGATCCCGTAAATACTTTCATCTAGTTTGGGTGAGCCTTATATCATAAGATAAGGTTCACAAGAATAAACAAACTAGGTGAAATCAAAGTTTCAACAACCGTTAGTCAATCAAATCAATAATCGAAAACTACAATAATTACGCAATTATCTAGTGTCCCACCAACGGTACTCGTAGAGCTTCCTGATCCCACAAAAGTCTTTAAATGAGGGGTCGTAAGAGATTTCGCCTAATCAAGGTACTTTCCTCTCCAAATGGACGGCTCCACCAGAAATAACAAGAATGAAGTTTGCATATCTCTTAGGATGGTTTTCAAGATATGCAAACTCAAGTATTTACAGACCAAGGTTGTTTGGACAACAATGAAATTCCAAAACCGAAAATATTCTTATTATAGTACCTAATTTCGGTTTTCATATTTCCAATTAATTACCAAACCATATTTCCGAAAACTCTCTTAGAAAACTTTTATTATTAGTCTAGCACATTAACTAATAATATTTTCCCGAGGATATGCTTTAAATGCCGGTAATTAGAACATATATTATGAAAATCATAATTAAATGCTTTTTAATTTTTCGGTCCTGGGATCACCTTGAGTATCAAGGAGTATATTTGAACAATTAATGATAAGAGTTATGTACATTTTTAAATATTGGAGTACTCTAAAAGTTTCTCAAAGGAAACCCTAATTCCAAGCTTCACACAAAACATAAAGAGATACGTGAATGTTGGAAACTCGATTTTGCTCCTTGGGATCGGTTGTACCAAACTCACAATGTAAGTTGTGATCGGTTATACCATGCTTCCCAAACCATGGTTGTGTCCAGTTACACCTTGCTTCCCTGATAGCTTGTGATCGGTTAACCCGACTTCCCGACTTAGTTTGTGATCTGCTACACCTTGGTTCCCCGAGAAACGTGTGGCCGACAACCGACTTCCCAAATTAGCTTATCTTACACTTGCTTCCAAAAGTTTGATATTACAACTAACTTTCCAATGTAGCTTGTGATCGGTTACACCATGCTTCACAAAATAGCTTGTGATCGATTACAACATGCTAGCATAGTTAGGCTATGATCGATACCTCAAATATCTATTTTAAGATAAGTTCTACCTTGTCATCTTATATTGGATTCAAAAGATATCAATAAAGAACCCGACCAACCATGATTTCCTTTCGATTATGAAAAAAGTTCATATATGTACTTCATTTAAACAAATATGGGATAATTGGAGTTTAGTACTCAGATTTTGACCAACACTAGGCTTTGGTCTAATATTTGTCCAACGTTAGGGATTGGTACCTGGACTGAATTTTGACCTTGGTTGACTGTTTATGACCTGACTTTTATTAATTTTGTGAAATAAAAAACTGTAAAAATACCGAGTTTACAAGTCTAGCCCTGAAGTGGGTCTAAGATCCAACGGTTGAGAAATTTTTTATTTAGTCTACGTCTTGGATATAAGAGAGCAATTAACCCTACTACTTCATTCTTGTTCCTCCGCATCCATTTCCAACTCAATCCTTGTCTTCTGCAACACCCATTCTCTTCACCGATCAGTTCCATTAACACCACATCTGAATCAAATTAAACCTTAACCATTCTTCATCTCCAACTCATGTTCTTCCATCTTTATCGTATCACCTGCTCCTTGTAACAAATTCAAGCATAACAGCTTAAATTTCTTCTCTTAAATTCCCAAATCTTTATCAATTTCAGATCAGTTCAAACAGACAAAACCCATATTAATTGATCCAAATCAAAACCCCAATTTAATTTCATATATCAAAATCCCCGAATCTTTGAATCAAGCAAACCCTTTCTACTGAATCAAATCAAACCTCAATTTCTGGATCAAAACCCCAATTATGCCTAATTAAAACCCCATTTGCTAAATCAAAACCCTAATTTCACTAATGGAAACCCTATTATTTGTTGTTATTTTCTGAACTTGTGGTGTTGGTTAAGGTGGAGTGGTGTTTTATAGGTGGTGGATATCGCGATGCTGATGAAGAAATGACTGTGGAGGCTGTGATGGTCTCTTCCTGCCAATGGTATCGATGATTTTATGATTTTAGTTAAGAGGAAGAAATTGAAAGGGTATATATGTTGTTTTGTTGCTATACTTTCAACCGGCATTGATGTTGTTAGTGATGCAACGAAACTGAAATGGTGTTGATTTTTTTTTCTTCTGTTTTTATTGATCATTTTAGTAAAGAGACGAAGAAACTGAACTGGTGGTCGGAAGATGGAAGAGAAGAAGGTGGGAGTGGGATCGAGAGTTCAAAGTTGGGTTGGGTTGGGTTAGGTTCGCGAAGCATGTAAAATGTATGTGTGACTATAAGGGTGATTTAGTCCAAATAAAGGATAAATAGTAAATGGCATAATTTTTTATTTTTTTTTAATAATTACTAAACAGAAGTCAAAATTTAACATGGTCAACTAGGGTCAACATCCAGTCCAGGTACCAAGCCCTAACATTGGACAAATGTTAGACCAAAGCCTAGTGTTGGTCAAAACCTGAGTATTAAACTCCAATTATCCCAACAAATATTATAAAACATTGTTTCCTAGGGTGAAATCATACATATATCTTACACATAATCAAGAGACTAAATACAAAAATTATGTTGATGTCGTATTTACGAAGTTCCAAAAAATAAGCGTTTATACTTCGTAATTCAATAAGTTCCTTGACACTTTGATTATAATGATATGACCAAGTCTAACCACTAGAGTATTATTTATATACAGCTTCGCATGTTATGTTTTCAATAGGGGAATTTAGGATTAGGCCCCACCCATGGGTTACCCATAATATCAAGCCCTTAATTAAAAGAAGTTTAAATCTAGGCCCTGAAATATTAAAAGACGTTGATACCCCCAAAAATTATTAAAATATAGTGTGATGATGATTCCACCACCACAACCACCACCAACCACCTCCGACCACCACCGCCACCAACCACCACCACCGTCAAACCACCGCCAATTACCTCCGGGCACCACCGCCTCCAACAACCTCCCACCACTACCGCCAACCACCACCGCCACTGACAACTGCCGCCGCCACCCAACACCACCAACCTCCACCACCGCTGACCACCGCCAACATATGGATGTGTACACGAAGCTACATATCCATATGGCATGTATAATGCAAAATTACACTTGTATATAGATGTGTACTCGGTAGTGACACATGTGTATGACATGTGTACACGAAGTTACACATACGTATGGCATGTGTATCTACAAGTTACACATCCATATGCATGTGTATCTTTATATTACACACGCTATATGCATGTGTATCTACAAGTTACTCATCAGTTATACATCAAAATTACACATACGTAAAATACATGTATTACTTTAATTTTCATTTACAATAATTTGTTCGTTTAACATTTATAGTAATTGGTTGTTATTGAACACAATAAACGAGTCAAAACACTAGATATGTAAAACAAAATCCTCGAAATAAGCCACTATATCTTATAATAGAAATGTTCCCTTCCCATCTTGTCTTCCTCGATACTCCAAATCGCAACAAAAATACATTCATGGGATCGAGTTGAATGAACAAAAAGAAAGAAACAAAGTTATAGAACAATTGCAAGACGAATTACAAAGATTACGAAAGAAACTTGATAACTTATCTTAACATGTATAACTCCCCGGTTACACATGCATCTTACTAGTGTAATTAGGAGTTACACATGTATTTGACTAGTGTAACTAGAAGTTACACATGTATATCAGATACATACACATACATGTTTTTGTCTAAATCAAAAGCAAAATATCAGATACATACATTATAAAAAGATGAAAAAAGTTAAATTGGCCAAGTATGTTTGTGTTGTTTTGGTGTTACCTTGGTTGGTCATTTATTGCATTTGAAAGAGCATGAAGGCCAAGTTTATCGTTGATATCGACATCATTTATTGCATTTGGAAAATCCTGTTTGTCGAAGAAATGTTAGCAAACACTAAAAGAACAACATCTCTCAATTCATATTGCATGTCACAACCATGAGCAAAACACCGTTAAAAATCATTCAGAAAACACCGAACACTACCGGGTAATCTTTCTTGGCTCAAGATTCTACCTCATTCAACATCCTATACAAGTTCATCTCCAGTTTCAACCACACAAGTTCACCTCTAGATTCAACCACACAATCACAATCGTTGATGTCAACCACGAAGATAAGACCTTGTGTGTTTTGGAAATAATGTCTCCACAATGGTTGGATTTGAATTTTTCAAAAAGGAACAAAAACAAATTAAGAAACTATTTGATGTACATCCCTAAATACATGTGTAATCAGCAATTACACATCTGAAATGCAATTAACCTATTATATGGGAGATATACATCCAAAATGCAAGTGTAACCAGCAATTACACATGCTAAAAACAAGTGTAACTAGCAGATACACATCTAAAAGCATGTGTAACTAGTAGATACACATGCTTATGGAAACACAATAGTAACAAATATGTTACAACTAAGAATCGATTATTTCTAAAATAGAAAAGGTCCCAAACTCGCCACTTTTCATGATCCATGAACATATATTCTACGCCAAGTGTTGGACTTAAAGCATTTAATTAGTAGTTAGTATTTGGGGGTAGGAAAGTACCATCAACTTCTTTTGTTTGTTCATCCACAATAGTCATAGTATGCCCCGCCTATCGTTGTTCAAGAGTCTCACCGACACAAACCTTGAGAAAGTGCATATGCAACTTTCTCTCCAACGAAGTGCATAACCATATTTCAAAAGCATCCAATCAATGCTACAGAACTATATAAAAATAAGATAAACCAAATCAAAAGATGTTGTGCCACAAGAGCTATACATAGAAGTAGCAATTCAGCTTCTGTGCAAGCAGATTTATATTATTTGCCTTTTGAAATGTATAGCTTAAGAGAAGAATCATCTATATATGGTAGATATACATCCCTAAATACATGTGTAATCAGCAAATACACATCAAAGATGCAAGTGTAACCAGCAAATACACATCCAAAAAGCATGTGTAACTAGCAGATACACATGATAGAAAGCATGTGTAACTAGTAGATACACATGCTTATAGAAGCACAATTTCATCAAAGATGGGTTCCTACCAACACAATGTTCCAGATTTTTCCTATAATTCTATAGCAATTAACATACAATGACATAAAGAGTTACAGATGATTCACAGTTACACATGCATCTTCCTAATATAACCTAGAGTTACAAATACTCACAGAATGTTGAGAATTGAGAAGACAATCAAAGTTCCTAGACTTCAGTTTTTACCTCCCATAGTTGTACTGCAGTAACTGGAATCTAACACCTTATGTTCCTATTTTCTTTACCAATTTAACACAAAAGTTACCTGAACAACAAAATTTAAATAAAAAAATCTCAGCTAAAGTATGAGAACTTAAACCTAAACCTGAACAACTAAGAGTTACACATATCAAACCTAACCCGAAGTATGAAAACCAAACCATATGAATAAATGACTGAAAGAAATCAGAACAATAATATTATGAAAGAAGATGTGTACTCAAAGGTTACACAAGCATATGCCTCGGGTACTCGGAAGTTACAGATGCATATGGCATGTGTATGCCGCAGTTACACATATATATTGCAAGCTTTCATCCAAAAAGAATCTAAAGGTTTATTAAACGGTATCCGGCTTAAAAAAACAAGTGATAAAACACACATACATATTCTACATTTCAAAGTTAGTGATTGATAAGAAATACAAGCTGCTGCTCTTGGTAGCAAGAAAAAATTTAAATCAAGACACTGGATTTCTATTTGTCATAGAAGTTCCATGACATCCTTTTCTGGATTATATGAAGCTTTCTTTAAGACAACAATAATTCATGAACTTTAAGTATATGACAATGGTGCTAACATTGACGTGGCTCATGTTTTCTTTAGCATTCAGAGCTTGCTTTGATCTAAGATTCAGAAGTTGGCTCTGTAACATAAAAAATATCATGGTGTAAGATCATGAAAACAAAGATTAAAGTTAAATAGTTCATGAATAAGTTGTTTCCAAGCATCAACAACCTTTAGCTGTTGTTACAATCGAATTTCAGATAAGATTAATGAAGAACCAAAATTAGGGAAAAATTCGATCAAAATCTTTTCCAGAAACTCTAAAATCAGTAAATAGCTTAGAACATTCTTATCGTGATTCTCGAATCAATATGAAGATCAGAACGACAAACTAAGAGTTTTCGTGATTATTTGAATCACAACGAGGAAACTTATAAATTAAAAATTGAAGGTAATTAAAGTTGCTAGATTTTTAAAACCCTAAAAGATTTTCTGAAAATTCTTTTTGAAATGAACGAAGGACTTCGAACAAATAACTAAGATTAGAGAGAGAAACTTATCTTTCCAATCGTACTTGTTGATGAATCTCTGTATATATTTGTCGATGTTGATTCTTAACATGTCTTCCCTATGTTTCATAAATTGCCTTCAAGAACAAGTACTGCTAATTAATAACGATTTAGGTTTTTCCATCGAGTTACAATTGAATTGAATCGAGTTTCTTTATGCTCTGATTTAGGTTCGTAGCACTTCGTTGATTGATTCTACACTGGCATGATTCTGCTTTAGATCTGCTCATCACTGTTTCATTTGACTGGAGATGATAAAAAGAAACCAAATCTTACTCAGATTCGAGTGGATATCCATAAACATCATCATTAGATATTGAACCAGAGATCGACGGAGCTCTGAAAACCCTAGAATTCTTTGGTCGAGAGAGAGAAAGTGAAAAAGAAAATGAATATGAATATGGAAATTAACCCTATTGCTAGATTCATTAGAAATATATAGTGCATTCTTGGCATTACCAAATTCCCCCAACCAAAAACTTTATTGACGAGCCCTGAATTATAAAGTTTTGGGCGTAAAAATAACAAAATCTGAAAGTATGGAGTTGATAGTGAAGGATCCATTTTGTTGGGTCTCTCAATGTTGAACCCATATAGTAGGGGGTTTACAATAGTTTTCACTTTTCAATATAACCTGACATGAAAGATACGTTAGGGATGGAAATAAGATCAAGTCAATATTACTAATCTCAAGTGGAAGGATGATGTCCTCGTTGTAGTCGTTACTTCTTCACATTCTTCAGGTCTTCGGAGTAATACTTTGAAAACGCGGGGGGTATAACAACCGCACCCAATATTTCGTTCGAAAATCTATATGGACCCCAATATAATTGCGAGAGCACCAACCGAAAAGAGAGACTCAATCAAGAAATATATCAAAGAGCTTTATCTTTTTCTCAATACAATCAGCAAATCGAACAGGTAGAAATCCGTGAGCCTAATTGATGTGAGAATAACTTGGAAGGTACCAAAGACCAATGCCCAGGTGTCAATCAAGGTCTATCCAACAAACAAGGTCAGATTTATCAATTGTGATTGAACTACGCCTAATCTATGGTATTTAAATTATATAAACAAATATAATGCGAAAAAGAAATAACACAAACACCATAAATTTTGTTAACAAGGAAACCGCAAATGCAGAAAAACCTCGAGACCTAGTCCAGCTTTGAACACCACACTGTATTAAGCCGCTACAGACTCTAGGCTACTACAAATTAACTTCAGACTGGAATGTAGTTGAGCCCTAACAAAGTCTCACACCGATTAAGGTACAGTCACGTTCCTTACACCTCTTGAATCCAAGTAGGACTCTGCACAAGTGATTCCCTTAGCTGATCTCACCCATAACTAATAGTTGCTACGACCCAAAGTCGAAGACTTATAAACAAATATGTCTCCCACAGATATGTTTATTATGGTTGTTGTTTCCGTCTTTAGATATATCAAGGTGAACATGAAACTCAACTAATACCCCGAACTTATACTCCCAAAGAGCAGATTAGAAATATTAGTCACCTCACAATAACCTAATTGATTAACAGAAAAAGTTATTGCGAAAAAAAAAGAGTCTGAGATGAAGAACTGTTGTGATTACTTTTTGTATCTTACCTATCGGAGATAAATCTCATGTAAATATTAGAGAAGATAAAACTTAATATGATAGAAAAAGTAAAATCAGAATACGCAACTACAGAGAAAATAGTTGGATCTGGCTTCACGAATCCCAAATGAAGTCTTCAAGTCGTTAACCTAATAATGGTTTTGGAAAACCTAGGTTAAAGGAGAATAAACTCTAGTTTGCAACTAGGACACACGGAAGTGTCGGTATTAGGTTTCCCAGATGCTAGAGTTCTCCCTTATATGGTCTTTCAAATCAGGGTTGCTTACAATCAAAGCTAAGATAACTTAGTAACAATGCAATTGATATTCAGCGTTAGACGAACTCTTGATTTAAGATTCAAGCTAAGTCTGCTTAGAAACTAAGCAATCAATCTCCACCGTTAGATGGTATTAGCTTGATACACACAAATGAATATACCTATATTAAGATATGGATGAACCGTACCCAAACGTGTATACCTTGTTGGCACAATAATAGTTAACCGAACTTAGCCATATTAACACTTATAACTTAGCCACATTCATCTAACACTTCTAGATCAAATATGATGATCAATCAATCATGATAGATAATCAAATGAATCTAAATGTGTTTTAAGAGAGTTTTTCAAATGTTCAACATCTCATAGAAATATATCTATGAACCATTTGTAACAAAATCGGTTTGGTTTATAATTGCACAAAGTACTTATACAAGAACCGATTCATGAACATAATGCCACGGTTTGCAAAACAAGTTTGCATACCTTAAATCATTAAATTTCCAGGGACTTTAGTTTGCAAACTGAGTTCGCAAACGAACCTGATTTCATGAGTATGAAAATCACACTTATCGATTTTAGAACCTGACCACCGTGTTCGCAAACTGAGTACACGAACAACAGTTCCGGACTTTGGCTTTGTCCAGCCGTTCACAAACAAGGTACGCGAATAGTAGTCCCAGACTTGGCCTTGTCTAGCCGTTCGCACACAGGGTACGCGAACAACAGCTTCAGAACTTTTTCACAGGTAAAACAGTTCGCAAACAATAGTTCCGGACCTGAACTAGACTTGCACATTTAGCATACAAAGTATACAACTTGTGTTATGTCCAGAAATTGTAGTCGTTCTAAAACTCTCATTTAATCATTGAAACATCCTTGGAAGACAACAATGGTAATCTTACACATACCACTTGCTTCAAGTTATTTTCAAGTGACATCAAATGATTGTCTCACACAAATCATGTAAGATGTTCAAGGTAATTTTAACACGATCATCTTTGACTTAATATTTAGTTTCCAACAAATAAATTGTCTCCAACTAAACTCGTCAAGTATATGATGAACTTAGCTAAAACTAAAAGCTTCCAACATGTATTTCGAGAAATATATATACGAGATAAACTCGGCTAGAAATATCAAATGTGTATAATGTAAGATTCTATATAGCTATACGTATTAGTCTCATTAGAAGATATAATAGAATAAACTTCTGAGTGATAGATAAGTTTTAGTCTCCACATACCTTTTGTTGATGAAGTTCCTCCAAGCTCTTCAGTAGATATTCTTCTTCAATTGGTGAACGTCGCGAAGTCTAAGGGTCTGTTTGGGACCTTAGAAATGGGATAACATAGCCTAGGATAGTGTATCTTTATTTAATTTATGATAACCTTGAGACTGATCAGTCTTAGTGTTGTTTGTCAAAAAATTTATCCAGTCTTGGATTTGCTCAACTTGTGTTTCTTTGAACCTTGAGATTGATCAGTCTTAACTCAACTTGCGCAAGTATATCAGATATCGAGGTAAACTAGTAGGAGCAAATGACAAAATAGTCTTAAAAAAATTTAAACCGTTGAGTTTGTGGCTCTATCCCAGGTCGGGAAACGGGAAGAACAGGTTTTCAGTGGAATACTATAAACCTAACTTTTTATCTTCCGAAAACCAAGGATGGATTATCTGTCCTTATCCCAACTTGGAATAAAATGTAAACAAACACTTTTCAACTGTTTTTTTGGTTATGACCCAACCTGGGTTGGGATATCCCAGATCCCAAACACAACCTAAATCTCAACTACACACTCAATCCTAATCCGAGACATAGTTATAAGTAGACTATAAATCAAGTATATAGTTTTGATCAACTAAACTTGAAAAACAAGCTTGAGATAGCAACGCTTGCAAGTTCGACCGAGCAGTGCTCTAACAATCCCCTTCTTTGTCAATTTTAGTGATAAAACTACCAATACATATGATAAATAAACTTTGTAGCTTCTGATCCATCATGCTTGATTTCCTTGGATCTTCAACTTCCTTGAATTGTTCGTTACTTCAAGTTCTCAATCGATTCTAAATGTGTTCAACTCAGCATCATTGTTGTTGAAGATCCATAACAATAACAATACGAAAACGAAGGTTCTCAAACATTGTTATTCAGTGTCATAATATTATTATATAGAATCAAAGTCCGATTGCATCATAATTTTGAAATAATACTATGGTGATATGTATCACTCCCCCTTAGTAAATACTTCCATCTTATAATGAAAACCACTCCCCCTTACATAATGATCCGTAAACCATATGTATGTAGTGTGAACTACCAAATAATTCTCCCCCTTTTTGTCAATATAAATTGCCAAAGGTACAAAAACTATGGGATCATAATGAAATTCTCAAAATATAATTCATGACTAAAAGAGAACATATCAACTTTGTTTCGATGATTTCACATAGTCGAAACTTAGTGTATTCATCAAGGAGTTTATAAAGATACAAGTTAACTCCTACAAAATTCCACAAACGCTCTCCCCACAAAGATATGACAATTAAGAACAAGTTCATTTAATAATTCTCCCCCATTTGATGTCATTCCCAAAAGAACAACATGAGCGACCTTACTTTTACAAGAAAAGAAGGATTTATTTGGATGTTAACAAATCACATGGATTTGTATCCAGTAAACTCGAGTAAATTAATCCACAAGAGGATATTATTGATTAATTTAGCTGGAAATCACTCAACATAAGAAAACTTACGGAGTAAATATAGTACTTTCACATAAAAGTGGATCAGGAAAGATCAATATCATGCGGAATTTTCTCAACAAGTTCATTCTATCTTTTATCGATATAGACTTAACTTTTGAGCATATTCAGCTAAACTTCTTATGGATTTAACATATTTAGCAATTTAATTGAAAGATAAAATCATTCTATGCTAAAATAACATTAAAGTTATTACAACCATTAAAAAGATAACAGTTTTAATAAGTTCAACAGAGGTATTATAAAGAAACATAAACATAACAAACATGAAGAAAAGACTTTAATCTTGACCACGACAGAAATCCTCAGCGATCTTAGAATTGGTTCAACCAGGTCTGGATGAGCCGTATCAGCATAAGTCAATTGCCTATCCACGCACTCAATTCTTTGTTGAAGAAGAGTAACTTCGGAATTGGCAGGTTTCTTCATCTTGTTAATGTCCGTCTGGCACAACGGAGATGGAGTACCAACACATGTTCCAAAATAAGTAATCTTAAACTGACTACAGATCCGACTGATAAGACATGGAAAGCTAGGGTTTTTCTTCTGTGAGACCATGTGTATCATTTTATGAACAATCAATCCACAAAAATCAACCTCTTCACCAGAAACTAGATGATAAACTAACTCATCCAGTGTCCTGCTCCAAAGATTAATGAAGGCTTATATTATCCACAGGAAGTTTGCTTTCCGTCCAGGGCACATTCCTTTTTAAGAGAAGTTCAGACAACTGATGCTTAGTTGGTCTTCCACCTTCTGGTTGAGGGACAACAAACGAATGATGGAGAGGCAAGTTTAATAACTCAGCGATAACGCTATGGTTAACCTTAAACATTGTCCCATTGACCATAGTCTTAAAACAACAGTTGGTCTTGTTGGGTGCATGTAAGTTTGCATAAAATTCACAAGTCATTTCAGGATATGATTCCCCAAAACCCTTACGAATATCACCCCACTCAAACCGGATCATAAACATGTGAAATTTTGTTCCCGAACCGAACGATCATATGCCCTTTCCATAACAAAATGTCCACTATAAAGTTTAGTTTATTTAGAAATTGATGAAACTAATTTGACGGCTAGCATCAAATAAGGTTGGTGAACGTCAACACCGACATCATCATTATCATATTCATCATCACTATCAACAACTCTTCTACTTGAACTTGCACCACTATTATACTTTCTTCTAGACATGCTAATATAGAGAAAAGAAAATAAACAACACTAGCTATTGGGAACTTACTTGGGTAGCCGAACTGTTGACGATGGTGAAGTTCCAAAACGATGACCAACTCAATATCCGTTCTTGACCCGTAACACAAAATATTCTCCTTAGGTTTTCTCTTTCGTTCTCGAACAGTTGAGAAGAAGAGGTGAAAAGAACAAGAAGAGTTCATCCTCTTTTTATGTGAGGATGGATCGGTACATGAACCGGCTGTGTACGTTTTGGAACATGGTTCTAACACGTAATGGTTACGGGTTCAACGTACATGAACCGTACGTGTGCAAACAAGGGCTTATTTGATTTATGCAACCATATTTTGATAAACAAACTGAAATTTTTTAGCTCAATAAAATGATCCAGTGGATATTTAGAGCACATAATTTTTTTATTGATTACCACAAAATGAGGTTCCATCAATTTATGCTTATAGGGAACAAAATATAGATGAAAAAATTTGGAGAAAGGCTCAACAAATTTTCTAGAGCAATTCTTTGTATGGACTTTCAGACACAATACAAAGTGGCCTTGCACAACATGACACCAAGAAAGAGCTTCTTTCCAACTACTTTTGCACTCAAAAAAATTGAGCAACACCCAAGAGCATGTTTTTACAAGTTTTACAAATGACTTTAAAAGAGCACACATAGATTTGTGTCCATGATGTCTTGTTTTACAACTTATTAAAAACAGTGTCTGCAGATAATGTTTAGTACTGCGTAGGAAAACTCTTTTAGTGTAAAGAAACATCCTAACTTTTTAACAAAGGAAGGACATACAATTATCTTGACAAGGTATATCAGAATTTCACCGATGAATTGAGTCATGCTTTGAGATGAGCCTATATTATAGATGAGATTTAGACTCCTCTTGTACTTTATCTAGTTTGTTACAACCTTTTTACAGAGAAGATGAGTATTGCACTCACTAATTAGCATATCAATATCAACCTCAACATGAATATTATTCAGCATAACTTGATTTAGTTTATCAAGAGAATCTTGTACTTTCTGGAGATATAACTCAACATCAAGAGATAAACTTTCAAGTTGCTTCTCAAGTCCCGAAAAGACTTCAAGGGATTTTAGACATGGAGGAGGTCGGGACAGAATATGTTCTACAGATTTAATCAAATCGGTCATGTAAAAAAATTATGAATCCCCTGGATCTGGTGGTACATTTAGAGAGATAACACTTATGTCTATAGAGTCGGATTGCTACACACAAACTTATGAGGTCTTAGCATGTTTTCCTGCTCTGATACCAATTGAAAAAGAAGGGGTATAACAACCACACCCAATATTTCGTTCGGCAATCTGTATGGACTAAACTCCAATATAATTCCGAGAGCACCAATTTAAAAGCGAGATTCAATCAAGAAATGTATCAAAGAGCTTTATCTCTTTCTCAATACAATCAGCAAATCGAACAGATATAAATCCGTGAGCCTGATTGATGTGAGTCACTTGGACGGTACCAAAGACCAATGCCCAAGTGTCAATCAAGTTCTATCCAATAAACAAGGTCGGATTTATCAACCGTGATTGAACTACACACAACCTGTGATATTTCAATTATATAAACAAATATAATGCGAAAAAGAAATTTCGTTAACGAGGAAACCGCAAATGCAGAAAAACCTCGGGACCTAGTCCAGCTTTGAACACCACACTGTATTAAGCCGCTATAGACTCTAGCCTACTACAAGTTAACTTCATACTGAAATGTAATTGAGCCCTAACCAAGTCTCACACCGATTAAGGTACAATCGCGTTCCTTATGCCTCTTGAATTCCAGCAAGAGTCTGCACACGTGATTCCCTTGGCTGATCTCAACCAAAACTATGAGTTGCTACGACCCAAAGTCGAAGACTTATAAACAAATTTGTCTCCCACGGATAAGTTTATTCTGGTTGTTGTTTCCGTCTTTAGATAAATCAAGGTGAACAGGAAACTCAACTAATACCCCAGACTTATACTCCCGAAGAGCAGCCTAGAATATTAGTCACCTCACAATAACCTAACTGATTAAAAAAAAAGTTATTGCGGAATCACAAGAGTCTGAGACGAAGAACTGTTGTGATTACTTTTTATATCTAATATATCGGAGATAAATCTCGAGTAAATATTAGAGAAGATAAAACTCAATACGATAGAAAAACTAAAATCAGAATACACAACTATAGAGAAAATAATTGGATCTGGCTTTATGAATCCCAAATGAAGTCTTCAAGTCGTTAACCTAATAATGGTTTAGGAAAACCTAGGTTAAAGGAGAATCGACTATATTTTGCAACTAGGACACACAAAAGTGTCGGGATTAGGTTTCCCAGCTGCTAGAGTTCTCCCTTACATAGTCTTTCAAATCAGGGTTGCTTACAATCAAAGTTAATATAGCTTAGTAACAAAGCAATTGATATTCACCGTTAGATGAACTCCTGATTTAAGATTCAAGCTAAGTCTGCTTAGAAACTACACAATCAATATCCACCGTTAGATGGTATTAGCTTGATACACAGAAATAAATATACCTATATTCAGATATGGATGAACCGTACCCAAACGTGTATACCTTGCTGGTTCAATAATAGTTAACCGAAGTTAGCCATATTACACTTATAACTTAGCCACATTCATCTAACACTTCTAGATCAAATATGATGATCAATCAATTATGATATAGATAATCAAATGAATCTAAATTTCTTTCAAGGGAGTTTTTCAAATGTTCAACATCTCATAGAAATATACATATGAACCATTTGAAACAAAATCAGTTTGGTTTGTAATTGTACACAATACTTATACAAGAACCAATTCATGAACATAATGTCGCGGTTTGCAAAACAAGTTCGCATACCTTAAATCATTAAAGTTTCGGGGACTTTATTTTGCAAACGAACGTGAGTTCGTGAGTATGAAAATCACACTTATCGATTTAAGAACCTGACCACTATGTTCGCAAACTGAGTACGCGAACAACAGTTCCGGACTTTGGCGTTGTCTAGCCGTTCGCAAATAGGGTACGCGAACAGCAGTTTCAGACTTGGCCTTGTCTAGTCGTTCGCAAACAAGGTACGCGAACAACAGCTCCGAACCTTTTCACAGGTAAACCAGTTCGCAAACAATAGTTCAGGACCTGAACTAGACTTGCACAGTTAGCATACAAAGTATACAACCTGTGTTATATCCAGATATTGTAGTCGCTCTAAAACTCTTATTTAATCATTGAAACATCCTTGGAAGACAACAATGGTATTCTTACACATACCACTAGCTTCAAGTAATTTTCAAGTGATTAATCGATCAATACGAAACTTCCCAAGTTGACATCAAATGATTTTCTCACAAAAATCATGTAAGATGTTCAAGGTAATTTTCACATGATCATCTTTGACTTAATATTTAGTTTCCAACAAATAAATTGTCTTCAAATAAACTCGTCAAGTATACGATGAACTTAGCTAAAGCTTAAATCTCCCAACATGTATTTCGAGAAATATATATACGAGATAAACTCGGTTCGAAATATCAAATATGTATAATGTAAAAGTCTATATAGCTATACGACTTAGTCCCATTAGAAGATAGAACAAAATGGACTTCTGAGTGATAGACAAGTTTTAGTCTCCACATACCTTTTGTTGATGAAGTTCCTCCAAGCTCTTCAGTAGATCTTCTTCTACAATTGGTGAACGCCGTGAAGTCTAAAGCTCGACTACACACTTCGATCCTAATCCAACATAGCTATAAGTAGACTAAAAATAAAGTATATAGTTTTGATCAACTAAACTTGACAAACAAACTTGAGATAGCAACGCTTGCGAGTTCGACCGAGCAGTGCTCTAACATACTTGTAGCTATCAACATTCCTAGACTATCTAATCTAACCTAAACGAAGTTGACTCTAGTATTTAATCAAATGACTCTAGATGAGTTTTGATACTAAAATATGAAAATCAAACTTGACGTACCAACACTTGGTGGGTTCAACCGAGCTATGCTCTAATACCGTGATTTCCAGAAGCACATCCTAGGAAAATTCCTTCATCACTTTTGGACTCAAATTTCCCTTTTTTTTTTCTTGATCCTTGATAAGGCAACACTTACTTTCAAACACACAGAGATAACTCAAGTTAGGTTTCTTACCATACCATAACTCATAGAGAGTATTCAGGGTTTGTGACCGTAGGTATACACGATTGATCAAATAACATGTTGTAAAGACAACTTCTCCTAAAACTTCAAATGTAAGTTTTTATTATGGAGCATTACCCAGACCATTTCTTGGATATTTCTATTCTTCATTTCTGATCTCCATTAGCTTGTGGAGTTATAAGTGGAGAATATTTTTGAATAATACCCAATGTTTCACAAAGCGCAAATACCTTAGTATCCTTAAATTTTGTCCCACGATCACTCATGATTTTATTTAGTTTGCGACCTTGTTTATTCTGGATTCTACGTAGAATAATCTTAAATTCCCTTAGGGTATCATTCTTATGAGATAGGAACGCTACCCGAGTGAACTTGGTGTAATCATCGACCATTACCAAAGCATATATATTCCCTCCAACAGTAGATTGTTGGATTGGGCCAAAAAAAATCCATATAAATTAAATCAAGTGGAGCTTTGGTGGAAATGTCTCGTGATGACTTGTGTGTAATTTTAGGTTGTTTACCTTTTTGAAGAGCACCACAAACACCATCTACTTTGGCATTGATTTTGGGTACACCCCTAACAAGTTCTTTGTTAATGATCTTGCAAGGAGCGATAATCGATGTGACCAAAACGCTCATGCCAAATTCTACCTTAGTCAAGTTACAACAAATATTAAACTGAATATCAAGAAGATAACAATTATTTTTGCCACAAATTCCACGAAAAACTACTTTTCCTGACTTATCTTCAATATCACATCCTTTAGCATTGAAGATAACTTTATGGTCTTTGTCATAAATTTGACTAACAGAAAGTAGATTAGTGGATATACCTTTGACGTAAATAACATCATGAATTTTAGGTACTCCTGGAAGTTTGATCGTTCCATTTTTCGTATGTACCAACAACTCCCATCTCAAAACATTACAGGTTTTCCCTTAAAATCATCCGCATTTACGAACCATGAAAGGTTACATGTCATGTGTCGACTACAACAACTGTCTAGAAACCACTGAAAGGGTGAAGTTGACTTCAAGGCAAAATCTACTAGAGTGACATTACTTTTCATTAGGGTATTTTGTGTGGACGTTTTCTCAGTTCCTGATTCTTGGGTTATAAAGCCTGAACCAAACAATAAATTTTTGATAAGGGAATTCAATCCCGATAATCCAATTCTAATAATCGGATTATTGGAAATCCAATAATCCGAACCGAACACGTTGTTAGATAAAAGATCAAGGCTTGGAAATCTGTTTGCAATAGACAAAACTAAAAACCTCACAAATCCGTAACACTTACACTCTGTTAGTTGAGAAGTATGGATTCTTAATCGCCTCTCAGGAACAATCACGAACTAATCAATTAAGAATAGTTTTCAGATATCTATCTATCTTGCCTGAAAGAGATTACGAAAACATCGATAATAGAAAAGCAAGATCAGGATACACGAAATATGAATGTAAAATAGTCGAACCTAGCTTCACGAATCTCTAAGTGAAGTCTTTCAGTCGTAGACCTAATTTTTTTTCTTAGAGTAAACCAGTGTCTCTAATTATAGATGTTCAAGACTGAGGGTTGCCTAGAATTTAAGCTAAGATAACTTGAGAGTCACACAAACAGTTTCTCTGTTTAGATGAAACTCTAATTAGGGTTTCAAGTAAGCATGTGACAATATTGTCTTGAAATCACCTAGAAGAATATACATAGTGGTCCAGTTTTGGAATCGTGTATAATGACCGTTCTTGGAAATCACACCTTTCGAACTAATAAGAAATATCATATTCATTTAAACACATAAGTCCCACTTTAATCATGATCCATATATACAAGGTGTTTTAGTGATCATTGATGTCTTAAAGGTGTTTATGAGAGTCATAGCAATGCTAAACATATTTTAAAAATAAGTCTTTGAGCATCTACTAATATTCACTAGGACCGTTGGTGAAACGGTTCGTGAACCGTCAGGCAGTTCATGAATTCAGGTTGCTATGGTTCGTGAACTGTTCAGAGACTCATTAACTCATATGTCAACGGTTCCATGAACTGGGTTTGCTAACCGTTGGACTTTCACCAAGTTCAGATCAGCACATTTTGTGAACTGTCTCATTCATAACTTAATGGTTTGCGAACTGGGTTCGCCAAGCTGCCTATATTTTGAACTTCAGATATATCTATGATTTGTGAACTGGTTCGCCAACCTACCCTCAGTCTAAATTTCAGTAGTTCTGAAATGCTCTATTTTGATGTTTGGAACCTCCCCATTTTCCATAGATATAAATATCATTGCTTGGGAAATTTTTAAATGATTTACGACATTCATTTTTGAACAATAAATTGTTTAGAACTAATATTGCCAAGAACTAATGAACATCCATTTCTTAAATCATATTTCGAGATGCTTAACAAGACAAGCTTGACTCGAAATTTCTTCTTTGCGATAAATCTACTAGAAGTCATACGATATAGTCTCATAAATATAATATGGTAAATCTTGCGAGTAAATAAAATGGTTTAATCTTCACATAACTTGTTGATAAACTTATCCAAATGTCTTTGTCGATCTTCAGTCTTCGAGGGTTATTCAATGATGTCTGATACTCAACTACCAACTTTTATACTTATTCCGATCTTGACTTAGTAAACTAGAAATCAAGATATAATTTTTTGTTCATCTAACATTAAGAACAAGCTTGAGAAAGCAAAACTTGTGAGTTCGACCAAGCAGTGCTCTAACAAAACTCTTGAGAGGGAGAGGATTTTTGTGTACCCTTTTAGTCCCCAAGTGAAGTTCCCCTAAATCAATCTTTACCTTGAATATATGTTTCAAGCCATTGCAATCACTTGTGGATCGGTTAATAAATATGTGAAACCAACAATATTTGGGGTCCGCCATTTCTTGTTTTATTGGTGGACGTAGAACCGGAGGTAGCTTGATAGCGTCATCTTGTATTTATTCCTCCAGGAGTTCAATCACCTCTTCTATTGAAAAGGGGAAATCTGTGAATGATGGGGTCTCCTTTGTGGTGCGCGTCGTTTACACAACAAATTAAATAATATTTCCACAGAATTAACTGGTAATATAATGGCAAGGAGTTCGTTCCCACGAAGAGCAGGGAGTTTCTAGTTGTTAAAAGTAACCGAAATGGGAGTTTTTAGATTTTAAATTAAAGTAACTAATAAAACAAAATAGTAAAGATTGATTTAAAATAATATGGAGAAAGATGTTTTTTTTTGTTAAGTCCAAGGTTTATTATAACAGAAAAACGTAATTACAAGAATTACAAGATGGGAGGCTCAAGGCCTCCCCACCCCCATAAATATATGGATAAAGATGACCAAGGAATCATTCGCCATCACTGAACCGAAACTTAATTAAATATAAATTTATTTTTTTGTTGAACTTATATTGTTACCATCCGTAGAATAGCAATAAGCTCTGATATCCCTCGGATTCCTACTGTCACTGGATACGGAAGCACTCGACTACCAGATTCTATCCAACCAACCCACCAACAATAAGGTCTCAAGGTGTAAATTAGTCGAATGCTTTACACTGTGAATCAGGTTGATCCTAGCATCAGATGCATAAGCTCGGCCTGCTTACTAAAGTCCCTCTGTCAGCTCTTGCGATTTACTACTTGTGTAAAGAGTTGATGTGACAATTACACTATCACACAACCCTAAACTAGTAGAAGAAATATTGATTGGTTAATTTAATTGATTATTTTAAATAACCCCTCAATATTTTTAGACATTAAAAATAATAAAGATAATCAACGATAAAATAAAACTTGAAATAAACGTGGCTAAAGAAATTAATTCTTCATTGTTCAGGACTTTGAAATCATCCCTAATCAATTAAAAATTTAGCTACTCATAACTAAAATTACTGGCAAATAAACAAATAAGAAGGAATTAATATAAAGATACTCTTTGTTTCCTGGCACTTTTAGGGGCGACCCCGAAAGAATTAGGGGCGACACTAAAAGACAAAAAAGGTCACCCAAACGTAAATCTAAGCTACCCCTTATATTTGATTTTTCGAAATGGCCAATATGCCCTTACATAATCGGTAGCCAACACCATAATCGGTAGGTTAAAGGTGAATCGGTAGGTTAAATTGAAACTATACCTACCGATTATTGTGTAGATACTTCGGCCAATAATCCCTTTTATAATCGGTAGCTTATCCAACTTATAAGACTACCGATTATAAGGAGCTCCGTATTCAGCCTTGGCCAAATTCCATAGGTTTTGAGGGTGCAGAGCCAACCATAACCACTTGGATAGAGCTGTGGATCTAGCCATAATCGAAAGCCTAATAGGTTCCACAACCTACCGATTATAGGTTGCCCCAAATTTAGTTTTTTCTAAAATCCTTCACGTGATGAATTTTGAAATATACCATAATCGGTAGGGTATATAATTATATAACCATCTGATTATAACGAGCCCCGGATCCAACCTTTGCCATATTTCATAGGTTTTGAGTGTACACAGCCAGCCACAACCACTTGGTTCGCGTTTTGGATGCAGCGTTAATCGGAGTTACATATATTACCAAACCATCCGATTATTAGTTGCCCCAAAATGAGTTTTTTCTAAAATCATTCATGTGATGAATTTTGAAATCTACCATAATCGGTAGAGTTAACAACTTAAAAACCTACCGATTGTAAGGAGCCCCACATCGAATCCTTGCCAAATTCCATAGGTTTTGAGTGTACAGAGCCAGGCATAACCATGTGGTTCGTGATTTGGATGTAGCCATAATCGTAGGCCAAATAGGTTCCACAATCTACCAATTATAGGTTGCCCCAAAATGAGTTTTTTCTAAAATCCTTCATTTGATGAATTTTGAAATCTACCATAATCGGTAGTCTACTCACTTAATAAACTACCGATTGTAAGGAGACCCAGATCGAACCCTTGCCAAAATCCATAGGTTAAGAGGGTACAAAGCCAGGCCTAACCATGTGGTTCGTGATTTGGATGTAGCCATAATCGTACGGAATATAGGTTCCAAAACATACCGATTATAGGTTGCCCCTAAATGAGTTTTTTCTAAAATCCTTATTTGCTTTAATTTGCAATCTGACATAATCGGTAGATGATAAAACTTATACACTACCGATTATAAGTGGTCAGGGATTCAACCTTTGACAAAAACTATAATATTCGGTAGCCAAAACAATAATCGGTAGTTTCACTCAATAATCGGTAGCAAACTCTGTAATCGGTAGTTACATCAAGGTCTATATATTAGTGTTTGGAAAAAAAAGTTTGACTCATCGCGAGGTAACTCCCGATTGAGTGAGAGAAGAAGAAGAAAAAAAAGAAGAAGAAGTGGGTATATGTTGCCAACTTCCGATTTTTGCCAACTTCCATAAACATGGATGGGTACGAAGAAGGAGGACGTGAAGTTGTTGAATTTCAAGGTTCACTACCGTTTAGAGATGACGATTTGGGGTATATGTTGAATGATCCAAACTTTGATGGAGATGAAACCCTAGACGACGCTTTCATGGAAGAAAATGGAGAATCACCCGAGATCGAAGCTAACGATTCATCAAACATACGGGTATGTTGTTAACAAACTCTAATACCCATGTTATCCATGTTACGTGCGTTTGTGTGTGTTTTCGAACGTGAAAATTCGATTTCTGCATGCATTGAATGACATGAACGACATATATTCGGTAGTTAATTTAGTAACATATCTACCGATTATCAATAATCGGGTATATTTTGATGTATTAATATGCCGAATATGAAAAAATCCCCAAATTGAAAGCTTCAATTTCTCATAATCGGAATTTCTCTACATGAATAAACGTCCGATTATTGGTATATAATAATCGGTTGGTTCATGAATTTATAGTCCCTCCGATTATTGAAGGTTTTTACACAGAAGAATTGTTCATTTCTGTATGTCGTTAATCGGTAGACTATATGCGTACATGACTACCGATTTATTATAATCGGTTACGTTGTATAGTATTAAATCACCGATTGTGTTACAATCGTTTACTTATTATCCAAACTTCCTTCCGATTGCTAATGCATAACTTGTTGTTGTTGTGCGTAGGCTGTTGTAGCGGTTGATGACGATTATTATTTGAGGCCTGATACTTCCCTACACTATGCAAACGATTTGGTATGGTCATGATTTATCTATTCTCTTTCCAATCGTGTATGTTAGATGGTTATGCTTATTATTTTTGTTTTGTAATATGCCCATTTAGATATTTGGAAGTAAGAAGGAGGCCAAGGAATGGCTTATGAACAAGGCAAAAGAGAAGATGTGCGTGGTAGTTCAGAACCGTTGCGTTAAGAATATTCGGTTTGAAATGGTATGTGAGCGAGGTGGGGAGAAGAAGAGTCACGAGGGAAAGAATAATAAGTATGTAAGGAAGACGGAGAGAAAGAAGTACCGAACTCATACGAAGAAGATTGGATGCCCATTTAAGATTGTCTTCCATAAGCCCGATGGTAAGGAAAGTAAAGATTGGAAAATGTCTAAAGTTGCTAATGGTTGTCACAACCACGATGATCCGGATACTCTTATTGAACATGTAATGGTTGCGAAGTTAAAAGCACATGAAATGGAGACGGTGAGGTCTATGCGTATCCAAAAGGCGAGTGCGATCTTAAGTAAAATAAAGGCGGACGACCCCGACAACTTGTCTTCTTTATCTACAATTAAGTCGGCCCTAGCTACGATCAAAAGGACGGAATGGGATGGTAGAACGGTCATGCAACAATCGCAGTGGTTAGCTGAGTTACACGACTACACGTTGAGAACGGAAGAAAAGGATGGTAAAGTGGTACGTATTTTCTTGGCACATCCCGAAATGATAAAATTGGCTCAGTGTTTTCATCAAATTGTGTTGATAGATGCCACTTACAAGACAAACAAATATAACATGCCATTGTTGAACATTGCTTGTCACACTTCGGACAAAAACACGTTTACGATTGCATGGGGTTTAATGGATCATGAGAACAACGTGAGTTTCATTTGGATGCTGGAGACGCTGAGGTCCATTTACAATGGGGATGATTTTCCAAGGGTTATTGTAACGGATAACGATCAAGCCTTAATGCATGCAATAGCGGTAGTGTTTCTGAAGCCCGAAACTTGCAGTGTACGTGGCACATTCAATGCAACCTCGAGACACAATTGCCATCGCCATTTCCAAGCTAAAAAACCAAGGAAGGGTACCAAGAGGTCGAAGGAAGAGGATGAGCGCATTAGTAAATTAACCGAGGAAGAACGAGAGGAAGAGAAGAGGTTATTTGATGAAAAATGGAAGGAGGATGGGATAATTTGGAGATCGTTCATGAAAGCATGGGACAAGATCGTTTGGTCAATGACCGAGGAAATTTACGAAAGGAACTTGAAGAAATTTGAGGAAGAATATTACAAGGACTACCCAAAACCCGTTGAGTATTGTAAAACACAATGGTTACCGATTAAGGAGAGGTTTGTGTATGCATGGACATATGAATATCATAACTTCAAGAACGAGGCGACAAGCATTGCGGAGGGGTCTCATGGCCGATTAAAGAAAATACTTCTAGGTAGTCAAAATGGAGTTGTGTCGATCCAAGAAGCAATCCATGAATTCACCAATCGTGATCTCATAAAGATTAAGGCTTCTATGCAATTTAGTGTACATAAATTCCCTACGGAACACGAAGAGGAAAGATTGCTTCTAAGGGGCATTGTTCATAAAGTTTCACGTTGGGCAATAAATCACATGATAGAACAATTGAAGTTGTATAAAGCTAACGATGACGAGAATACGGTTTGTATTTGCAAGGATATGATAGGTATTGGTCTCCCATGTCGTCATAAAATGGGTAGGTACGTCGATGTGATTGACATCAATGATATTCATCCATTTTGGAAGCAATTAAATTTCACTCCAAGCACACCCGTAGTCAATGGTCCGTCGTTCATGGAGTCGGAATTGTGTGCAAGAATAGCCGAGCGTTATGCTACAACAAATGGCGCCAAGAAGCAAATATTGATGCATGATTTGGAACAAGCTCTTCACCCTCGTTTAAAAGAGGTTGATGAACCTATTAAGCATAAGGGGGCGGGTAGGCCAAACACCGAAGTGTCGAGGACCATTGAAAGAAAAGAATTAAAGGATCATTTGTCTAATAAAAGAATATTGTGTCGGCATGAGCGTTCGGAAGCCGAATTTGAAGATGAGCCGCAACCAAAGAAAAGAGTTCGTCCAAGAAAAGATCAAAATGGAAGTCCAAAACTCTCTAAGAAGCCTTTTCAAGTAAGTCAAGTCGATGCGGTGGAACAAGTTGTGTTAGTGGAGACCCAAACTAGCTCCGTAGTTATTGATCAAATGAGCGACTCGCCACAAACACATTCAACGGAAATGGTGACTATAAGAGAGAAGTATGGTACTCTTCGTTGTCCTAGGAATTTTCATGGAAGACCAACACGATCAAGGTATACGATTATAGAAGAGTATATGAAACAACTCCCTCCACTCATTGTTCCATTTGTTTTGTCCACCGACGAGGTTGATGGGGATGGCAATTGCGGGTTTCACGTCGCCTCGGAACAAATTGGTTACTTTGGAGAGGCGGTGAACGAAGATGTCACCCAATGGCAAAATTTAAGAACTAAGATGGCGGTACAACTAATAAAGGACAAGGATTTCTATATGGAGATGATGAAGGAAGGAGATAGGCACGACAAAGAACTAGAGTTCAAAGACTTTGTTGCGCGTGTAAAGTGCCGAAAGGGATTGAAGACAATCGGATCCAAGTATTGGATGACAATGCCTAAATGTGGATATCTCTTAGCGGACGCTTTGAATTGCGTGGTACATTTCTTTGTTCCTCCTAGGTATGGACATTCTAATACGTTTACACCTACAAGGACGGTTTGCGATCAATCGGTTAAAGATAGAAGAATTGTTATGGCATTTGTGAATGAGATGCATTTTATCGGTTTAAGAGTAAAGAGGGATTGCCCATTACCTCCGTTGCTGGTTGGAGCGATTACTTCCCAACGAATCATTGTAACGATTGGTTGAAACAATATGAGACCAACATGTTGGATTGGGATCGCGTCATGAAGGTGGATTTCCCGGAAGGCCTACTGGAATTGGTTCCCTCTGATGATGAAGATCAATGATTGTTATGTTTGAAAGATGTATTTTGGAAAGCCCTATTTGTACATATTTTTTTTTTTTGGAATTTTGTGGAAAATACTTTGTGAAGTCTAAAGCTATAATCGGTAGTTATATTTTTAATATATCAACCGATTATACAAGCTTTTGTAAAACAGACTCAATCAATATTATACTCGGTTATTAACTTTTTGAACTTATCTTCCGATTAAAAGGTGATAAAACAACTGAAATTTTTTTCCCGAAATCGGTAGATTACATATTATATAAACATCCGATTGTCACCATACTCGACAAAAAATAAAGCGTAAATTTTTCCCGAGAATCGGTAGACAACATATTGAATAAACTTAGGATTGTCACCATAGTCCGAAAAAAGTGAAAATCTTCCCGAGAATCGGTAGACAACATACCGCATAAACTTAGATTGTCACCAAATTACGAAAAAATAGGTGAAAATCTTCCCCGAGAATCGGTAGACAATATAAAATAATAACTTCCGATTGTAACCAGCGAGAAAAACATTTATCTTTGTTACTACGGACTTGAGAATTCATAACTTCCATCATAAGTGAATTCTTCACCCTTTTCCACTAAGTCTTGTCTTTTTGCGAGTGTCTCCTATATAAACAAACATAAAATAATGTCAACTTCGTTTTAGTAAGAAAGATTAAACACCGGAGCGTTATACTTACAAATTGTTGGATCGACAAGCTTAAGTGGCTAGTGTTAAACATCCTCTTTTGTATCGTTATGTAATCATTTACCCCTTTTTGGACAAGTCGGAAACGATCATGAACTTGTTGGAGTGATCTTTGCTTTGGATTTCCATACTCTCGCACAAATTGGCTATATTCCCTCGCCCAAAAGACTTCGGTGTTAACCTTCTGCTATGACATCTTCACGTCTTGTTTCACGATACCATGTTTTCACAATGACCAAATCTTCATCTGCGTCAAACGTTGCCATGCTTGTAAGTTGAGATATAGAATGAATTCACAAGAGTAGACGATGGAAAATCTATTTGTAGAATACACAATGTTATATATGTGTTGTTTGGTGCATAAATAAGAAGAGTTTACCCTCCTTATATAGATGAGAGTCCCAACGTCTCTTTTTTTTGAAAATATGGCCGTTGATGCGTACTTTACAAGACTCATGCTTTGAAATTGCGTACAATTATTACCCACAATCGGTAGTAAATGTTTGAACAAATCACCCGATTATTCGTAATCGGTAAACATGTATTGTTATATACTTTCGATTATAGGTTGTTTTGTCAACAAAGTTCTCAGTTTCATTAGAGTAGTATAATCGGAGGTTTATCAATATGTATTATCAACCGATTGTACGTGGTTTTCGAGGCACGGCTAGTTTCTTTTGAACGAACTAGCTGTTGGCGTATAATCGGTAGTTAGATCAACAATTAAAACTTCCGATTTTCATAAATATTTTGAAATTCATAACAATATCACCTACACATCATCATAATTTTACATTGAACTCCCTCAATTCTATTACAAGGTATCGTGATTAGCGTCGTGGACGTGTTGGACGATTCCTAAACGGATTAAATCTTTCCATCGCCCTAAGGATTCTAAAATGAGCTTCATAACGGAAGCTTGATCTTTTCCATCTCCGCCATTCCCCGAGAGATCGTTCTATAACCTCATCATTGGTTTCACCCCTCAATCGATATTGATTCACAAGATAAGTTAAATGGACGAATTCTTGGACGTGTCCATTTATTGAACCAACTCGGCGAGAAAAGATCGGCGGAGTGACGGTTGTTTGGGTTCTTAGGTGTCGTCGCAGAATTTTTCGTGAATTTTCCCCAAATAACTCATACTCATTATGCCTCCTTGCCTGCGTTCTTCTCCTCGTCTCGGATAGAATTGAACATAACGCCTACATAAAGATAAATCTTCTTCGATTGTGAACTCCGTAGGATTAATGAATGGTTGGGCCATTATGTTGAAGATGATGTTGGAGAGAGTTTAAAGGCATTTGTGTTCCATAGAGAGTAAAAGGATACAATCCTTATATACAGTTTAGAGTTCCAACGGCTGTATTTTGTTGGGGCATATGTATAATCGGAAGTCAAATGAAGTATTTTAACTTCCGATTATACAGTTGCCCCAAATTTTGTTTTTGCAGAAATGTCATTTTTTTCGAATTTGGGAACTAGAATAATCGGTAGCTAATAACCTACCGATTATACGATTGCCCCAAATTTTGTTTTTGCGAAATGTCATTTTTTTCGAATTTGGGAACTAGAATAATCGGTAGTTAATAAGACTTCCGATTATACAGTTGCCCCAAATTTCTTTCTTGGCGAAATCACCAATTTTGGGAATTTAGGATCTACTATAATCGGTAGTCTCGTGAGGTTATTTCCCTTCCGATTGTCATAGAAGCCGGATGCGAGTTTGGCACAAAATCGATAATAATCGGTAGTATAATATAGTTACTAAGCTTCCGATTTCTGTGTAATAATCGGGAAAAAAATTGCTTCCGATTGTGTAAGGGCATTAACGTATTCTCCGCGTTTTTGGACATCCCTTAACGGTGTATATGGGTTGGGAATAAAAAATTCGCCCCTAATTCTTTCGGGATCGCCCCTAAAAGTGCCAGGCTTTGTTTCTATCTTTCTAGGTGGAGAAAAAATGTATAAGAAGAAGTGTTGATGAACGAATTTTCATTCTCTATATTTATAGCAACAGAACCTCTGTGCCGATGCGCAAAATCCGTAGTGGATAGAGAAGAGTAAACCGCCTCCTGAATTCTCATGCAATTTGTAAAAATAAAACACCCATCGGTCCAATGGTAAAGCGCCATGTGACACTCATGTTAGAAATCCCTCTTCTTCTAATCACGTTCATCCCGACGAAATTGTACTTGATAACGAAATTTCATCAGCCTTACCGATTCAATGCGACAAGATGTATCCTAAAATTGTGCACGTTATTTCTGATTGGCCAATGTGATAGTAGTACCCCACTGATTCTATGTGTCTTCATAAGCACAAACGGTACATCCAAATTGATATATACTTGCTATACCAAATTTCTACCTAACCCCAACATGTCAGAGACATGTTTCTGGTAACTTTTTTCAGACGACTCCCACTTTACTTTTCTCTTCTGTTAACAAAAGAAAGATGTAGCTCTCCTCCTTCACATGCATGCGTACATGAATATTAGTGGACCCATATGCAACCAAATGAGCACTCAATTAATTACATCCAATGGTGCCGCTATCCCTTGCCCGTAATGATTCTCTGATTGCACCTCAAGGCCTACTAAACTACCAATTGTAATGGATTCCCTTTAACATTTTCTGATATGCCAATAGCTTTTATCTACAAAATGACCATTTTGTCCTTTTTGTCCAAAACTTCCGCCAACATCAATACCGACCGCAACAAACACCTCAAACTCTAATTTATATTCCTAGCGCGCGTTAAGTAGACAAACTTGGTCGTCCCTTATCACATGGGAGGGTGCCAATAGCAGTTTCATATAAAATGACTATTTTGCCCTTTTAGCCTTCCAAATTCTTTCTTTGTTCATAACTTCTTCATACGAACTCAAAATGACTCCGTTCTTTCGCCATTGACTTCGTCTTTTCGTCCTCTCTAAGATGATGACAAGAAATCCTGGGTTTGAACGAGTTTCTTTTGGTCTTTGGCCTCTTCTCCACTTGTAGCTAGCTTCTTTTATTGCACAATTAAGTGCAAATTCACTTCTTTTTGGATGATTCTCCTAATGAAACACAAATAAGGGAAAACAAACGTAATATAAAATAATTTGTAAGAATATAAGCAATTACTAGCATGGAATTGACAATAAAATCATGTGAATTATGCACTTATCAGATTCCCCCACACTTGGCTTTTGTTAGTCCTCGAGCAAACTATCTAACTAAAAGTACGACAACTTCCTTTCGTTGGGGACCCGGCTGCACTTAGCATGTGCAACAAGCCTTTAAACCCCTAGGTGTCCCTAGTGGACGAGTTATAGTCTCGTGAGGGTTTACCAGAGATATTACCCACAAAACCTGTTTCAACTTCAAAGCGTTCCAGCGTCCCAAGCATCCAAAGAGCTATGAGGACATAAGGGTTCTCAACCTATTGTCAAGAAGTCGGAAGTACAAGAGAAAATTAACATGTAAAATGTCATTAACCGAAGAAAGTGTGACCGGTCAACCTATGCCATATTGGAAGAAATGATATGCAAAACAAGAAAATAAAGATAAAATGCTTAAAAATAAAAAGATAAAGATACAAAACAGGTGGGTTGCCTCCCACTTAGCGCTTGGATTAAAGTCGCTTGCCCGACTTCAACTCCAATTAATCCTCCAGAGGGAGTGGATCACTCAATGTGACCATATCCTGATT
Organism: Papaver armeniacum; assembly: GCA_023531295.1. Lineage (NCBI taxonomy): Eukaryota > Viridiplantae > Streptophyta > Magnoliopsida > Ranunculales > Papaveraceae > Papaver > Papaver armeniacum. The sequence continues at coordinate 57,027 of JAJJWW010001190.1, read as the reverse complement.
CTCCGTCACAAATTGCTCATAGTATGGTTTCAAACGATGGTCGCAGACCTCGGAGACCAGCCCTGTTTTGGGACTAGTGATTTCAGTTGCACCATGCACAAACACATTAGTAACAACAAATGGTCCAATCCATCTGGACCTAAGTTTACCCGAAAATAATTTAAGACGAGAATGGAATAAAAGAACTTTCTGCCCTACTTCAAAACTCTTTCGGGAAATCATTTTATCATGGAAAGCTTTGGTCTTTTCTTTGTAAATGCGTGAAATTTCATATGCGTCATTTTGTATCTCTTCTAACTCATTGAGTTGAAGTTTCCTATGTTCACCAGCTGCATCTAATTCCATATTACATACCTTGATAGCCCAATAAGCTTTGTGTTCAAGTTCGACCGGAAGATGGCAAGGTTTACCATAGACAAGCCTAAAAGGAGACATACCGATGGGTATCTTGTAAGCTGTCTTATACGCCCACAAAGCGTCATTGAGCCTATAACTCCAATCCTTCCTTGTAACGTTCATCGTCTTCTCTAGGATGGACTTAATCTCCCGGTTGGAAATTTCAGCTTGACCGCTCGTTTGTGGATGATACGGTGTGCCAACTTTATGAGAAATATTATATTTATTTAGAAGAGCGTGAAAGGATATCTTGAAGTGCGAACCTCCATCACTAATCACCACTCGAGGTGTACCAAATCTAGAAAAGATATGTTCCTTCACAAACTCACAAACAACTTGAGAATCATTAGTAGGAGTGGCTTTAGCCTCCACCCACTTAGAAACATAATCTATAGGAAGAAGTATCTAAAATTTCCTATTGGAATTCACAAAATTCCCCATAATATCGATACCCCAAACATCAAAAATCTCAACACCGAGAATTGGTGTTTGCGGCATTTGGTTTCTAGCACCTAGGTTACCTGTCCTTTGACCTATCACAAGCCTTGCAAAATAAATATGCATCCTTAAACAATGTAGGCCAATAAAAACCACTTTTGAGAACCTTGAGGGCTGTCCTCTTGGCTCCGAAAAGGCCACCACAAGCATATGAGTGACAAAAATTCAGAATTGATTGGAACTCGGATTCGAGTACGCACCTGCGGATCATTTTATCGGAGAAATGCTTCCAAAAATAAAGTTCATCCCATATATATTTCTTGGAAATCTTCTTGATCTTGTGTTTCTGAAATGTAGACATGGAACTAGGTACTTGTCCCGTCACCAAGAAGTTAACAATATCAGCGTACCATGGAGTTGTGCCAACAACCGCAAAGAGTTGCTTATCCGGGAAACTATCATGTAAAGGAATCACTTCTTCGGACACAACCAATCTTCTTAGATGATCCGCTACGGTATTCTCACTGCCTTTCTTGTCCTTGATTTGCAAGTTGAACTATTGAAGAAGGATTATCCACCTTATGAGCCTTGGCTTAACATCTTTCTTTGTGAGCTAGTACCGAAGTGCAGCATGGTCGGAGAAAACAACCACCTTTGTACCCACTAAATAAGATCTAAACTTCTCTAGTGCAAACACTATGGCCAAGAGCTCCTTTTCAGTAGTGGAGTAATTGATTTGTTCTCCATTGAGAGTTCTAGAAGCATAATAAATGGCATATGGAACTTTACCATCTCGATGTCCCAACATGGCTCTAACGACATAATCACTTGCATCGCACATCAACTCAAATGGCTTGGTCCAGTCCGGTGGTTTGATAATTGGTGCGGTAGTGAACAACTCTTTCAAGGTGTTAAAAGCTTCCTTGCATTCCTTTCCACAATCAAAGGCCACATCTTTCTGAAAAAGTATACACAGGGGCATTGAAATCTTGGAGAAATCCTTGATTAATCTCCTATAAAAACCTGCATGACCAAGAAAAGAGCGAACCTCCCTCACATTTGTGGGGTATTGTAAGTTTCGAATCAAATCTATCTTAGCCTTGTCCACTTCTAACCCCTTAGAGGATATAACATGGCCTAGTACAATCCCATGATTCACCATAAAGTGACACTTTTCCTAATTAAGAACAAGATTAGTTTCTACGCATCGTTCAAGAATAAGTGCAAGGTTATCTAAGCACTTGTCAAAAGAATCACCATACACGCTAAAATCATCCATAAACACTTCTATGATGCTTTCCACATAATCTAAAAATATACTTACCTTACAACGTTGAAAAGTGGCTGGATCATTGCACAAGCCAAATGGCATACGTCTATACGCAAAAGTGCCAAAAGGACAAGTAAACGTCGTCTTTTCTTGATCTTCCGAAGCTATTATAATCTGGATATAACATGAAAAACCGTCAAGAAAGCAATAGTGAGAGTATCCATCCAACCTTTCAAGCATTTTATCAATGAATGGTAAGGGAAAATGGTCCTTTCGGGTGGTAGAGTTGAGCTTTTGGTAGTCAATGCAAACTCTCCAACCGGCCTGGATTCCAGTTGGAACCAAGTCATTATCTTCGTTTTTCACCACCGTTATTCCGTACTTCTTTGGAACGACTTGAACCGGGCTCACCCATTTGCTATCGGATATGGGATAGATAACCCCTACATCCAACAACTTCAGGATTTCTTTCTTCACTACTTCCATCATCGGAGGGTTCAAGCAACATTGAGCTTCTCTTGTTGGTTTTGCCCCCTCCTCAATAAGTATTCGGTGCATACATGTGGAAGGGCTGATTCCTTTGATATCGGCAATGGTCCACCCAATGGAAGACTTGTACTCTCTTAGCACTCGAACAAGTTTTTACTCTTGCACCTTGGTAAGGTCTTTGGCAATGATCACCGCCAACTCTTCCTTGTCACCCAAATATATGTATTTGAGGTGATCTGGAAGAGGTTTCAATTCAAGAATAGGTGCCTGCACAATCGATGGTAAAATTTTCTCATTAGTAAGCGGCAAAGAAACATAAGACGCATTATACTTTTGTGGAACTTCTTGTAATGAGTTAAGAGCTAAAATAACTTCTTTAAGCTCATCACAAATCGACAATTAACTTTCAAGGTCTTTGTATTTTCCATAACCTATACTCTCCACTATGGTATTTTCTAAAGCATCATCACTATTCAATTCAAAAATCTGTTGAGCTAAAGAATCAATAATATCAATTGAAAAACAGGAATGCACATCACTAGGATATCTCATAGCCTCAAAGATATTGAAACTTATGATTTCATCATCAAATTGCATAGTTAAGGCGCCTTTAAAAACATATATCTTTGTTCTTGCGGTTCGCATGAATGGTCTACCCGACAGCAAGGGAGTAGACGATGGTGAATCTTCATCCATCATGTCAAGAACATAGAAATCCGCCGGAAATATGAGCTGATTAACCTGTTCCAAAATATCTTCAATAACCCCTTTCGGGTAAGTATTATACCCATCAGCAAGTTGTATAACAATACCGGTATTCTTAAGAGGTCCAAGATTCAAGGATTCATAAACGAAAGCGAGCATGGAATTAATGGATGCTCTTAAATCTAGCAAAGCACGTTCAAACCTGATTTTACCAATAGTACATGGTATGTGAAACTACCGAGATCTTTTAACTTAGGTGGCAGTTTCTTTTGAAGATATGCTGAAGTTGTAACGATCCTCAATCTCGTCAACGCTATTAGACCGGTCAAGCGTCGAATTAGCCGACAATAACTCGATTAATCTAGCACGAACGTTAGTTAATAAAAATTAATCTAACAACGATCTAGAGACGAAACTAGTACCATTAAATAGATCTCGAAAAGTTACGCAGAATGGACTACTCAAACGAGTCACTCGGATACCGGACGAAGAAGATATCATTGGTTTAGTATGAAGGGTAAAATCGTCATTTCATGGAATCACTATTGATGCAACACAGACACGTTTTGGCTCCCTTTATCAAATCAAGTGCGTGTCCTAGTGTTTCCTTTAGGCCTTATCTTCACCTAATCGAGCAGATAAGCTCATTCAAGTTTCTTCTTTCACTTTCTTCTTCTTCTTCTTTCTTTTCTCCTCCTCCTCCTCTGTTCGTGCTGTTGATGAAAATTTATGAATCAAATTCGAGATTTGGTGATCTTGATAAGAAAGGAAGAATCAAAGATCGATTATCAGTGGTGAAGATATTTCTATAATTGAATTAGATTCAGATATTCAAAGAGATTCAATGAGTTGGGGTTTATGGATTTGAAATAAGCTTCGCATGGAACCGATAATGATGATTTCTAGTTGGTAATAGATGAAGATCGAATGGGTTAATGCTGTGTTTGTGATATGAAGTTGTTATGAAGATGAATTGAAGAATGAAAGAGTTGGGGTTTCATAAAGGAAATTCAGGGAAGGTTCAAAAGATGAAATTGATGTTCTATGGGATTGATTTGAGATGGGTTTTGATCAGGTAAGAAGTAGCAATGTTTGTATGAGTTTAATTTCGATTTCAGTTACTCATGTTTTTCCCCAAATTTGGAAATTAGGGTTTCGCTGTTGAGAATTGAGAATTGAATTGGAGTCTTCTGAGAATAGAAGATTGTGATGGAGATTAGGAGTCGGACATCGAGAAAAGAAGAATACAATGGAGTAAACCAGTTGGTGATGGGGGTGTCAGTTCAGGTGTTGATTCAATTCAAGAAGAATCGAATAAGGTAATCAAGGGTTCTCTTATTTCAATCTGTTTCATATAATTGAGGATGAAATGATGATATCTAAATGGGGTATGTGATGGAGATGAAATTGTTTATCTGTTGATGTTTTTTTGAGATTTAATTGAAGTTAGCTTAACTGATAGATGGCTCACTTTGATTACAAGATTAATTGAGTTGAAATATTAAATGAATTGAGCAAGAATGATTCTATAAGAACTGTATGCAATGTAATGAGTTTGTAGTAGAAGTGGTGTTGATAGTAAAGGTGTTGTTGAATTTGAAGTATAGTTGAGATTGGTTGTGCTGAGAATGATCCAAGATGTGCACTTGAAGTTTAGTGGTGTTAATGGTTTGGGAATGGTGTTGTTGTTTGTGTTTATGAAATTGTAAGTGCCATGAGTTGTTCTGATTGATTGAGATGTTGCAGGTGCATGACTTTTGAGGTTGGTTATGGAACGGAGAATGAGCGAAATTAGATAAAGCTTATAGAATTAAAGTTACAGGAATTTGGAATATCCTGATATGTGTGTGGATGTAGCTAAGTTGAGAATTGCCTGAGCTGTAGTGTTTAGAGTATGAAGTTTGAAGTTAAACTGTGGGATTCAAGTTTAAATGGTGGTGATTCAGTTTAGTAGCTGTGTTGCTTAAGTCGAATTAGATGTTGCTTGAAGCTGCATTGCAGGTAAGCTAAGATTGTTTTTGTAATCAAATTATGAAGTTTATATGGATTAATTGTATGAAACGATTCAAGTGAAGTTGTATAATCTGGTAGAACTGAAATAAGAATGAAAAGTTGTTTAGAGTTTGGGTTGTAGGGTTGTTCTGGACAATGATTGTGCATTAGAAGTTAGGCACATTGCAAAGGATTTAGCCTTAAGCCTTGTTTGTTCGGTCGGATGTCGACCCGATTCGGTGTGTCCGACTTAGTAAATCGACGAGTTAACTCAATGGTCGACCTAACTGACTTGACTCAGTGAATCTTGACTGAGTTGGTTTCTTTGACCATTGACCCTGGACTTTGACCATATGACTGACGTTGACTGTTAGAGACCTATTGACTGTTAGATTGACCGTTAGGAATCTCAGTTGACCAGATGGACCAGGCCTTAGATTGATGGGCCGGATTAATGGACTTGGGGTTATGACTAGTTTCTTATGATTGATGAATTGGACCCTTATGGTCTGAATTAGCCTTTGGTTCTTTCTACAAAGTTGTAGATATTCATAAGACTTAGCTAGTGGAATATAGAACCAATCTAATTGAATTAGTAAACCTTGAATATGCTAAAGATAGAGAATGAAAAGGTGTAAAATCATAAATGGGCTTAGAACCATTAGATATACTTGTATGATTCTTGTGTGAGCCATTGTGGCTAGATTCTAAGAGTTTTCGTGTGATTAACAGTTAGTTATTAACAATGATCGAATCAAAGGATGAACCAGTGGATCATGGATCTCGAGATAGGCGAGGCTTGTCATCAAAAGAGGTGGGAATCGATAACGAACTTTCTTGTATTCATTATTGTTTTACAAATCAATCTTGGTGTTGTGAAATTCATGCATATCTTTGTATGCTCTGTGTGGTATGAGATGTGTGCCGACTCAATATCCAGTATTCTATAGCTAGGGCGATACACCGCAATATTACATATTCAAAATTATTCTTCCTTTATATCTCATTCTATGGCTAGGGCGATACACCGCAATATTACCTAATCGGTGTGGAATTGGCATCAATATTACTCTTCCTTATGTGCGGCAATACACATCTCATACATGGATGTTTACTGTTCTTTATGGATGTTTACTGTTCCTTTTAAATTACTTTGAAAAAGTTAAGTTTCTACAATATGTATTATCGTCTTTCAATAAAACTTGCATTGTCTTCAAATCATATTAATGATTACTTGAAAGTTAGTTGTTATTTCCACTGGGCACCCCTTTTAGGGATGATGTGCTCACCCGTTCCCACTTTCGATTTCCAAAGATGAGATCGAGTTGCGCGATAAAGCTTCAAGGGTTGAGTTCACTAGTTGATTAACTTCTGCTATGTTTATTATGTTGTATATTTTATTTGTAAACCAAATGACTATTGTATATGTATCATTTGAGAGGAATCCTTGTATATATATATATTTTTGAGCGGGGCTAGTTTTGGGTTAAGTTTTTGTAGCAGATTTCTAAATTGAATGTTTAAGTAACTGATTTAGATTCTTAGTGCCTCTTTATTTAGTTAATCTCTTGGATTAGTCAGCTGCTAGCTTAGGGGGCATTACAGAAGCATTCTCCCCCACACTCATTACCTCATTACCGACCAATTTGTGATTATTAGTGCACAATTCCTTCAAGAACTTTGCATAGCGAGGAACCTGTCTTATCGCCTCAATTAGTGGAATGTTCACTTCAATCTTCTTAAAGATCTCCCAAATCTCTTGGTACAATGTCTCCTTGTTCGACTTTGCAAACCTGCTAGGAAAAGGCGGAGGAGTAGCATAAGTAGAAACACGAGTTTTAGAGTTAGAATTTGTTACCGGGTCAGCCTTTTTAGGGGTTGTGTCACCCTCTTCTTTCTCCAAATCAGGTTCATGGGACACCGGTGATATTGCCGATTTCTCTACTTGCTTCCCACTTCGTAGCTCAATAGCCTTGGCATTCTCCTTATGATTTAATGGTTGTGAAGGAAGTTTTCCAGCTGCTTGTGCTTCTAATTTGCTCACGGTAGTAGCTAGTTGACCCATTTATGTTCGGATGTCCTTCATATCCATCTTTGCCTTTTCCTTATCTTGCGCCATTGTGTTGAGAATGAGATTCAACTTGTCATCCATACTCGTTCCTTGAGTTTCTTGACGTGGCTTTTGCAAGAATTGGTACCCACCTTGTTGATTAAAAGGAGGATTGGAAACTGCCGCTTGATTGTTGGCGTAGCTGAAATTGGGATGATCTCGCCAACCCGGATTGTATGTGCTAGAGTATGGATCATATCTTGGACTTTGTTGATTTTGGTACATTGCACTTACTTGCTCAACATCTTCGGTGTATGATGATGGTATGACAGCCGCTGCTATTTGCTGCATCATCCTCTCCATGTTACCCATTCTATGTTCCAAATGTGAAGAATCACCAACTTCATTCACTTTCCTTACCACTGGTTCACCTCGAGTATAGAATTGTTGAGTGTTCGCAGCCATATTCTCCAACAAAATTGTAGCTTTCGCAATGGTATTGTTGGTAAGTGCACCACCACTTGCGGCATCAATCAAATTTCTCTCATTATAAAGCAAACCCTCGTAGAAGTATTGAATAATGAGTTGATCACTAATTTGATGGTGTGGACAGCTAGCTAGAAGTTTCTTGTACCGCTCCTAATACTCATAGAGAGTCTCTCCAGATACTTGCCTAATACCACAAATCTCCTTGCAAATCACTGCTGCTTTTGATGCCGGAAAATAGTTCTCAAGGAATAACTTCTTCATCCCATTCCATGTGGTTATACTCCCAGGAGGTAAGCAAAAGAACCATTCTCCTGCAGCATCTATAAGGGAGAAAGGAAACGATGTCATAGCCATATCGGCGTCTGCAGTTGCTTTCTTCAAACTAGTCACAACATGATGGAATTATTGCAAGTGACGAATAGGATCTTCTCCCTCTAAACCTTTGAATTTGGGCAGCAAGTGAATCAATTGCGGCTTCAACTCAATGGTTCCATTCAGCTGAATACATAAAGGCTGCTGGTCAAGGTTTGGAGAAGTGAGCTCCTTGAGTGTTCTTGGAGCAGGTGGTCAACCTCCCATTGTGTTGTCTTCCTCTTTGTCCGAGTCCGAGAATTCACTTGGTGTAGAACTAGGAGGAAGTGGATTATTCACATCTTGAATCAAGTCTTTTAGTAAAGTGCCCGAACGAAGACGTATACCAATTGGACTTGGTCTGCCCTCTCCACGCATTCACCAAAGAAATGGTACCTGAAAATCAGATTCTAAGAGATTGAATAAGTAAACTGAAATTGAAAATAAAAGCAAAAGTATAAACTAAGAATAAAAATAACAACTAAGTTCACTGGCCACGGAAGCGCTCGACTACCGGTTTCTACTTATCCAAGTTACCTAGGAGTACGCTTACTAGGTATGATTCAAACAAGTGCTCTAAGTTTTGTAAGATAAGATTGTTCCTAGTGATAAAATTAAAGACTTGAATTACCTACTAGTGTCGATTTCTACATATGGGTACTTAACAAAGTCCCATCATCAATACCCTTGTATCCCTACTTGCGTTTATAGTTTCTAGACAATTACAGGTCGATGAAATTTTAAACTAACAATAGAGGTATGAATTAATCATTCAATTTCGAACTTAAACAATCAAAACATAACTCATAAGTATTATTAGTGTAGTATAAATCAAACAATTACGTAAACAATTGCGAGAAAACAAGCTATTGCATATCAATTAGAAATCCATATTCTGGGCGTTGAAATCATCCTCAATCAAAGATTGTTTTAGCTACTCATGTTCATATGTTCTCAAAAATATAAGGCTTAAAAGATGTTCAAAAGAAGGAGAAGTTTAGATTAAACCCAAACAGCAAACATAGTAGTTGTTGTTGTAGCTTTCACAGAACTTTTCTCCAGCACTTCAGGGGCGTCAAAAGGGGTGATCCGAAGGTAGTTTTTGATGTATTTCTGGGCCTCCCTTTTATATCTTGTCTGCCTGTAAAGTCGCATAAGTCAAACACCCATAATTCTTAACACTCCCAAACCCCTCTAAATCTCAGCCCTTTTAGCTTCATTATTGGACCCACAATATCCATAGAAATGGACACACAAACCTAGTCCTTAACAGCCCTTGAAATTACCTCAAACCCATTAACACAGTCCACCATTTCTTCCATGTTTCAGTTCAAATAGCAGCAACCCATACAAACCTGGTTAGCTTCTACTTCATATCCCTGCCGAACCATGGAAATAACACCAAATTTGAATACATCAGCTTCCTATTTTAACTGAAATCCATCTCAGTTCAGCTCCAAATGTGAGCTGCAAAACCACCAAAGCGCAGCATCTTTTCCTAGTTCTTGTTGTTGTTGAGATACTCTCAAAAAACCCACAAAATCATTCACCCAATTCAGGCCAGCAACATCTTCATCATTATTCTTCTCTTTTATTAGTATCACAGCTCCATAATCACCTTCCTTGCTTGCCTGAACTGCTCTGAACCCTCGCCTTAGACTCTGTGAATACAAGGTAAGAACAGCTGCACCCTTAACGCAACAATGAGAGACAATGGCAGCTTTCACTGTTCTTCTCAAACTACTCATACAACTTGTACTTTTGCATCCATTTCCTCACTTTGCCCCTAAAACATCAAACACAATCCTTGGTAAAGATGCCACAAATTAACATCACCTCTTGCTAACTGTCACGGCTAGAAATTGTATTCAAATCCAGCCATTAGTTCACAGAAATAGTCAGGTCCTTCATCTGTATCCTAGCATACATCTACTATTTTCGGACATTCATTCAGTTCCTGTAATTTACTCAAATCATTTCCAGCTGCACAATCATCAATTCTTGCCTGCAACTCATTCCTTCCCTGCAAGTTCAATTCCAGGCCACAGTCTTCCATGAACCTCCTCCATATCTCAGCAGCAACAATACAACCCGTCGTTCAGGATTTTAAACAAACACCTTGCCTATATAACCTGGTGGTGTTGTCCTCGGTAAATAAATCATCTTCTACACTCCATTTACCTGAATTCAAATCCACAACAAATCCATGTCTTAAACAGCTTCTTTCGACTGAATTCATGCTTCAGAATCTGACCCAAATATCCACCAAACTCTGCCCATTTATCCTTCTCCTGGTTGGCTTCAGGTGAGAGTCTCAATCTTCGCTGAACAGCCACAAACCCCACTGCTTGATCGACGACAGACATGACAGAGAGTTGGTCGTAGGGAGATAGAGAATCCTGTTGTGGATAGAATGGAGAAATGAGCTTCACCTACTTGGACAGATTGGTTTCTATTCAAACCTAATTTCATTCCTTCACAGCACACCCGTGTGGTGCCTTGGTAGGCCTCGAATGATGTATAAATTTATGACCTACATGTTATAATCCGCAAGTGCACGGCGTCTATCGGAGACGCGGCAAGTACGGGTCGATCCCACAAGGACTTGTGGTGCTCGATATTGATCTAAGGCTGCTTAACCGAGTTCTAAAAGTGACAAGTAACAACAGATTGTAACATATATTTTTGTTGCCGATACTGGCTGATTTTTAGTTGTGATCCTAAGCTAAGGTAAAAGACAGAGATAAAGGTATGTTTGGGTTATCAATTCCACCACTAAATTCCTAGTATGTGCTTTCAACTAAGTTAAAAGTCTTGTTCCTATAGTAGCTAAGGGCGTTGTGTCAATTCCGCCACTTAACTAAGGAGTTTCTCCATGCAAAACTTCAAATACCAGCTAAGGGTACTAACCCGAGCATTAGTTATCTAATCAAGTATAACTAATCAAAGGAATTAGCATTTACTAATTGAAACAAGAGTCAATCACTCTCAACTCGGTATTAACCTAACTACGAGTGCATCCATGGCTTTGGTATGCCTTTGTGAGAGCAAAGAGTTGAAGTGATAAAATTGAAGTTATCTAATAAATATTAAGCATACAAGAACATTTCAACGAGTTTAAACACAATTGTGAATTAGGGTTTCATCTCAAACCCTCACACTAAATTAAAACACAAAAATAACAAATTAAATCTATTGATCGCCCTGCTAATCCAGGCGTGAGCTTCTACAAACACCAATCAATTATATTTATACATGCAACATAAAACTACCAAACCCTACTTCACAAAAATCGAAATTAAAGATAAATAACTCAAACCCACGTCTCTGAATCGCTTTCCTCTTCCTTGTCGTGCGGCTCTGAGAACTCCATCACTTGATTGATTACACAGAACCCTAACCCTAGTTCCATTTATCTCTTTCATAGCCTCTAGAGTTGTTGAGAGAGGCTAGGCAAGAGATGAGTGAAACTAAAGGTGGTGTTGGTGCTTGTTTGTTGCGGGATGGTGACGGGAAGGTGATGATGGAGGCGGTGAGGGATCTTGGTCGGGTGAAGGAGGTGGAGGAGTGGGTTTTGCGAGCTACGCTCGAGAAAGAGAAGAAAGAGAAAAAGAAGAGAAGAAATGAAGTGGTTTTGCTCGATAGGTATAGGGTTAGGTTGATAGGGTGTTAAGCGGTTGCATCGACTGATGATGGGAAGACTGTAGCGAGCGTCGGATGAAGCGGAGTGCGATCCGAACAGGGAGAGAGGGTAGCCGGTTTTGATGTGATCTGGTGTAGCACGGAGCATCAAGAGATGATGTATAGTGATGGAGCGACCGTTGGATGTAGGCGAGGGAGATCTCAATGGCTCGAGTGAGCGGGCTCGGATCGGGTCATGGGTAGCTCTAGCCCAAGTCTTCCTTGTTGGGTTGCAACCGATTTGCGCGCGGGCTTTGGCTATCTCTGCTCCATAGATGTTTGACTTCAATTCTTCGCTCTTTAGCTCCTCGGATTCTCCGAGCTTTATTTATTACCTAAAAACACAAAATTAATTAATACAAATATTTATTCTTGAAAACAAAGAAAACACGAGAACTGGGATAATATCTGAGTTATAAGCGCAAAAGATGAGTAAAATGCCAATAAAAAGGTGTATAAATATGCACTATTTGGCACTCATCAAATACCCCCAAACCTGAATTTTACTTGTCCTCAAGTGAAACAGAAATGAAGAAATCCTAACTATACCACTGTCGTAGGTCTCTCGAATGCATTTAGCGTATGCACTAAGCCTTTAAACCCCTAGGTGTCCCTAGTGGACGAGTTGTAGTCTCGTGAGGGTTTACAAGAGGTGTACCCACAAAACCTTCTCCAACTTCAGAGTGTAAAAGAGTCTCAAGCATCCTAGAAGCTATGAGGACATAGAGTTTCTGCATGCTAGTAACAGAAGTTAGAACTATCGAAGAACGCATTCTCATCCTTAAATTCTGAGCGAGAAGTAACCATACCATATGAAAGAATTCGGATTCGATTGTGATCATAAGCCTCGACTTCTGCCTCACCATTAGGGTTTTATGATAATTGCACTCAAAAAGATTGCTTTTTTAGTCTCTCATGTGTGCAGGCAGGAATAAAGAGAGAAATCCTGCACACGTTGTAGGTAAGAAGGATAACCTTCCGAAATAAAATCTGGAGACTCCACAAAAGTGTGGACAAAAAGAATCTTTTTCTAATGATCTCTAAGAAGGGAAAATCAACCATTAGTAAGGGTGTGAGTACTCACTCACTTCTCACCCGATCGGCAATTAATATCACTCTCTCATAAGAAACCATAGAAACGTCTTCAATCTTCGGTCTTCGGTCTTCAATTGTTGATGACGAACTTCTAAACTTCACAAAAACTTGACAAATTTTAATTTTTTTACTCAAATTCCTTGTTGTTTGGATTTTTCTTTTTAAATTCTTCTTTACCATGGTGGTAGCAAAAATAAACTACAATATTTTTTTTTTTTTTTTTTTTTTTTTTTTTTTTTTTTTTTTGATATTACAATAAGTGAAAATAAAAATAAAAATAAAAATAATGAAACAACTACTCCATGGACAAAGGACTTTATCACTCAATTTTTCCACAACTTGTATTGTCTTGATTTTATAAATTTTATTAATTCTCATCCTATTTTCTTTTCGTTTTCTTTGTTGCACGTAAACCTTGGACTATATCAATTTTTCTTTCCATATTCTGATTCTGCTCCGCTTGCTGACGATGATGTGTTTCTATGGGTCTTGCTGATTGAGAGAGAGAGAGATGCTAACGGCAAATCGGTATTTAGAAGGAGTTTTCATCTTTAGACGTCACCCTCATGATTGACAAAAACTAGCACTCAAGAGATCAAAAGTAGTGCTGAAAATGGTGCGAAGTTGGGTAGCTCACCATTCCTACCCTAATTTACGTACGGTGACACACACTCTAACAAACTTTTTAGAAAGTTGCAAAAAATTGAAGGTTGGTGCCTCACTTGATGTAAATTGGGTAGTCTCCACTATGGGTGATCACAATTCTACTACCGAATATCTAAACAGCACCTAATTCGCCCTCCAGTATGGTTAAATCCAACTTTAACGCTCTAATCAACTAAGGAACCCGATTGTGTTCTCCGGCACTTCTAACTTTTGTTATTTCGGTCAGAATTTCTATGTAAACATAGCTAAAAGCATGCTAGTGACTCTAAAATCTCTAAAATTGGAGGTTTTTACAAAAAGGGGTTTTTTTTTTTTTTTTTTTTTTGATGTTAAAAGGTGAAATAAAAGACTAAAAACTCTAAATGCAAATGCACCCCCAAACCTAAATCAAACATTGTCCTCAATGTGTCTACATTTAGAAAAAAATTTAAACAGTCACATACCGAGAGAACTATGCTGATAAGAGAAAAGGGAAGAGATTACTGGGATGTCGGCGGGAGCAAGGTTGAGCTTCATTCGTCAAGGCAAAATCCAACATTCTCAGGTGGTGATTATATCGGATTAGCACAAAAAAAATGCACAAGAAGACTCAACCGATTCAAGAAAGAAAAATTAACAAGTCCTACAAAAATTTACTAACAGTCTAAAGAGTTGAGGGTCAACCCAATAGAAAATATGTACAAACATTAACAAATGTAACATGAAAATGGGCTTTGGTTTATGTGGGAATTTGGTTTATTGGGATTTGGTTTGTTTGGGATTTATTTGGTTTATGTGGGAAGCCCAAGTTGTTGTGGGCTCAATTTGGTTTTGGTTTGTTTGGGATTTGTTGTTTGAATGGGCTGATTTGGTTTATTGGGTTTTTGGTTGGTTGGGAAAGTCTGGCCCAGCTTGGTTGCACAAACCAGTGTGTAGCTTAGTCTTTTGCACGGCCCTGCTAGATAGGCCAAGTTTTGTGGGCTGAGTTTTGGTTATCTTTTTGTGGGCTCTAGCTGTTTGCAGCCCAGGTGAAAAGGCTCGATATGTGGGGTGAGTTTGTGTCGCACCCAACAGATGTGGGTTTAGCTTGACCCGAGTTGTGGTAACGGCACGGCCAGGATGTGAGTTGAGTGGGCTAGAAGTCAATGGTTTGTTTCATTGGCTATCCGGCATAGGGTTCTGTTGGTGCGAGTTTGGTAACTCGAGCACTGGCGTGTGCACAGACTGGCTAGGCTCGGTTGGCGGGTTACACACAGCCCAAATTAGGTGCACCACGGCTCTTGCAAAGCACAACACGGGGAAGGCAGACTCACAGCTAACAAATGACAAAGCACGGGGTGGCGGGGCGGGTTGTGTAGCTCGGTGATAGTAAGTTTACAAGGCTTCACACAAAGCTCTGGGCAAATGACAACTAGGTTTTAAAGCACTGCCTTGGATATTCAGAACTCACACTTGCAGACTTCGGGGGCTAGCAAGGTGGCAAAGGGCTCACAAGGCTCACGGGGTTCACACAAATGCACTGGTGAAATACGGGGGCTAGCTTTGGCTACCTCAAACAAACAATTAGTTCTTGCAAACAGGCACAACAGTCTAGCAAGGTGCGATTTCTCCCACAAGGTCTCAAGCCTCGGGGCCGAGTTTGAGCACAATAGGGTTTCACACAAGGCTCGGGGCTAAACAAAGACAAAGACATAGCATACAATACGGGGCAATACATGACACATGGCACATGGCACAATTCCACGGGTCTCACACAGAGTGTTAACCTAGTTCACGAGTCATGCAAGCATAGATTCCAGGGCATACGAGGTCGACTTTTGAGCATAAAGTGCGACATATGACTTGGCTTTTACAAGTAGTGACCCAACATTGCGGCTTTAGGGGCTGAGGTTAATAGCTCGGTACAATGTGGTTTAGGTTTCACGAGATCGAGCAAATCAGCGAGACACACAATGCTAGCACAACCACATCGGGGGTACCACGAGATCATTCACAAATCATTCACGAGCAATACGGGGCACTGAGCATACAAATACGGGGTGCGGATGTGCAATTTGGAAACTCGACTTCGGGGGTGAGGTTTCACACAAGGCAACAAATGGGCAATCAGGTTTCAAGCAACATACATTATGCACACATTTCAGATATTGCAGGTTACGCTCAAGATGGTACTCTATATTGCAAGGTGTTGGGAAGTACCTTGCTAAGCAGCTAGGTTATCAGGAGACATGGGTTAGCATTTATAAAAATGAGGTACATTGAAGTTTTAGAACAACCAACCGCACAGGGCACAACGGCTATATTGTCTTGCTCCTTGTCTTTCCACGAGGTTGCTCACACCTTAGCAAGTTAGCGACAAATGACACGAGGTAGAATGCACTGCGGCTCAACAAAGAGATTAGTTCTCTATAATGAAAAACTATGCTCAACTATGCAGCCAAGATGGCTGTACTGTGCAACTATGCAGCCAAGATGGCTGTGCTTTGGACTGACTGGAGAAGATGGCAAGTGACACTAAGCTACAGCTACAGAGGCTTATAGCTCAGGTCAAGAAGTAAGATGCAACAAAAGGAACAATGTGCGAGAGGATGATGCGAGAGAGCTATGAAACTACAACAGAAGCTATGAAGCAAAGGTTAAAACAAGTTATAAATTACGGGAAAGCAAACTATATGCAGGGTTATACCAGATATGCAATGAGAGGCTAATGATATGCTAAGTTACACTATTAACAGAAGATAACAAAGTGAAACTTTAAAATGAATATATACGAGGATAGATGAAAACTCAGTGAAACAAGCCAAAAAACTACGGGGCACGCGCCAAGTCCCCGCAACGGCGCCAAAAACTTGGTAGGCCTCGAATGATGTATAAATTTATGACCTACATGTTATAATCCGCAAGTGCACGGCGTCTATCGGAGACGCGGCAAGTACGGGTCGATCCCACAAGGACTTGTGGTGCTCTGATATTGATCTAAGGCTGCTTCAACTGAGTTCTAAAAGTGACAAGTAACAACAGATTGTAACATATATTTTTGTTGCCGATACGGCTGATTTTTAGTTGTGATCCTAAGCTAAGGTAAAAGACAGAGATAAAGGTATGTTTGGGTTATCAATTCCACCACTAAATTCCTAGTATGTGCTTTCAACTAAGTTAAAAGTCTTGTTCCTATAGTAGCTAAGGGCAGTGTGTCAATTCTGCCACTTAACTAAGGAGTTTCTCCATGCAAAACTTCAAATACCAGCTAAGGGTACTAACCCAGAGCATTAGTTATCTAATCAAGTATAACTAATCAAAGGAATTAGCATTTACTAATTGAAACAAGAGTGAATCACTCTCAACTCAGTATTAACCTAACTACAGTGCATCCATGGCTTTGGTATGCACTGTGAGAGCAAAGAGTTGAAGTGATAAAATTGAAGTTATCTAATAAATATTAAGCATACAAGAACATTTCAACTGAGTTTAAACACAACTGTGAATTAGGGTTTCATCTCAAACCCTCACACTAAATTAAAACACAAAAATAACAGAAATTAAATCTATTGACTGCCCTGGCTAATCCAGGCGTGAGCTTCTACAAACACCAATTAATTATATTTATACATGCAACATAAAACTACCAAACCCTACTTCACAAAAATCGAAATTAAAGATAAATAACTCAAACCCACGTCTCTGAATCGCTTTCCTCTTCCTTGTCGTGCGGCTCTGAGAACTCCATCACTTGATTGATTACACAGAACCCTAACCCTAGTTCCATTTATCTCTTTCATAGCCTCTAGAGTTGTTGAGAGAGGCTAGGCAAGAGATGAGTGAAACTAAAGGTGGTTGTTGGTGCGGCTGTTGCAGGATGGTGACAGGAAGGTGATGATGGAGGCGGTGAGGGATGCTGGTCGGGTGAAGGAGGTGGAGGAGTGGGTTTTGCAGAGCTCTGCTCGAGAAAGAAAGAAAGAAAAAGAAGAGAAGAAATGAAGTGGTTTTGCTCGATAGGTATAGGGTTAGGTTGATAGGGTGTTAAGCGGTTGCATCGGCCGATGATGGGAAGGCGCAGCGAGCGTCGGATGAAGGCGGTGCGATCCGAACAGGCCGAGAGAGGTAGCCGGTTTTGATGTGATCTGGTGTAGCACGGGAGCATCAAGAGATGATGTATAGTGATGGAGCGACCGTTGGATGTAGGCGAGGGAGATCTCAATGGCTCGAGTGAGCGGGCTCGGATCGGGTCATGGGTAGCTCTAGCCCAAGTCTTCCTTGTTGGGTTGCAAGCGATTTGCGCGCGGGCTTTGGCTATCTCGCTCCATAGATGTTTGACTTCAATTCTTCGCTCTTTAGCTCCTCGATTCTCCGAGCTTTATTTATTACCTAAAAACACAAAATTAATTAATACAAATATTTATTCTTGAAAACAAAGAAAACACGAATACGGGATAATATCTGAGTTATAAGCGCAAAAGATGAGTAAAATGCCAATAAAAAGGTGTATAAATATGCACTATTTGGCACTCATCAAATACCCCCAAACCTGAATTTTACTTGTCCTCAAGTGAAACAGAAATGAAGAAATCCTAACTATACCACCATCGTAGGTCTCTCGAATGCATTTAGCGTATGCACTAAGCCTTTAAACCCCTAGGTGTCCCTAGTGGACGAGTTGTAGTCTCGTGAGGGTTTACAAGAGGTGTACCCACAAAACCTTCTCCAACTTCAGAGTGTAAAAGAGTCTCAAGCATCCTAGAAGCTATGAGGACATAGAGTTTCGCATGCTAGTAACGAAGTTAGAACTATCGAAGAACGCATTCTCATCCTTAAGTCTTTGAGCGAGAAGTAACCATACCATATGAAAGAATTCGGATTCGATTGTGATCATAAGCCTCGACTTCGCCTCACCATTAGGGTTTTATGATAATTGCACTCAAAAAGATTGCTTTTTAGTCTCTCATGTGTGCGAAAGGGGAATAAAGAGAGAAATCCCGCACACGTTGTAGGTAAGAAGGATAACCTTCCGAAATAAAATGCGAGACTCCACAAAAGTGTGGACAAAAAGAATCTTTTTCTAATGATCTCTAAGAAGGGAAAATCAACCATTAGTAAGGGGTGTGAGTACTCACTCACTTCTCACCCGATCGGCAATTAATATCACTCTCTCATAAGAAACCATAGAAACGTCTTCAATCTTCGGTCTTCGGTCTTCAATTGTTGATGACGAACTTCTAAACTTCACAAAAACTTGACAAATTTTAATTTTTTTACTCAAATTCCTTGTTGTTTGGATTTTTCTTTTTAAATTCTTCTTTACCATGGTGGTAGCAAAAATAAACTATTTTTTTATTTTTTTTTTTTTTTTTTTTTTTTTTTTTTTTTTATTACAATAAGTGAAAATAAAAATAAAAATAAAAATAATGAAACAACTACTCCATGGACAAAGGACTTTATCACTCAATTTTTCCACAACTTGTATTGTCTTGATTTTATAAATTTTATTAATTCTCATCCTATTTTCTTTTCGTTTTCTTTGTTGCACGTAAACCTTGGACTATATCAATTTTTCTTTCCATATTCTGATTCTGCTCCAGTTGCTGACGATGATGTGTTTCTATGGGTCTTGCTGATTGAGAGAGAGAGAGATGCTAACGGAAAATCGGTATTTAGAAGGAGTTTTCATCTTTAGACGTCACCCTCATGATTGACAAAAACTAGCACTCAAGAGATCAAAAGTAGTCTTTGAAAATGGTGCGAAGTTGGGTAGCTCACCATTCCTACCCTAATTTACGTACGGTGACACACACTCTAACGACTTTTTTAGAAAGTTGCAAAAAATTGAAGGTTGGTGCCTCACTTGATGTAAATTGGGTAGTCTCCACTATGGGTGATCACAATTCTACTACTCGAATATCTAAACAAGACCTAATTCGCCCTCCGGTATGGTTAAATCCAACTTTAACGCTCTAATCAACTAAGGAACCCGATTGTGTTCTCCGGCACTTCTAACTTTTGTTATTTCGGTCAGAATTTCTATGTAAACATAGCTAAAAGCATGCTAGTGACTCTAAAATCTCTAAAATTGGAGGTTTTTACAAAAAGGGGTTTTTTTTTTTTTTTTTTTTTTTTTGATGTTAAAAGGTGAAATAAAAGACTAAAAACTCTAAATGCAAATGCACCCCCAAACCTAAATCAAACATTGTCCTCAATGTGTCTACATTTAGAAAAAATTTAAACACTCACATACCGAGAGAACTATCTTTGATAAGAGAAAAGGGAAGAGATTCTGGGATGTCGGCGGAGCAAGGTTGAGCTTCATTCGTCAAGGCAAAATCCAACATTCTCAGTGGTGATTATATCGGATTAGCACAAAAAAATGCACAAGAAGACTCAACCGATTCAAGAAAGAAAAAATTAACAAGTCCTACAAAAATTTACTAACAATCTAAAGAGTTGAGGGTCAACCCAATAGAAAATATGTACAAACATTAACAAATGTAACATGAAAATGGGCTTTGGTTTATGTGGGAATTTGGTTTATTGGGATTTGGTTTGTTTGGGATTTATTTGGTTTATGTGGGAAGCCCAAGTTGTTGTGGGCTCAATTTGGTTTTGGTTTGTTTGGGATTTGTTGTTTGAATGGGCTGATTTGGTTTATTGGGTTTTTGGTTGGTTGGGAAAGTCTGGCCCAAACTTGGTTGCACTGACCAGTGTGTAGCTTAGTCTTTTGCATGGCCCAGCTAGATAGGCCAAGTTATGTGGGCTGAGTTTGGTTATCTTTTTGTGGGCTCTAGCTGTTTGCAGCCCAGGTGAAAAGGCTCAGTATGTGGGCTGAGTTTGTGTGCGCAGCCCAACAGATGTGGGTTTAGCCAGCCCAGGTTGTGGTAACAACCTGACCCGGATGTGAGTTGAGTGGGCTAGAAGTCAATGGTTTGTTTCAAATTTTGCTATCCGGCATAGGGTTCTGTTGGTGCAGAGTTTGGTAACTCGAGCCTTTGGGCAGGTGCACGGCTCGGCTAGGCTCGGATTGGCGAGTTACACACGGCCCAAATTAGGTGCACCTGCCCCGGCTCTTGCAAAGCACAACACGGGAAGGCGGGACTCACGGCTAACAAATGACGGCACGGGGTGGCGGGGCGGGTTGTGTAGCTCGGTGATAGTAAGTTTACAAGGCTTCACACAAAGCTCGGGGCAAATGCCAACTAGGTTTTAAAGCACCCGCCTTGGATATACAGAACTCACACTTGCAGCTTCAGGGGCTAGCAAGGTGGCAAAGGGCTCACAAGGCTCACAGGGTTCACACAAATGCACAGCTGAAATACAGGGGCTAGCCTGGCTACCTCAAACAAACAATTAGTTCTTGCAGCTGAGGCACAACAGGTCTAGCAAGGTGCGATTTCTCCCACAAGGTCTCAAGCCTCGGGGGCTGAGTTTGAGCACAACAGGGTTTCACACAAGGCTCGGGGCTAAACAAAGACAAAGACATAGCATACAATCTGAGGCAATACATGACACATGGCACATGGCACAATTCACGGGTCTCACACAGAGTGTTAACCTAGTTCACAGTCATGCAAGCATAGATTCCGGGGCATACGGGGTCCGACTTTTCGAGCATAAAGTGCAAAGATATGACTTGGCTTTTACAAGTAGTGACCCAACATTGCAGCTTCAGGGGGCTGAGGTTAATAGCTCAGTACAATGTGGTTTAGGTTTCACAGATGCAGCAAATCAGCAGACACACAATGCTAGCACAACCACATCAGGGGGGTACCACAGATCATTCACAAATCATTCACAGGCAATACAGGGGCCTGAGCATACAAATACGGGGTGCGGATGTGCAATTTGGAAACTCAAATTGGGGGTGAGGTTTCACACAAGGCAAACAATGGGCAATCGGGTTTCAAAAAC
This sequence comes from Papaver armeniacum, assembly GCA_023531295.1. NCBI lineage: Eukaryota > Viridiplantae > Streptophyta > Magnoliopsida > Ranunculales > Papaveraceae > Papaver > Papaver armeniacum. The sequence goes on along the minus strand of JAJJWW010001190.1, from coordinate 35,530 downwards.
ATACATTATGCACACATTTCGGATATTGCAGAGGTTACGCTCAAGATGGTACTCTATATTGCAAGGTGTTGGGAAGTACCTTGCTAAACGGCTAGGTTATCGGGAGACATGGGTTAGCATTTATAAAAATGAGGTACATTGAAGTTTTAGAACAACCAACCGGCACAGGAGCACAACGGCTATATTGTCTTTGCTCCTTGTCTTTCCTCGAGGTTGCTCGGCACCTTAGCAAGTTAGCGACACGGCAAATGTGGTGTAGAATGCACCTGCACTCAACAAAGAGATTAGTTCTCTATAATGAAAAACTATGCTCAACTATGCGACCAAGATGGTTGTCTTGTGCAACTATGCGGCCAAGATGGTCATGCTTTGGACCTGACCGGAGAAGATGGCAAGTGACACTAAGCTACGGCTACGGAGGCTTATAGCTCGAGTCAAGAAGTAAGATGCAACAAAAGGAACAATGTGCGGAGGATGATGCGAGCTATGAAACTACAACGAGGAAGCTATGAAGCAAAGGTTAAAACAAGTTATAAATTACAGGGAAAGCAAACTATATGCAGGGTTATACCAGATATGCAATGAGAGGCTAATGATATGCTAAGTTACACTATTAACAGAAGATAACAAAGTGAAACTTTAAAATGAATATATACAGGGATAGATGAAAACTCAGTGAAACAAGCCAAAAAACTACAGGGCACGCGCCAAGTCCCCGGCAACGGCGCCAAAAACTTGGTAGGCCTCGAATGATGTATAAATTTATGACCTACATGTTATAATCCGCAAGTGCACGGCGTCTATCGGAGACGCGGCAAGTACGGGTCGATCCCACAAGGACTTGTGGTGCTCTGATATTGATCTAAGGCTGCTTCAACTGAGTTCTAAAAGTGACAAGTAACAACAGATTGTAACATATATTTTTGTTGCCGATACGGCTGATTTTTAGTTGTGATCCTAAGCTAAGGTAAAAGACAGAGATAAAGGTATGTTTGGGTTATCAATTCCACCACTAAATTCCTAGTATGTGCTTTCAACTAAGTTAAAAGTCTTGTTCCTATAGTAGCTAAGGGCGGTGTGTCAATTACGCCACTTAACTAAGGAGTTTCTCCATGCAAAACTTCAAATACCAGCTAAGGGTACTAACCCGAGCATTAGTTATCTAATCAAGTATAACTAATCAAAGGAATTAGCATTTACTAATTGAAACAAGAGTGAATCACTCTCAACTCGGTATTAACCTAACTACAAGTGCATCCATGGCTTTGGTATGCACTTTGTGAGAGCAAAGAGTTGAAGTGATTAAATTGAAGTTATCTAATAAATATTAAGCATACAAGAACATTTCAACTGAGTTTAAACACAACTGTGAATTAGGGTTTCATCTCAAACCCTCACACTAAATTAAAACACAAAAATAACAGAAATTAAATCTATTGACTGCCCTGGCTAATCCAGGCGTGAGCTTCTACAAACACCAATCAATTATATTTATACATGCAACATAAAACTACCAAACCCTACTTCACAAAAATCGAAATTAAAGATAAATAACTCAAACCCACGTCTCTGAATCGCTTTCCTCTTCCTTGTCGTGCGGCTCACGAGAACTCCATCACTTGATTGATTACACGAACCCTAACCCTAGTTCCATTTATCTCTTTCATAGCCTCTAGAGTTGTTGAGAGAGGCTAGGCAAGAGATGAGTGAAACTAAAGGTGGGCTGTTGGTGCGGGCTTGTTGCGGGATGGTGACGGGAAGGTGATGATGGAGGCGGTGAGGGATCTTTGGTCGGGTGAAGGAGGTGGAGGAGTGGGTTTTGCGAGCTCACGCTCGAGAAAGAGAAGAAAGAGAAAAAGAAGAGAAGAAATGAAGTGGTTTTGCTCGATAGGTATAGGGTTAGGTTGATAGGGTGTTAAGCGGTTGCATCGACCGATGATGGGAAGACCTGTAGCGAGCGTCGGATGAAGGCGGGTGCGATCCGAGCGGTGAGAGAGGTAGCCGGTTTTGATGTGATCTGGTGTAGCACGGGAGCATCAAGAGATGATGTATAGTGATGGAGCGACCGTTGGATGTAGGCGAGGGAGATCTCAATGGCTCGAGTGAGCGGGCTCGGATCGGGTCATGGGTAGCTCTAGCCCAAGTCTTCCTTGTTGGGTTGCAATCGATTTGCGCGCGGGCTTTGGCTATCTGCTCCATAGATGTTTGACTTCAATTCTTCGCTCTTTAGCTCCTCAGATTCTCCGAGCTTTATTTATTACCTAAAAACACAAAATTAATTAATACAAATATTTATTCTTGAAAACAAAGAAAACACAGAATCTGGGATAATATCTGAGTTATAAGCGCAAAAGATGAGTAAAATGCCAATAAAAAGGTGTATAAATATGCACTATTTGGCACTCATCATGCCTTGGTGGTGAAATCCAGTTACTTTCTTCCTTAAGATGGTACAAGTGAGCCCCTCCAGTGCTAAGCCCATGACTGCCTTCAAACTAGCATGTGTAGTCCACCAAGCTCGTGACTCAATTGGCATGAGTTTAGAATTCATAGTTGTCGAGAATCGGCATCATCTGCTGGTTCCCTGCCACCACCGTCCTTGGTCTCCAGTTTATTGGCATGGCGCTTTTTCTCTTCTTTGAATTCTTTCACTACAGCAGCCGTCTTTTATTTCTCAGGTCCACTTCTTTCCTTCAATTTCTATACATCACTAAAGCTGTCGTGCTTTTCAGACAGATAAATTTGCATCACTAAAGCCGCCATACTTTTCAGACAGAGATGAAGAAATAAAAACAAATAATGAGAAATAACCCGCCTCCAACAGCAGTTGCACCTTTTTGCCTTTTAAGCGACGTTTCTTCTTCTTTTGTTCCAAATGACTCCAAAGTACCTAAAACTCAAAAGCAAACATAAAATACATAATTTACAAGAAAACTTAGCAAAGAAAGCATAAACAATAGATAAATATTAAGGTGTTCTAGACACCTATCAATAGATAAGAGTAAACCGCCTCCTGGATTCTCATGCAATTTGCAAAAATAAAACACCCATTGGTCCAACGATAAAGCGCCATGTGGCACTCATGTCAGAAACCCCTTTTCTTCTAATCACGTTCATCCCCACAGAACTGTACTTGATAACTATATTCCATCAGCCTTACCGATTCAATGCGATAATATGTATCATAAAATTGTGCACGTTATTTCTGATTGGCCAATGTGATAGTAGTACCCCACTGTATGTGTCTTTATAAGCACAAACGGTACATCCAAATTGATGTAAACTTGCTACACCAAATTTCTACCTAACCCCAACATGCCAGAGACATGTTTCTGGTAACTTTTTCGAGACGGGTTCCACTTTACTTTTCTCTTCTGTTAACAAAAGAAAGATGTGGCTCTCCTCCTTCACATGCATGCGTACATGAATATTAGAGCAACTGCAGTGGTGCGATCATAAACCAAAGACTAAAGAGCAAAAAAAAAACCAAATTTTGGGTTTAGTCCGTGTTCACACGCTACGGGAGAAAGATTAAACCAAATGGGCGCAACTTCAAGTTGCGCCCATTAATTTTTTATTTTTTTTTCAATGGGGCGTAACTTTGAGTTACGCCCCAATCAAAGCAACTCTTAGTTGCGCCCCAAATTTTTTTTTTTTTTGTCTTCTTATGACGGGCGGAGTTATAAATTACGCTGTTAAAATAACTTTAAATTACGCCCGACTAAAACCAAACTAAAGACTATATTTGGTCCGGTTTTTAGTTTTAGTCTGGTCTTTGATCTTTACTCCTTCTCCACTGCGCCTGGTTTTTGGACCAAAATTTTGGTTTTGGTCTCCCACTGTGGATGCTCTTAGTGGACCCATATGCAACCAAATGAGCACTCAATTAATTACATCCAATGGTGCCGCTATCCCTTGCCCGTAATGATTCTCTGATTGCACCTTAAGAGCAACCACAGTCATGGAAGGGACTAAATACTAAAAGCCATACCAAAAGCTAAAAAAAATTGGGTATAGTGGAGATGAAATGTAGCGGTGAAAGACTACTATTTAGTCTGGCGGATGATATAATAGCGCCCCAAGTTGAGCGTAAGTATAATGTGCGTATGATGGTGAGGCGTGGGTATAACAAACGTACGTATGGGACGTAAGTATTGTGCACGCTGGGAGAGGGGCGTGAGTATTACAAGCGCTTGGAGTGAGGCGAAGATAATAACCACGCTCAACCAACCTTGATTATTTTAATCAATTAATTTTAATCCTAACAGACGTAGTTCATAAGGGCATCCCATTTGGGCGGATTTAATAACCACGCCTCACATCAGGCGTAGGTATTACATGCGTTTTGCTTGGCGCAGTTTATAACTCCGTCCCATTCAGACGTTCATTTCATCTCCGCTTCGCTCTCGTGCGTTAATTATACTCACGCCCGGATAAAACGTTCACTATACTTGCGCCTAACCTCACACGCACTTAATATCTACGCCCCACTATATGTTGATTTGGTCTGGATTGACGACTACATTTAGTCTCAAACCCTAGTTTTCCAGACCATATATGGCTTTAGTCCCTTCCACTGCGGCTCACTTTTGGACTAAATTTGGGTATAGTCCCCAAATTTGGTCGTGAGTGTGGTTGCTCTAAGGCCTACTAAACTACCAATTGTAATGGATGCCCTTTAACATTTTCTGGTCTACCAATAGCCTTTATCTGTAAAATGACCATATTGCCCTTTTTTGTCCAAAACTTCCGCCCACATCAATACTGACCGCAACAAACACCTCAAACTCTAATTTATATTCCTAGTAGACAAACTTGGTCGCCCCTTATCACATGGGAGGGTGCCAATAGCAGTTTTATGTAAAATGACCATTTTGCCCTTTTAGCCTTCCAAATTCTTGTTTTGCTCATAACTTCTTCATACGAACTCAAAATGACTCAGTTCTTTCGCCATTGACTTCATCTTTTCGTCATCTCTAAGATGATGACAAGAACTCCTGGGTTTGAACGAGTTCTCTTGGTCTTTGTCCCCTTCTCCACTTATAGATAGCTTCTTTTATTGCACAATTAAGTGCAAATTCACTTCTTTTTGGACGATTCTCCTAATGAAACACAAATAAGGGAAAACAAACGTAATATAAAATAATTTGCAAGAATATAGGAAAGGTACTATCGGTATTAGGGGAAGTAAAATTGGGATTGAGGATTTTCAAAATTATATACGCAGTATCTTATAGGGCTCAAGTGCGTCTGCAGTATCCTTCGGGTTCGAAATTATATACGCAGTATTTTATACGGGCTCAAGTGCGTCTGCGGTATCCTTCTTCGGGTTAAAAACTATATACGCAGTATTTTCTACGGGTTCGAATGCGTCCATGGTATCCTTATTTGGGTTCAAAATTATATATGGAGCATTTTTCTACGGGTTCGAATCATATATGCAGTATTTCCCTTGGGTGCATATACACAATATTTTCTACAAGAAGCACGGCAAGAAATCATATGCGCAATATCATCGCAAGGATTATAAAATAAAAACGCCTACTCTTAGGGTTTGCACCTACATGAAAAGGGAAACCAGAGAAGTACTGGAAGACATACACAGGCTTCTGGTTTTCTTTGTGACTCTACCGCTAGTAGGAAAGGATGAAAGGAATAAGGTGCAAGATGAGAGAAAGGGATTTTATATATATGGGCGTGAAGATTATGAAATAGGGAAGGATTTCCCTTTACCAAAAATCGTGCGTATAAGGAACGGGCCCACAAGGGCGCCCAACTTCCCAACGTCGCCCAAGTTACACCGGTCCCGCCAGTTGCGCCAACTCCCCAGTACCGCCCAAGCCACACCGGTCCCACTAATTGCGCCCAACTTCCCAATGTCGCCCAAGTTGCACCGGTCCCACCAATTGCGCTCAACTTGCCAATGCCGCCCAAGTTGCACCAGTCCCACCAATTCCGCCAACTTCCCAAGGACAGCCCAAGTTGCGCCAGCTAGCACGCTCAGCTTCCCTACCTCGCGCCGGTCCCACCAGCTAGCACGCTCAGTTTCCCAACTCGCGTCAAACTTCTCAATGCCGCCCAACTCCTCCCCGTCTCTCAATGATGTTGACTTCCCAATTGTGCCCACCTCCGTTTGTGCAAAATCGCGAGGGCAAGATTCCAAATCCTATTTATAAAAGGTCGACAAGCCTCCTCAATTCTCTTTACGATTTCTCTGGCGATAGTTTGTCACCATCTTATGCTTACCTCGCAACAAAGCTCCTGTTCCAAGCTAAGCAGGGGACTTAATGTTGATGGTGGTTTTTAAACAAAGGGTAAAATCGTAAAACCCCAAATAACCTAATGTCACCAGTGACACATTTATTAGGATATTTAATGCATGTAGTCAGTAATTAATAGGGGTATTTTTTCAAATTAGGGTTACAACGAACAAAACCCTAATTCCCCTCCGTGCCAATGGCAAATCATGCCAGCCACACTTAGCCCAAGCTAGCCGCGCCATGCCAAACTCACTCTGCCTTGGCCCTAGCTATGCTAGTCACACCAAACGCGCCAAAGCATGCCAACCATGCTAGCCGCACCTCCGTGCCAATGGCAAATCATGCCAGCCACACCTAGCCCAAGCTAGCCGCACCTCTGTGCCAATGGCAAATCATTCCAGCCACACCAAACGCGCCAAAGCATGCCAACCATGCAAGCCGCACCTCTGTGCCAATGGAAAATCATGCCAGCCACACCACACGCGCCAAAGCATGCTAACCATGCTAGCCGCACCTCCGTGCCAATGGCAAATCATGCCAGCCACACCTAGACCAAGCTAGCCGCACCTCTGTGCCAATGGCAAATCATGCCAGCCACACCAAACGCGCCAAAGCATGCCAACCATGCTAGCCGCACCTCCGTGCCAATGGCAAATCATGCCGACCACACCTTGCCCAAGCTAGCCGCGCGCCATGCCAAACACACTCGCCTTGGCCCTAGCTACGCTGGTCACGCCACGCCAAGCCAAACACCCTTACCTTGGCCCTAACCGCGCCATGCCAAAGTAGCGCCCGAACCTAGGCTTGCAAACCGTGCAACCTAGGCCAAATTGGCCACGCATGCCATTGGCACATGCCAACACGCTCGCTGGTAGCTTTTCCTACCAGGCCGCGACCCAAATTGGCCACGCATGCCATCGGCACATGCCAACACGCCCGCTGGTAACTTTCCTACCAGGCCGTGACCCAAATTGGCCATGCATGCCATTGGCACATGCCAACACGGTCGCTGGTAGCTTTTCCTGCCAAGCCGTGACCCAAATTGGCCACGCATGCCATTGGCACATACCAACACGCTCGCTGGTAGCTTTTCCTACCAGGGCGCGACCCAAATTGGCCACGCATGCCATTGGCACATGCCAACACGCTCGCTGGTAGCTTTTCCTACCTAACCCAAATTGGCCACGCATGCCATTGGCACATGCCAACACGCTCGCTGATAGCTTTTCCTACCAGGACGCGACCCAAATTGGCCACGCATGCCATTGGCACATGCCAACACGCTCGCTGGTAGCTTTTCCTACCAGGGCGTGACCCAAATTGGCCACGCATGCCATTGGCACATGCCAACACGCTCGCTGGTAGCTTTTCCTGCCAGGACGCAACCCAAATTGGCCACGCATGCCAACACGCTCGCTGGTAGATTTTCCTACCAGGACGCGACCCAAATTGGCCACGCATGCCATTGGCACATGCCAACACGCTCGCTGGTAGCTTTTCCTACCAGGTCGTGACCCAAGTTGGCCACGCATGCCATTGGCACATGCCAACATGCATCGCTGGTAGCTTTTCTTACCAGGACATAGCCCTAATGGCCATGCGTGCCATTGACACATGCCAAACACGCACGCTGGTAGCCTAACTTGCAAACATTGCAACCTACCATCAAGGCATTCCGCACACGCCATTGGCACTTGCCATACACGCCACTAGCAGCTCTGGCATTGCCACTTACACTCAACGTACAACCTACCACCAAAGCATTCCGCACATGCCATTGGCACATGCCACACACGCCACTAGCAGCTCTGGCGTTGCCACTTGCACTCAAGGTGCAACCCGCAACAAAGGCATTCCGCACATGCCAGTGGCACATGCCACACGCGCCACTAGCAGCGCCACTTGCACTCAAGGTGCAACCAACACTCGAGACATCAACACAAACTGGGGATGCTTTCTAGGGTTTTGGTTTGGCGGTCACAGCATGCAGCGTACACTACGCTCACATTAAGAAAGCGTGAATAGGAATAAAGCAATTAAATAAATGAGGAAATAATGGTGAAAACGTTTTCACCCATAAACACCTTGCGGTTACCACCTCCTCCCATTATTTCACCCTTTACTCTCTTCCTTCATGAGGCCAGGTTACGTTTCAGCCTCGATTTGTATAAATAGATCTTACCTATTTCCACCAGACAACAAGTCTCGGTCAGGAAAAAAATACAACACTCTCAGAAAAGGCAACTTTGCAAGCTCTCCAAAAGCTTTCATCTCTTGCAAGCTTCCTAAGCTTTCACTTTCGATACAAGTCGAGACACTACTCTCCCGGAACTATTCGGTCTCAACACCTTTCTTTGCTTCCCTCCCCAAATCAACCCTTCTCCTCCACTTTGTGACCGAAGCAAGTCCGGAACGACCATTTCTTGGTTTAGGCCGGACTTGTACAGATTGATCTCTCGAATCTATAAAGTGCTCACGTGCAACACATTTGTTTAGGGTTTAAACCAGTTTCTCACTCACCTACCGAATTTACCGAAATCGGCGGAAACGATTTTTACCCATAAACAACCGCGCCTGAGCTAGTGCCTCCTAGGTGTGTCATGGTGAGCTAGGCACGAGCCTCCGGGTGTGGTCGCCAAATGTTGAGGGGTGATTTCAGTTTTGGTTCTACCCGTCCTAGTCACACCAAATGACCTCAATTTACTAGGAATGGTAAGAGAGAGAGTTATTTTTCCATTGTACCTTGTCCTTCCTTATATATACTTTCCAAAAGCCCTTTCTTTTATGACATCATGACACATGTCCTAAACCTCCTTAATTACCACTAATGCCACTCCTTCTCTAATATGACCTTTCCTTCTGTATTAATTCCTCCTTTGTCCCTTTTACCCCATGGGTACATTCTTATGGGTAAAAAGCAATTATGGTGAAAATGGTAAAAACGGGGTAGGTTGATGAGAAATAAGTTTGAACCCTAATCAAATGTACTATATGGAAGTACTTTAGATTCGAGAGATCAATCTGTACAATTCTGGACCAAACCTATAAATGGTCATTCCATTCTTGGTTTGTTCATAAAGGAAGGAGAACGGTTGGTCTCAGAGAGGAAAGTAGAGAAAGTGTTGAGATCTGCAGAGTGCCGGACTCTGTTAGGTATGATAGGCTTGTATTACAACGAAGATTTCTATGAATAATTGAGAGGAAGCTCTTATGAAAATCAGGTGACAGACTTGTTTGGAGGTATTGTCTCTCATTATCTGTCAGTTCTGATTTCGGTAGATAGGAGAATCTATTTTATAAGTAATGACCGCACACCCTGATAGACGATTGATTATGTTGAGGGGTGATTTCAGTTTTGGTTCTACTAGTCCTAGTCACACCAAATGACCTCAATTTACTAGGAATGGTAATAGAGAGAGTTATTTTTCCATTGTACCTTGTCCTTCCTTATATAAACTTTCCAAAAGCCATTCCTTTTATGACATCATGACACATGTACTAAACCTCCTTAATTACCACTAATGCCACTCCTTCTCTAATATGACCTTTCCTTCCGTATTAATTCCTCTTATGTCCCTTCTACCCCACGGGTACCTTCTCATTGGACTTGGGCTTAGTCCCCAAGTCCCCATATCTCATGTTGGGCCTACCTCTCCTCTAGGGACACCCAGGACCGGTTAAGGGATATTATTTTTCATGTATCAAATGATGGAATAGTCGTATATTATATTGGCATCGCATTATAGTTTCTCTTTAAGATGTATTTAGTTTAATTGCAAATTAATCTATGATTATCTGAGCAATCTAGATCTCGAATGATCTAAACCGGACTAAAGAGTTTATCTATAATACAAAATAGAAGGGGCTTTTGAGCATGGACAGACGGATAATATTTTGAGAGACAAATAGGTGATCCGACCATCCCAATATCATCCCAGCCATAGACATCTAGCGGACGTGGTGTTTGTAACCTCCTTCCATTATGGAGATATTGGTCGCCCTCTTAATTAGTTCCTCATCAATTTAAAAAATAAATGTGCCATTAGAAAAATAAAGTGAAAAATTAAATGTTACAACCATGTTACCACCATAGAAAAATACAGAAAATTCTTTGAACCATATCTTTAAACAATCAAATTAGTCAGCCTTCACCAATCTGCAAAACACAAATAACATATTCTTTTTAAAAATACAAAGAATAATTTTCATTATACTCATTGTATAAAGGGAAAAATCAAAAAATACAAAGAATAATTTTTATTATACTCATTGTATAAAGGGAACAATCGAAAACAATATATATCCAAAAATGACTCACCAAATATTTACTCTTTTGTCATAGGCCGGATTTTAATTTTAGCATTCGAATAAGCCAACCCTCATCAACCTGCAAAGCACAAATAACATTAGAGTTACAATGCATGAAACCCAAATAAAAAATAACTTTAGAATAATTGTTAGCATCTATAACAAATTTATTGCCGACTGAGACAATTAACCAATCAAAAATAATCCATGTTTTCATCCATAACACATTTAGAATTTTTGGGAACATTTGAGCATTTTTGATTAAGATCATGACTATCTTTTTATCATATCCTAATGTCGTGAATAGTTTAATCAAAATCTTCAAAACAAACAAAAATAAAAGAAATTGAAACAAAAAGAAGAGCAAAAAATCTTGATCTATTTTTTTTTGATCGACAACACAAACAACAAGAAGAGAAACTCAAAAAAAGGAAATGTTACAAAAAGAAGAAAATCTTAATCATGCATCTCTCTGCTAAGGTACAATTACCAAGCTCACCAAGTTCACTGCTGGTTTACATTTTGTCTCCTCCTGGTGGTCTGTTTCTACAACAACAAACGTTACAAAAAGGGCCATGCACTGGGTAATTAAGGTATACATCTGTAGATGGGGCAAAACGAGTTGCTGGTTTTTACGGAATTGAGGAGACGACCGTTCGGAGGAAACTCCTTGAACCGAGCCAACTGTTAAACCTCACACAGATGCACTGCAAGAAGGGAGTGCTTTGAATTCGAGAGATTAATCTGTAGTACTCCGGCCTAAACCAAGACAATAGCCGTTCCAGAGTAAATTCGATCACAAGAGAGGATGGGTCGATCTGTAGGAGGGAAGCTGAGAAATGTGTGAGATCAATGGTGATTGAAAATTGTAGGTGTGTTGTATATTATGAAAATAAGATAAGTTCTGAATGATTGAATTTGCTCTGTTGAGAGTAATTGCTTAGACGTTGAGATGTTAACCCCTTGTTGTCTGTTTGACGTGAGATTGTCTTGTTTTCAATCATCATTCAGAGACTTATTTATATTGCTAGAATTGTAAACACCATGATCCCATGAAGTGTGACAGTTGATGGAATCAAAGAGTGGAGAAGTGGAAATAGTGTTAAAACCAGTTGCTCAACGTGCGGAGACTTGGTCGATTTTCCACCCACTACTTTGTTAACTCCTTCAACTGATTGCACGACTTTCTCACATTCTCATCGTGTGTATGAACACACGTTCCGTAAACCGCCAGACCAAAACCCTAGTTAATATCCCCCATGTGACACGATTGATGTCTCGTGATTAGTTAGTCAGTTGCTGACTTCATGGGACGATGAGTCCATGTATTGTTGAGTCTTTAAAAATATTCTGAGATTCATGAATTGAACATGTCTGTTGAGACAGAGGTATAATGTATCAATAAGCATAGTTAACGTGAGTAAATATTGCTCATTCGATGAACTGTTGAATATTGATGGTTGAACCAATGTTCCTTGGTTTGAGCAAATATTGCCCATCTGAGCAAATGTTGCTCATTTGATGAATTATTGGTAGCATGACCAAATAAAATATTAATTTAAATACTGGCAACTGAACCAAGTATAATTAATAAAATGTTGACCATGAGATCATCGTAAAATTATTAGCGTTTGAATCTGGAATTATGAACCTTGGACTCAAAACCCTAATTCGATCAATTGATGGTTTATTGAAAATTAACCACGGAGTGAATGAGGGACCGGCTACATGGGATCATGGGTCGACAAATTAGCGCCCAAATGCTCAAGTGAGCAAATACCAAGGTCTCTTGAAGACTTGTTGATTTGTTGATGAAAGAATGATTAAATGCTGGTTTAATCATTTATTAAGATAATGCTCGACTGAGCCTTAGGTGATAAAACATAATTAATTATGAAGAGCTTAGGGACCGACCAAGGGGTCATGAAACCGTCCCTGGGTGATCACGGGATCGAATGACGATCGTTTCATGAAATTCCAAAATTATTCGGAAGAGTTTGAACCTAATATGAACAAATTAGGTCAAATGATGAAAATATGAGGGACCGGCCTCTTGCAAGCCAAAGAGCCAACCCTGGTTGGTCAAGGTAATATGCTCATGTCACCAAAGTGTTCGTGTCTTAGTCATGAGAATTTTGATATTTTCTGATGTGCGTTTGAGAAATCATTTGGGAAAATATGAAGAAATCAGGGATTTTACAGAAACTGAGGAAACTTCATGAGATGAAGGAAAATAATTATAAAATGAAGGAATCATGAAGTGTGGGACCGCCTGAGGCCAAGGCATGGCCGGCCGGCCAATGACCACGGTCCCATGGTTCTTTTCCCATTTTTATATTATTTTTCATGATTTTGTGGAAATATCATGAAATCAAGGAGTTTGTTGAAACTAAGGAATTTTGTTGAAATCAAGGGGTTTCCTTGAAGTGAAAGAGTTTCCATGAGATAATAATTAAAAAAATGGGTGTGGAACCGGCTTGAGCATGGTCAGCCGGCTAGGGCCCGGTCCCATGAGTTTTCCTTAATTTTATATAATTTTATGTATTATTTCCATGATTTGAAGGAATTTTCATAATTTGAAAGAAATACCATGAAATCAAGGAATTCCATGGGATCAAGGAAACATAAAAAATAATAATAATAAAATAAGGGGCGTGTGGGACCGGCTAGGGCATGACCGGCCGGCTGGGCCCGGTCCCACGAATTTCCCTAATTTTTATTATTTTTTCATGGTTTTATGGAAATACCATGAGATTAAGGAGTTTTCATGAGATTAGGGAAATAATAATAAATAATGAGAAATCATGAGGTGTGGGACCGGCCAGGATCAAGGCATAGCCGGTTGGCTAATAAACACGGTCCCACGACATTTTTCCTAATTCTATATTATTTCCTTGATGCGAAGGAAACACCATGAAACTGAAGAGTTCCTTTAAAACAAAGGATATTTGTTCAAATGAAAGGATCTTCATAATATTAAGGAAAATAACAAAAATATGAGTTTTGTAATAAAATAATAATTTATTATAATTTTCTAATTTTCGTTTTTTTATCAAAAAAATATGATAAAATAATAATTTATTATAATTTTCTAATTTTCGTTTTTTTATCAAAAAAATATGATAAAATATAAAACTGGGCGTGGGACTGGTCACGGCACGACCGGCCGGCCGGTGGGTCCAGTCCCCAACGCCTTGGCTAATATTTTATTATTTATTATTTTCTTTCCTATTTTGCATAGGTTCATCGTCTCGTCGTATTTTGAAATATTCATTTGTGCATTCAGGTGCTCGTTAGTGCATTGAATACACTTGCACCATTTTAGTCGGGGCTTACTCGATAATGCTCATATGCCCGTGTGTTAGATATTTATTACTAACCCATGGAATTCTGCTGGGAAGGACCATGAATTGAAGTAACGAAATATTATGAAAAATGTAGAATATCTTTTAGGGATTCAGTGAATGAATCTAGTGATTTAGGAATAATTAATTGATGGCTATATACTAATATAATATGATCGTCTAGGAGCATTACTTGTTCAGGAGTCGAATGATATGAGCTTGTTGAAGCGTCATATTTCTTTTATATAGTCAGGGAAAATATTGTTACATCCTGAAGACGTTATTGCTCTATACTAGCAGGCAAGCTATCTACGAGCCGTCCAATCTTTCGATTCTATATAAAAATAGTTACTGAACTTGCTCAGTATTTACAAGATATGCCGTTGCCTCAGCTGAGAGACTGCACATCCACATATTCTACGAGATAGTAGTCTCGCCGAAATGCTTGCGCACGAGATTTCATAAGCTTTCGTCGAGAGACATGAGTCTCAATACTCGTCCCGATTGCCGGATCGAAAAATATATAGTTATGGGTTTACGATTTTAGCCTTTGTCGAAAATCCACCATCTACATTAAGTCCCCCGCTTAGTGAGGGACAAATCATGTTCCTCATTCAAAGACTAAATGGAGATTTTCCAACATATGAACGAAAACAAGTAATTGAACTTAGTCGTAAGATAAGATGTTACCGGATTTTCGATTACGTGAAGTGATCCACGGCTTGAACGAAGATCCCATATCCCAAAGGGCACGATAGAGCATCGTCTTATGAGCATAAATTGGTGTTGAACCGCTGATTTGGTGATGGAACCTTGGTCGGTTTAGGATTCATGGGTCGGGCCCGAAAAGGAAATACTTGTGAACTTAGGTTTTGGAAATAAAATTTGATATAAAAGGAATGAATCTTTTTTTTTTTATTTCACCTACAACAACTGGCCACCACCTTCATCACCTCTTCATCTTCCTCACGTCAGCAGCAGGAGAAGGAAAAAAAATTCGTCGGAGCACCACCGACTGTCGCCGCCGTCCGACCATATTCTGGCCGACGCCGACCAGGTAAGCGGATTTTTTTTTCCAGAAGTTGATGAGTTCCATGAGTTGTTCATGTCTTGATCATGCTAAAATTATATATATGTGCATATATGAGTGTGAGTTTTTTAGAAAACCCTTGTTTTTTGAAAACGTATGTTCGTTCGATCGTTAGTTTAACAAACTAGTAAAAATCCCTGATTTAGGAGAGATTTTTTATTTATAGACTTGTGTCCAGTGACAAAATTTTGTTTATGAGTTTTCATGGGAATCAACACTTTATTTTGAAAAGACATGGACTTTTCACAAAACCGAAATAAATCCTCGTTTCAAAGAAAGACGACAGTACGAAGGAAAAGTTTCTTTTTTTTTTAATAAAACCATGGCCTGTTCATGGATTTTTTTTTGATGAGACTGTGGAATATCCACAAATTTTATTTACGTGAGCCTTGCTCGCGTCGAAGTGTTTTTTTTTTTTTTTTATTTACGTGAGTAATCACGTTTTATTCACATATATGAATATATATATTTTTTAAAAAAAATCAAAACTTGAATTTTGAATAATGCTTAAAGGTAAACAATTATTTATGATGAAATATTGTTTTAGTTTTCATGATTCTATGGTGAATGTTCGCACAGTAGAAGTGTCCATGATTTTATGAAAATCTGAGTTCCGTTCGTCTTTTGTAGGTTTCGAAGAAACGAACGAGTTTTGAAGTGGTAACATTTGCATTACCATCACTACTGTTAGTGGAATCATAAAGGTAAGAGTTTAGGGTTACCATTTTTGCAAAGGTGGATTTATTATCAAAAGATATCCATAATTCCGTGCTTCGCTTCTAGAAAATGGTGACCTCCAAAGGGTTTATTATGATTATAGTTATTTGTCCAAATTTTTCCGAAGAGGATTCCAAAGCTTCCACAGCCAAACCACAAGCTAAGATGAATCGTGCCGAGGGAACGAAGCCTAGTGCACCTCTTGATGACCGTAGAGTTACTTATGGCCGAGCTCATGAAGAGAAAAGCCGATGACAAAGATGGATGATCATCGACGAAGAAAGGACCGACTCGGCGCAGAATATCGCGAGCTGAGGAGAAACTTCGATCTCCAACCGATGGTGTACCCTTCCGATTCTGATGTTTCGGAAGATGAACCCGTGTGGGTGCCACGGGATCGAAAGATTAAACCAGACCGGCATACCAGAGAGCTCAGGGAGATTGCGAAGCAAGTTGAAGCTGAACTTGAAGCTGAAGATGACTCGGAATCGGATGATCCTAATATCCATCCAGACTTCATCAATGGCGACGAGGATTCCGAGAAGGACGATGATGATGAATCTGATAATTCTGACGAATCTGATGACTCCGATGAGTCTAACAATTAGTTCTGACCATGAATCTTTCGTAGTCATTTATTTTTTATTGAACTAGTGTTGATGGTGGATTTTCGTTTAAGGTTAAATTCGTAAGTAACCAGAAAATCATGCGCTGACATCTTGTAAAAGATAAAGCCGTTTATAAGTGACGGATACTCCTCACTTAATTCCTCCAGGTTGGAGTATGCGTGACAATCCCTTCCTCAGAATTTCATATCGGCCTTGTATTTCCTGTACCCATTATCGCGTGGCATGACGACCGAGTGTTACCCTTACGAGTAACACGAACCTCCAAGCACTATAATGAATCCATGTACGAAAATACCCGTACAAAAATGATTCTCGGTGTGTTATACTAGCCCGAGCCCTCTCGGTGTGTTATACTAGCCCGATTGAGCCCCTCTCGGTGTGTTATACTAGCCCGATTGAGCATCCGGACTTGATCGATCGGTCTCCTGATATGATTCGACAAAGATCATCCAACTCCACAAGCATGATTGGATGACCACGCATCAATTCCATCACCCCCAAGCAGGTATGGAATACACACGGCCTTAGCTTAAATATGATCGATCGCAGGTCATCCAACTCCGCAAGCATGATTGGATGACCACAGATCAATTCCATCACCCCCAAGCGGTATGGAATACACACGACCCGCATGGTCGACCATTGGCCTTCGCTTGCCAAGAAACCGTCCATACTAAGCATTATGGGCGGAAAACCTAAATTAGGGTTTGCGTCATATTACATGTGTCGCAAAACGGTCTCAACCGTCCATCTTCGCGGTATAGATGGAGGGTGTAGATGTAGACTCAAAGGGCCCGGAGCATGTCGACACAATCACCATGTGACCGCCTCTACACACTTGGCCAATCGGTCAAAGCCAACCGTGGTTGGTTACCACAAAACCGTCCGCCCAAAGGAGCATGGTCGCGCGGCTTTGAAAGCCAAAACTAGGGTTTGAGCCATCACGCGCGTCCATCTTCTCCGGCACGAATGGAGGGTCACAGATCAAATCGAGTAGGTCCGGTCATACCCGGGGTGACCACCGTGGGCCCATCTACCTCCTCTTCGCGGTCGGCCAAGGCACATCATTCCCACGGCAACCCAAAACGCACGCCTAAACTTCGTGCGGTTACACTCCCAAATCCTAAACCGATCTCGACCGCTCAACTTCACCGGATGATTTGAATGGCTTAGATCACGTTTTCATGGGATAATCAGGTATAGGTGTGAACACCAACCTACCACCTACACGGTAGTATGATCGACAAAACCAACCAATGTTGGTCACTTCGAAACGCGTGCCCAAACTAGGGATATCATGCCTGGTTTCCAACTCCTTTGCGGCAAGGATTGCCAAGAAACCGATCTCGACCACTCCTCTTTACTCTCAAATTGAGTGGCCCAGATCGCGCTTTCATGAGGAACGGAATACGGCGCCTACACCATCATGCCGTCAACACGCATGTATGGTGGTCCTCTCTAAAATCCTTCCCATGCTTGGTTTCGACCAAGGTGAAGAGTGATGCTTGCGCACCCTCTTTTAAAACCCTAATTTCATCAACGGTCGCGAGATGAGTGTCTCAAACATCATCTCATCCGTCCGACCTCACCAAACTTGGTTATACAACCCGGTCGAGTTATTTGGTAGTGAGCAACATTACACATCACTTTACCACACCGTAATGCGCACCCGCATAAAATACACACGATACCGCACAAGTATCGACTTTCCGAATAACGCGGTTATTCAATTCAAAGATTACATGCTATCTCTCGTGGATCCACGATCCACATTCCGTACATCAATCATGTCACAAACTCGGGGATACTTACTGGGGTATTGGTCCGGCGGTTTACGGCGTACGAACGTGCAACGCGCCATTACAAGAACGTGTTAGGAAGTCGTGGATCGGTTAGAGATGAACCTGGAGAAGTGGAAAGACCGGTCGTATGCTACCGACACACAACTCCATCATTCCATTACCTCCACTTCCCACGAGAGACGTGAATGAGGCTCAATGACTTGTATAAATAGGTTCTCCGCCCTATTTCCAACAACAAGAAAAACAAGACAAGACAAATGCAATACAAGCAAGTTCGATCGACGAAAACCAAGTGTTAATACAACATCGTATTCAAACACCCAGAGCTTGCTTGCATCAACCGTAAGCTTGCTCATACTTCTGTCACAAGTCATAGCAAGCCAACACCTTCACAATCTCAACACCTTCTTCGCTTCCCTCCCTAAGATCAACCCCATCTCCTTCACTTTGTGACCGAAACAAGTCTGGAACGGCCATTTCTTGGTTTAGGCCGGACTTGCACCCAGTTGATCTCTCGAATCTACAAGCACTCACCGCTGTTAAATGCATTTGTTGTAGGTTTAAATTCATTCCTCATCCACACCCCAAATTACTAAATTCTCCGTAGGAGTAGTTTTCACCCATCAACAATTGGCGCGACCACAAAGGGAGATTAATCTCTCGGTTGTGAAATCAATTTCTTCAATACCCAATCTCGTTTGGCTAAGTTCCGAGATGGTTGGTCTTAGGACTTCCTCAACAAATCCAAATCCCTAGTAAAGTTCCTCCAACGAGGATGCCTCTCTCCCAACGGCGCATCTGCCGGGCGCAACAGAAGAACCCCAACTATGAGCGAGTTGGCTCGGATGCTTGAGGCTCGGACGAGGAACATGGAGCTGATCAAAGAAGCGGAACGGCATACTGACCTCCTCATCAAGATGACGTCGGAAATAGGTGCGATGCATTCCTTTACACCGGGACTGGTTCCCCTCGGATCAACGGCTTTACTACGAACTGCAGGTAGATCGGGGAAGGCGTGTCTCTAGTGGAAGACTTGTGTGAACTCTTGCACCTCTCAAAAGATCAACTGAGCGGAGACGTTTGCTGCCGTCAATAAAATAGCTGCGGACGCACACCTTGCTCCTTCTCGTCCAGTCTCAACTACGCTTTCGGAAACATCCATAAACAATGTTACATTCACGAGAAGATGACATGATGGCAGAGGGAAGGTCACAACCGAGCCCTACATGTTACCGCACACACATCAAGGGTTGAGTTAGGAGAGCCCTCGTCGACACGGGGCATCTTCGAACGTATTACTTCAAGACTCTCAAGACAGCGAAGGTCAGCCCATGCAAGATTGTACGACGACCCACCACGATGACGGACTTCGAAGGGAATCAAACCAAGACATACGGGTACGTCAATTTGAATTTATCGGTAGGACCTGTTCGGTCACGAGCAAAGTTTGAAGTCATAGAAAAGGAGCCGGGATTACCACATGATACGGGGAGGCCGTGGCTTCACCACAACAAGGTCATTCCTTCAACGTATCACCGGTGCCTGAAAACCGTGCTAAAATGAGGAGGTCGTCCGTATTCCCGCATCATTGTCTCCGTATGCGCCATATGCGGGGTGGAGCTGTTCGAGTCCAAAAGATGCTCCGCAGGAAAGTCCGACAAAATCATGTGCACTCCACTACCCACGTGGGCTTCAATCCAGAAGAAGACAGGCTTACATCGCCGGGGGCCAAACACCACGACACACTCTCTCCGACGAGACGTCCATCTCCAACCGGTGAAACTTGACCCCATCCTCACGCAAAAGGGTGCGCTCTTCGAGGCAAGCCGTGATCGAAGGGGAAGACAATATACAGGCGCCGCTGTTAGCAATTAGCGAGAGACCCGTCCGGTCTCCGCCCAATTGGATGTCAGCAAGGACGACGGAATACAAGAGGAGGTATTGGACGCCCCGCGATGCCTACAAGACGGAACCAATTCCACGACCGCGAGCTCGAGATTGTTAACATCGGACCGATGAATCTCCCGAGGCCGGTCTCTCCCGCTTCGACTCTATCCACAGACGAACGTACAAGCCTGGTTCAACTACTCAAGGAATACCAAGATGTATTCGCCTGGGTCCAAGCCAATCAAGCATGGGTCACCCATCACTTACACGTCATGCCTGGGTCCAAGCCAATCAAGCAATCTCCGAGGCAATTCAGACATGAGGTAGAAGAACAAATCAAGAATGAGATTCGGAAGGCGCTAGCTGCTAACTTCATCGAACCCATTCATCACCCGACACAGTTAGCCAATGTGGTCCCTAAAAGAAAAGCGGACGATTCGATCTTTGCGTGGATTTCGGAGACTTGAACAAATGTTGCCCCAAAGACGACTTTCCCCGCCTAACATCGACATGTTGGTAGACGCCACTAGCGGACACGGCATGTTTTCCTTCATGGATGGCTACAAACTACAATCAAATAAGGATGTATGAGCATGACGCAAGCAAGACAGACTTCCAAACCCTCTTGGCAATTTCTACTATCTTGTTATGCCATTTGGTTTAAAGAATGCGTATGAACATACCAACGTGCTATGACGGCAATCTTCCACGACATGATGCATAAACAAGTGAAGACTATGTGGATGATATTGTGGTCAAGTCAAAGGCTCGAGCTGATCACACCAACGTCTTCGGCAAGTATTTGAGAGGTGTCGGGAATACAAGTTAAAGATGAATCCTTTAAAATGCGCTTTCGGTGTCTCCTCCGGAAATTTCTGGGATTCCAAGTGACCGCGAAGGAATAAAAGTAGACCCGTCCAAGACTCTCAAAGCTATCCTCACAATGCCGCCTCCCCAGAACCGGTGAAAGAGCTCCAAAGTTTCATGGGCAAGGTAAACTACATTCGACGTTTCATACTGGTTTAGCCCAACTTACCGCCTCATTCACCCCTTCTTTGAAAAAGGAGCCGACTTTGTTTGGACCGCAACTCAACAGGAAGCTTTCCTAAAGTCCAACGAATACTATCATCTCAACCGTCATGAAATCTCCCGTACAAAGGAAACCATTGGTCCTCTACACCGCCTTCGGTGACACCGCCGTAGGGGCCTTACTCGCTCGGAAGACGACGAGGGGGATCGAACGTCCCATATACTATTTCAGTAGAATATTGAGAGATGCCGAACTCCGATATCCCCGAGAGCGGAAAAGCGTGTTTAGCTTTAATCCATTCCATTCGAAGTTTAGGCATTACCTGCTATCCAACGGGGTGATACTCGTGTCTAAATCCGATCCCGCAAAGTTTTTGCTTTCAAAGCCTGGTCCAGATGGGGAGGACGGAAAATGGCTTCTCCAAATGTCAGAACTAGACATAACATGCGCATCGCCAGAGCTATCAAGGGTCAAGCGATTGCGACTTCCGGCAGCATTTCCCGGAGAAGGTACTACAGATCGCATGAAGAATTCCCCCCGGAGAATTCCCAGGACGTCTCCCATTCGGAAGAAGAGGTGTGGCTTTTTTGTATTTTGATCGCCTCCGCTACCCTAGCGATACCGGAGGAGCGGGCGTAGTATTGGTCTCTCCAACCTAGAAGTATTTTCACATTCCTTCAAGTTAGACTTCGAATGCACCAACAACTCGCGAGAATATGAAGCTTTCCTCATGGGGCTTTCAATAGCTAAGCAAGGAGTCACACGTCTAGAGATAAGAGGTGACTCCAAGTTCTTGTGAATCAAATGAACGGAGTATATGCATTAAAAGAAGTAACACTAGCCCCGTACCGATCGGAAGCACGTAGGTTACTAAACTACTTTGCCGATGCAACCATAACCCACGTCGGTCGCAAAGAACAAACACGCCGATTGTCTAGCAACATTGGCTTCCAAACCGAAGTTCGAGGCGGAAGAAACTTTGACGGTAAAAAGGAGAACCATAGAATCGACATGGCTACTGCAGCAACACAAAGACACCAAGACCGACGATTGGCGAACTCCGATCATTCAAGAGCTCATTTCACTCTCCCCAAGGAAAGGTCGGGTCTCAAAACCCCGCAAAAACTTCTTCATGCTTCATGGTATCTTGTATCATCGGAATCCGACGGCTCCCGTCAAGATGTCTAGGAGGTGACGAAGCGCAACCGCAACTGGATCGTATTCACAATGAAATTTGTGGGCAATCATTGGTGGTAACACTTACCTAGCGACTTCAACGCACAGGTTGTGCTGCCGAGAAATGGAGCTCAATCCAGGCCGTCTGGAAGTCTGCTCGAATTGCCGACACCACCACACCAATTGGAGATTTTAATGTGAACCACACCGGACTCGGAGAGAGCCCTACATTAGTTATCTACGTGATGGGATAATTCTGCCGGTCAAAAGGACGCTATTAAGATGAAGGGAGAGCCAAGCGGTTCATACTCCATGAAGGGATCCTATACCGCAAGAGCTTCGGAGGCGATATGCTACGCACTGGTGGAGAAGAAATCCCAGCCGTCTTGAAACTGGACACACGAAGGAGAACATCAAGGGAAGAGGAAACTTTTTCTCCAAATACACGAGAGATACTATTGGCCTACCATGGAGGATGATGCGGCCGTTTTGTTCAAAGTGTCACATGCCAAATTCATGGGAACCTCGTTCATGCGCCTTCTACCTACGCACTCTATAAGCCGGCCATGGCCATTCTACTGTTGGGACTGGACATTATCGGGAAGATCAATCCGCCGTCATCAAAGCGACACACGAGTACATCATAACCGCAACTAATACTTCACCAAATGGGTAGAGGCCATTCCCCTACGGGGGGACTACAGGAGCGACAATTGCGGCTTTCATTAAAGAATACATCATTTGTCGTTTTGGCGTGCCCAAGCATATCATCACTGATAATGGCACTCCCTTCGCCAACAAGCGAGGTATCGGGAGCTGCGGAGGAGTACGGCATTAAACGGAGTCTTCTCCACCGTCTACTATCCTCGAGGGGAACGGGCAAGCCGAGAGTACCAACAAGACATTGATCCGGATCATCGTTCGAACGGTACACGACAATCCCGAGAGAATGGCATGATCGGTTACCAATGGCACTATGGGCATACCCGCACGTCACCCCGAAGCTCCATTGGGGTCTCGCCGTACTCACTCGTTGACGGGAACGGATGCAATTCTCCCAAAGAGATCGAGAATCCCATCGACCGGGATTGCGGCGAGCAACCGGGATCCACTGGGGCAGGCCGAAATCTCTAACTCAGAATCGCAGAGTTAGACACTCGGATTTTAGAAGGAATAAAGCGAGAGGAGCGCGCTCGGGTGTACGGGAATCGAATTTCCGGGGCATACAACAAAATTGTGAAACCACGCATTTTCAAGGTAGGAGATTTGGTTTTGAAAACGACCAAACACATCCAACAAGACATGTCTGCACCAAAATTCTCACCAAAATGGGAAGGTCCTACGCAATCACCAAGGCTTACAATCGGCTACTACAAGATCGTTAAAGTAGACGGAGGCAAGCCGGAAGCTTCGATCATCATGGAAAGTGGCTCAAGGCATATTACACACGACCACTATCTCGTTGTGTCAACAATACAGCATTTATTTTCATTACATGTTTGAATCATCAACTATATTCGAGAGATGTGTCAATGAAAAACCTGTTTCACCAATCAAAACCCAATGCAATTTATTCCGCAAAAAATGTTCAAAACTCTTGACATAAACGTCATTAACAATAAGGGAGTACAAATTAGAGGAGGCCATCTAAAGATTATAATTCCTTGAGAGAATCATCTGCAGCCTAGCCTGATATCTCTCCGTTCTTTTCTTCAAGTCTGCCGCACACTTGCTCCACCTTCTCCGATTCTCGCGGCGAGCTTTCTCCTCTTCCAAAATAGCTTTCATAAGCAGGAACAACATTTGCGAGGATACCGACTCGATCAACCTTGATGACATCAAGACGTTGCCGCAACCAGCCCACGTTGAACTTCATGGATTCACAGGTAGATACCATATTCTCCCACTTTTCGAGATTTGATTCAGCAACATTGCGGATAGAAATACTCTCCATCTCCGCAATCATGGGAAGAAGGCAGTTTACCGCGGTAACCAAGGCAGAGGAGCAATGTCGGACCACATTCCTGGTTGCGATATGACCGTACTTCCTCCACAACTTGGTGTACAAACCCACAAACTCCTTCCGCACCAAGAATCCACCGACATCCTGGTAGGCGGAGGATAAGCATTTCATGCGAACATCGAATGAAAGACACCGCATTCGGATATTCATAAGATGAGACACCTGTGTCGGCGTCTTCGCTCGCAGGGGTAGGCGTGTTTGAGCTTGAAGGAGAGGAATGGTTAAGTCATCATCATCAATGACCGTCACATGTTCCTAGGGTATCTCGCAAGAATGGAAGGATTATTCACCTGGCCAGTTATGAAGAACAAACAATGTTTCGAAAAGAGACAAACCTAAGTATGATCTTCTTGACTCGAAGAACGGGGAGGACGATCATGAAGCTCGGACGCGGGTCGTACACGCTTAACGGGAGATCCTGGATGGTATGAAGAAGATGATCCACTTGTTGCTAGACATGATAGAGTTTTGCAAAGAAGCTCTACCGTAAAAACGGATCAAAATCTCTTCACCCGCATAAATACGGAGGAAACCCTAAAACGATTACGCGCCGATATATGAGGATTCAACGCCGACCAAGTCGGGATTTCTTTTGAGCCCCGATCAAGAACCGGAAGAGCATCTGGACACAACAATTCAACCTAATGTGCAAGCACCCGCCCCGAGAATCCGGTAGAAGAAGAATCCTATCCCCGACTCAAACACCAAAGGGGCGGTTGAGCTCATACATGTACAAGAGGAACCAAAGCGACTCACCGTATCAAGTCCTCGCTTCCTTCGCATCCTCAATCAAGACCAACCGGTTCCGGGGAAACGCGACAATGTGAAACTATCCGGTAAATATGTATTCACTCTAGCTTGGTCATTTCGTATGTCACCATCTCATGCCTACCACACAATAGTGTAACCATTATGTGCTAGGCGGGGGACTTAATGTTGATGGTGGATTTTCGTTTAAGGTTAAATTCGTAAGTAACCGAAAAAAATCATGCGCTGACATCTTGTAAAAGATAAAGCCGTTTATAAGTGAGATACTCCTCACTTAATTCCTCCAGTTGGAGTATGCGGCAACAATCCCTTCCTCGTGAATTTCATATCGGCCTTGTATTTCCACGTACCCATTATCGATTAGCAGCATGACGGTGAGTGTTACCCTTACGAAAGTAACACGAACCTCCAAGCACTATAATGAATCCATGTACGAAATACCCGTCAGTCGATTCTCGGTGTGTGTTATACTAGCCCGAGCCCTCTCGGTGTGTTATACTAGCCCGATTGAGCCCTCTGATGTGTTATACTAGCTTGATTGAGCATCCTGACTTGATCAGATCGGTCTCCTGATATGATTCGAGCGCTATCATCCAACTCCACAAGCATGATTGGATGACCACGGATCAATTCCATCACCCCCAGCGGGTATGGAATACACACGGCCTTAGCTCAAATATGATACGATCGCAGTCATCCAACTCCGCAAGCATGATTGGATGACCACGGATCAATTCCATCACCCCAAGGGTATGGAATACACACGGCCGACCGCATGGTCGACCATTGGCCTCGCTTGCCAAGAAACCGTCCATACCAAGCATTATGGGCGGAAAACCCTAAATTAGGGTTTGCGTCATATTACATGTCGCAAAACGGTCTCAACCGTCCATCTTCGCAGTATAGATGGGGGTGTAGATGTAGACTCAAAGGGCCGGAGCATGTCGACACAATCACCATGTGACCGCCTACACACTTGGCCATCGGTCAAAGCCAACCGTGGTTGGTTACAACAAAACCGTCGCCCAAAGGAGCATGGTCGCGCGGCTTTGAAAGCCAAAACTGGGGTTTGAGCCATCACGCGCGTCCATCTTCTCCGGCACGAATGGAGGGTCACAGATCAAATCGAGTAGGTCCGGTCATACCAGCGTGACCACCGTGGGCCCATCTACCTCCTCTTGCGGTCGGCCAAGGCACATCATTCCCCCAACCCAAAACGCACGCCCAAACTCGTGCGGTTACACTCCCAAATCCTAAACCGATCTCGACCGCTCAACTTCACCGGATGATTTGAATGGCTTAGATCACGTTTTCATGGGATAATCAGGTATAGGTGTGAACACCAACCTACCACCTACACGGTAGTATGATCGACCAAAACCAACCAATGTTGGTCACTTCGAAACGCGTTCCCAAACTAGGGATATCATCTTGGGTTTCCAACTCCTTTGCGGCAAGGGATTTACCAAGAAACCGATCTCGACCACTCCTCTTTCTCTGGTCAAATTGAGTGGCCTGGATCGCGCTTTCATGAGGGAACGGAATACGGGCGCCTACACCATCATGCGTCAACACGCATGTATGGTCGGTCCTCTCTAAAATCCTTCCCATGCTTGGTTTCGACCAAGGTGAAGAGTGATAACTTACGCGCCTCTTTTAAAACCCTAATTTCATCAACGGTCGCAGATGAGTGTCTCAAACATCATCTCATCCGTCCGACCTCACCAACTTGGTTATCAACCCTGGTCGAGTTATTTGGTTAGTGAGCGGTCATTACACATCACTTTACTGCACCGTAATGCGTACACATAAAATACACACGATCTTGCACAAGTATCGACTTTTCACGAATAACGCGATTATTCAATTCAAGATTACATGCTATCTCTCGTGGATCCACGATCCACATTCCCGGACATCAATCATGTCACAAATCGGGGGATACTTCTCAGTATTGGTCGGCGGTTTACGGCGTGCGGCGTGCAACGCGCCATTACAAGAACGTGTTAGGGAAGTCATGGACGGTTAGAGATGAACTGGAGAAGTGGGAAAGACCGGTCGTATGCTACCGACACACAACTCCACCACTCCATCATTCCATTACCTCCACTTCCCACGAGAGACGTGAATGAGGCTCAATGACTTGTATAAATAGGTTCTCCGCCCTATTTCCAACAACAAGAAAAACAAGACAAGACAACAGAACAATACAAGTTCAGTCGACAGAAACCAAGTGTTAATACAACATCGTATTCAAACACCCAGAGCTTGCTTGCATCAACCGTAAGCTTGCTCATACTTCTGTCACAAGTCATAGCAAGCCAACACCTTCACAATCTCAACACCTTCTTCGCTTCCCTCCCCCTAAGATCAACCCCATCTCCTTCACTTTGTGACCGAAACAAATCCAAGAACGGCCATTTCTTGGTTTAGGCCGGACTTGCACGAGATTGATCTCTCGAATCTACAAGCACTCACCGCGCGCCGCATTTGTTGTAGGTTTAAATTCATTCCTCATCCACACCCCAAATTACTAAATTCTGCAGGAGTAGTTTTCACCCATCAACAACTAGACACGTTCTGGTTGTTTGAGCAATTTGGCTGTAGATACGTTTCTTTAGAGATTATTTTGAACCATAATCCTTTGTCATATCATTTTCCAAGTTTTCTTCATATCTCATGATATGGACCGATGTCTAGCCATCAACAAAGTGCAACCACACAAATTACTCTAGCAAAACACGTGGCCTGTCATACGAACAATTCAAAGTCGTAATATTGACCTCCTCTGAACTGTCAGTCCCCAGTATTGTTACGTTTCTCCCATTCGTCATGACTCAGTTAGGGTTTCAACAGAAATCGTAACAAATTTATCCGACCGTTGAGATAAGCATCCATATCTCGACTTGTAATGCCTAGGGCTTCTTATATAAACAGTCTATCACCTCTCGCATCTGCATACTCATCAGAATAAATTTTGATCGCGATTGTACCTCTCGTCGCCATGTCTAGCAGCAGCATGTCTTCTCGAAATGAACCTCAATTGAAGCATGAAGCAGAAGCATCCGTCTCAAGAAGTTGTATATCTTCTTCATTTCCATTTGATCAAAGGTATTGATCACAGAAAATGGTTTGTCGCAGGATAATCAGAAGAATCCATCTTCTTATCATAGTTCGAGACCCAAGCGACCTGTCGAGGCCACCGCTTCGGTATAGGTCATCTCATCTTTGAAGCTGGCACATCTGTGAGTGATTTCATGATTTCTTGATTGAAGCTTCATTTGACGGTTTTTCCAATCCTTATCTGAAATTGAAAACTTCTTTATCGCAGATTGATGTGCATGTTGTTGTCGATGCTAGAAAAAGGAGGAATGTGAAGTTCGTGGTCGTGGTTGACGATAGCAGCAACCAGGTTGATGAAGAATCTAATGATTCTGTGGAATCTAGGGTTAGATCTCATGAGTATCCAACAGCTGGGCTCCCCTTTGAAGTTCCCATGACTAATACTTTCCCAAATAAATGGGTGGTCGGTGGATTCGTCATTCCAAAATGTCATGTACCTTTGTATACCAAAATTTAGAAACGGTATGGGCACATTGCTACGATGGAAATATGGAGAGGTTTTCTCCCAACCCTTCTGACCACGGTCGCCGGATTGTTACTGATCATTGAAGAGATGAACGAGATGAATCTGCGAGATGTCAAGAACCATGAACTGCACAGGTAGGATGAAATGATCTCGAATTGTGAAACTTTGCGGTTCAACATAGGATGGCTTCGTCGTCGGCTTGAGATGATCAAAATTCATAGGGCAACAGCTGCTGCTGATGCAATTTCTACCGCAACTGCTTTCTTGGCAGAGGAGAAGGCACTTTCTTTGGAGTCGACAAGAGTTGAAAAAGCTGTTCAGTAACTGAAAGTGAAGACCATAAACTTTCAAAAGAAGCTTGACATGGTTGTTTATAAGAATTACTCTTTGCTGGATGGTTTGCTATGAGTGAGCATTTATGATTATTGTTTTTGAATAGGTTTTAGGTCTTTTCTTTAGGTTGAGTAATTAATCATGGTATGAAAGAAAATTTTTGTTCATTTATGAAATGTTTAATGAACAAAGGAGTATTTTGCATACTCTTTGGAGGAATGTAAATTACATTTTGAGAAATGCTTGAAATGATGAAAGGGTGATGGTCTTATACGAATCAGGCGTAATATGCCTTGAGCCATTTGCCGTTGATGATATTTCCTTCCACTCCCCCGTTAATAGCTAAGATCTTGTAATATCCACTGGATACTGCTTTGATGACTACATATGGTCCTTCCCATTTCAGAGAGAATTTGTGAGCGGAGACAAATCTTCTTGGAATGTGTTTTGCAGTCTTTAATACCAAATTTCCTACTTGGAATGTTCGAGGTCTTACCATTTTGTTGTAGGCTATGGAGATCCTTTGTTTGTATGCTTCTACATATTTTTCTACCTTAGCTCTCCTTGACTCAAGCATGTCCAGTTTAGCAATTCTTGAGTTGGATACTTCAGCTTCGTCCCATTGTACTCCACTGGCTATTGCAATCCTTGCTGAAGGAATTTTGATTTCTGCTGGGAGTATGGCGTCGGCTCCATAAATGAGAGAGTATGGTGAATTCCCGATCGAGCTTCTTGGTGCGGTTCGATAAGCCCATAAAGCCATAGGCAATTGTTCATGCCACGTTTGCGGATTTCATGAATTGTTCGACTGAGAATTCGGATCAAAGTTTTGTTGGTGCTCTCTGCTTGTCCGTTTCCTTGGGGATAGTATGGCGTGGAGAAAACTTGTTTAATGTTGTATTCCTCGAGCAATTCCGTCACGTGCTTGTTGGAAAAAGGAGTTCCATTATCAGTGACAATGTGTTTAGGAACACCGAATCTACATATTATGTATTCTTTGATGAAGGCTGCAATCGTGACTCCAGTGGTGCTTCGAAGAGGGATAGCTTCAACCCATTTGGTGAAATACTCAGTTGCAATGATGATGTATTCATGCTGCTTCGAAGATGCTGGATTGATTTTCCCAATGATATCTAGTCCCCAGCTATAGAAAGGCCATGGACTATTCACAGAATTCAGAGGAAGACAAGGAGTGTGGATGAGATTACCATGAACTTGGCATTGGTGACACCTATGAACGTGCGCAGCTGCATCGTCTTCCATGGTTATCCAGTAGTATTTCTCATGAATTTAGAGAAATAATTTCCTTTTTCCTTGATGTTCTCCATCGTGCATCTCTTTCAAGATTGTTGGGATTTCATGCTCATATAAGCATCTCAGTAAGTTCCCACCGAAGCTTTTACGGTATAAGATTCCGTCAAGAAAGATAAATCTTTTAGCTCTATGAATGAGTTTGACTGTTTCTTTCTTTTCCAACGGCAATTCATTGTCCCGGAGGTACTTGATGTAAGGTTCTCTCCAGTCCCCAGTGTGATGAAATGTCAAGGCTTCTAAGTGGTGAGGAGGCGTCTGACAATTGGGACAAGATTTTTGCAAGATTCTCGATTGAGCCTCCATGGAAGGCCAATAATATCCCATCCTTTGAAGTTTTTTGTAAAGTGTCACCACCAACGTCTGTCCGCAAACCTCTTTATGTATGCATTTGAGTTGTTCGTCCGCTTCGTCGTTTTCAAGGCATCGTGATAAGGACCCATCAGGATTTCGATAGTATAACACTCCATGAAGTAAGAAATAATTTTTCAATTCCTTTAGGCTGACTTTCCCTTCTGAAAGAGAACTACTCAATTCATGAACAATAGGTGCTCGCCAATCGTCAGCTTGAATGTCTTTAACTTGATCAAGCCAGGTAGATGACACAGTACGCCTCTGTACCGTGATTGTTTTCTATGCCCCTTCAAATTACCGCTTAGAAGCGAGAGTTACTAGGAAGTCGGCATGCCTATTGTTAGTTCGTCCAGTATGGATAATGGTTGCATCAGCGAAATGATTTAATAACTGCTGAGCTTCAGTTCTGAATGGAGCAAGCGTGATTTCTTTGAGGGAGTATGTTCCATTCATCTGATTGACCAGTAGCTTTGAATCTCCTCTTATTTCAAGGTGCGTTGCTCCTGCTTGCTTGGCCAGGGACAATCCTAGTAAGAAAGCTTCATATTCAGCTGAATTGTTGGTGCAATGAAAATCCAATTTGAATAAATATGAGAAAACCTCGCCAGATGGAGATACTAGCACTATGCTCGCTCCTTCGGTGTCGTTGCTAGGGGTGGTAGATCCATCAAAGTATAGAATCCATGTTTCTTCCTTGATAACTAAGATATCTGGAAACTCACCGGGTACATCTTCATGTAATATTGTTGCATCTTCCCCTGGAAAAGCAGCGAGCAAGTCTGCAACTGCTTGACCTTTGATTGCTTTAGGTGGTGTACAAGCTATGTCAAATTCTGACATCTGAAGTAGCCACTTTGTTGGCCTCCCTATCAAGGCTGGATTTGATAGTATAAACTTTATAGGGTCTGCTTTGGAAACGAGTACGACATTGTTGGATAGTAAATAATGCCTGAATTTCTGAACTGCATGCACTAATGCTAGACATGCTCTTTCGGCCTTTGGGTATCGGAGTTAAGCGTCTCTCATTGTACGGCTGAAGTAGTAGATCGGTCGTTCAATGCCTTCGTCGTCTTCTTGAGCAAGGAGTGCTCCGATAGCGACATCACTGGAAGCTGTGTAAAGTACCAGTGGTCGTCCTTGCACCGGAGATTTCATGACAGCAGGTGATAATAGTATCTGCTGTATTTCTGGAATGCTTCTTGTTGAACGGTTGTCCATGTAAAACTTGATCCTTTCTTCAGTAGAGGGGTAAATGAAGCGATGAGTTGATCTAATCCAGGAATGAAGCGTCGAATATAATTTACCTGGCCCATAAAACTTTGCAGTTCCTTCCACCCGGTGCGTGGAGGAGGCATGGTAGTAATAGCTTTCGTCTTGTTCGGATCGACTTTGATTCCTTCTTGTGACAAGGAATCCTAGAAACTTTCCGGAGGAAACACCAAAAGCACACTTCAGAGGATTCATCTTTAATTTGTATTCTCTGCATCTTTCAAAAACTTGTCTTAGAACTTCAAGGTGGGATGCTCGAGTCTTCGACTTCACCACCACATCATCAACATAGTCTTTCACTTGCTTGTGCATCATGTCGTGGAATATGGCAGTCATAGCTCGTTGATAAGTGGCACCTGCATTCTTTAATCCAAAGGGCATCACAGTATAGTGGAAATTCCCAATAGAGTACTAATGCAGTCTTGTTGGAATCATGCTCGTACATCTTGATCTGGTTGTATCCACTGTAACCATCCATGAAAGAGAACATACCGTGACCACTGGTTGCATCGACGAGCATATTAATATTGGGTAAGGGAAAATCATCCTTCGGATAACATTTATTCATATTCCTGAAATCGACGCAGCATCTGATTAGACCATTCTTCTTCTTGACAGGAACAACATTTGATAGCCACGTTGGATGTTGAATAGGCTTGATGAATCCTGCTGCTAGTAGTTTCTGGATCTCGACTTTGATTTGCTCCTCGACTTCGTGTCTGAATTGTCTAGGCGGTTGTTTGACATCTTTGGAGCCGGGAGTGATGTGCAGATGATGAGTAACCAATTTGTCTTCTAGACCAGGCATTTCTTCGTACGTCCAGGCGAAGACATCTTGATACTCTTTCAACGGGTTTATCGATTCAGTCTCGTTCTTAAAGTGACGTTGAGCTAATTAGGATTTGCCTTGGATCATCTTAAATCCCAATGTTGATTGTTTCGAGATCATCAGTAGTGGAGTCGGTGCTGTCTTGCAATTGTCGTGGAGCATCTTGAACCTATTCTTCGAGTGATGGTTCGCTCTGACATGATTCTTCTGGGCGGGGAGACTTTTCATCGTTCTTCCCTGTTAATTGCTAATCTTTGCATCGGCGATAAATGATTCTCCCCTCTGCATTATGACTGGTTATGAAATTAGATCCCGGAGTTGAGACCTGATCCTTGCGGCGCTTAATTGGTGTAGCAAATGACTTGATCGACTTAACGCCTGAGGATGATGGTTTGTTCGCGACTTCTTCAATGGACTTCCATCTTGGGAATGGAGTACTGTAAATCTTGTTTGGAGGTTCAGGGATGTCCTTTTGAGACTCAAGGAATTCATCGTCATAGACTGGGGCATAAGGAGATGATGAAGCCGCAATAAGAACGATTTTGTTATTGAGCAGAGCCTTCATGCATTGATAGTATGTTGAAGGAACCACTTTATTGTCGTGGAGCCATGGTCGTCCGAGTATCATGTGATAGTCAAGCTCTTGTTCGATCACGTGAAACTTGGCCTTTGATTGAATAGGCCCCACCTTCAAGTCTATGTATGGATCTGGCTTCCTTCAAAACCTGTCATCAAGATGGGATGGCGGACAATCTTACTCTGTGGGAACTTGGCCGCTTTGAGAGTCTTCATAGTGATAATATTTGTAGAGGCACATGTATCAACGAGAGCTCTCTTGAATTCAGAGTCTTTGATAAAACCGGTTACGTATAGGGCTCGGTTATGTCCTTCATCTGCCATGCGGTTCTATTCTCCGAATGTGATGTTGTTGATCGAGTGTTCGGATACCATGGATACTTCAACGACTGGAGATGGTGGAATTAGTTGCACGTCGGATGATATTTGGTTAAGTGCAGCAAATGTGTTCGTACGTTGATCTTTGGAGAAGTGTAGAAGCTCACATAAACTCTCGATCAGATGTGTAACTTCCTGATCCACCGACTTTTAATAAGTGGTGAAGCTGTTGGTTTTAGGGTTAGCGTCAGCGGTGTCAAGAGACGAGCGTTCTACAACCTGATCTCCTAAGATTCTTGTCAAATCCACCATGCAGTTGAACAAATTATCGGTCGCAGCTTTCAATCGATTTATGTTTCTTTCCAAGACTTCTTGCCTTCGTGCCAGTTCTGACGGAATTTCTCCATCAAATGCATTGATAGATGAGAAAGGAGTAGTAAAGTAAGGATGACGAATATTACCAGAATCATTTCGAGGAGACAGAGAAGCGTCACCATTTGGAAGACTCTGGATGGAGTTTCGAGTAACTAAATTGGATCTAAGACCGACCATCTTTGTGAGAATTGAGATTGCAACCGAGAGAATGATCTCCCACTGTGGTCGCCAATCTGTAGATGGGGCAAAACGAGTTCTTTGGTTTTTTACGGAATTGAGGAGACGACCGTGCGGAGGAAACTCCTTGAACCGAGCGAACTGTTAAACCTTACACAGATACACTGCAAGAAGGGAGTGCTTTGAATTCGAGAGATCAATCTGTATTACTCCGGCCTAAACCAAGACAATGGCCATTCCAGAGTAAATTCGATCACAAGAGAGGATGGGTCGATCTGTAGGAGGGAAGCTGAGAAATGTGTGAGATCAATGGTGATTGCAGATTGTAGGTGTGTTGTGTATTCTGAAAATAAGATAAGTTCTGAATGATTGAATTTGCTCTGTTGAGAGTAATTGCTTAGACATTGAGATGTTAACCACTTGTTGTCTGTTTGACGTGAGATTGTCTTGTTTTCAATCATCATTCAGAGACTTATTTATATTGCTAGAATTGTAAACACCATGATCCCATGAAGTGTGACAGTTGATGGAATCAAAGAGTGGAGAAGTGGAAATCGTGTTAAAACCAGTTGCTCAACGTGCAGAGACTTGGTCGATTTTCCACCCACTACCTTGTTAACTCCTTCAACTGATTACACGACTTGCTCACATTCTCATCGTGTGTATGAACACACGTGTCGTAGACCGCCAGACCAAAACCCTAGTTAATATCCCCCATGTGACACGATTGATGTCTCGTGATTAGTTAGTCAGTTGCTGACTTCATGGGACGATGAGTCCATGTATTGTTGAGTTTTAAAAAATGTTCTGAGATTCATGAATTGAACATGTCTGTTGAGACAGAGGTATAATGTATGAATAAACATAGTTAACGTGAGTAAATATTGCTCATTCGATGAACTGTTGAATATTGATGGTTGAACCAATGTTCCTTGGTTTGAGCAAATATTGCCCATCTGAGAAAATGTTGCTCATTTGATGAATTATTGGTAGCATGACCAAATAAAATATTAATTTAAATACGCAAAATCGAACCAAGTATAATTAATAAAATGTTGACCATGAGATCATCGTAAAATTAATAACGTTTGAATCTGGAATTATGAACCTTGGACTCAAAACCCTAATTCGATCAATTGATGGTTTATTGAAAATTAACCACGGAGTGAATGAGGTACCGGCTACATGGGATCATGGGTCGACCATGTAGCGCCCAGAAGCTCAAGTGAGCAAATACCAAGGTCTCTTGAAGACTTGTTGATTTGTTGATGAAATAATGATTAAATGCTGGTTTAATCATTTATTAAGATAATGCTCGTCTGAGCCTTAGGTGATACAACCTAATTAATTATGAAGAGATTAGGG